>CP045892.1:26152713-26177112 GCA_013387185.1 Caligus rogercresseyi
GTCTATAGTAAGCTGTATAGTTTACTGTAATTTCATCGCGAGTAATTTGTCGCGGACCTTTTATAGCCGTTTTTTTTTTGTCCCGGGTATTTACCTCGCTTGCTCTTTTAAAGTCAGTCATTTCCTCGTTTTCACCAAGCTTTTTTGTAGTGAAGTATTTTTGTCGTCTTCTTTTTCTCGTAGGTATTTTTGTCGCGAAGCTTTTTGTAGTGAAGCATTTTCCGTGCTGTTTATTTTTTACTTTGTGGACCTATTCATGCGGACTCTGTCTGGGTCCCATGGGGTTCGAATCTACCGCTGACATTTTTTAGGGAGAAAAGGGTCAGGCCGTGTTTTTCAACTACATATTCCTTCTCAGATGAGGCATGCATATACTATTGCAAGATGTAGGTCTGAAAACCACTTAACCCGAGTTTCTTTTACATTTAGAGGAGTCGGCGGTAGACTCCACCCCTTAACCCTCAGATAAGGCAGAAGGCCACGCGAAATTAGTGTCAGAAAAACTCTTGAGTTGTTTTTTACGAACCAGAAGGTTCTGCAGTAGATTTCGAACCCATGAGGCACCCGACTGAGCCCAGTGCAATCCTTTAAATTAGGGTATATTTTTTTGGCCGGGGGTTTCCTCTTAAGGAGGGTCGGTGGTCGATTTCAAACCCATGGGACATCCAGTTAAAGTTGGTCTGTTAGATTAGTGTCTACAAAAGTCTTAGTCGGGTGCTTTCCCCTTAATAAAGTAGGCGGTCGATTTCACCCATAGAACTCGCGGTGGAACACCCGAGGCTACGGTGTGCACACCTCTTAAGCCGCGTTCTTTTCTCCCTAAAAATGTCAGCGGTAGATTCGAACCCCATGGGACCCCACACAGAGTCCGCATGAATAGGTCCACAAGTAAAAAGTAAACAGCGCGGAAATGCGTTCACTACAAAAAAGCTTCGCGACAAAACACCTACGAGAAAAAGAAGAACGACAAAAATACATCACTACAAAAAAGCTTGCGACAATTTCCCACGAAAAAGGAGAATGAGGAAAAGAGCAAGCGAGGTAAATACCCGTGACAAAAAAACGGCTATAAAAAGTCCGTGACAAATTTACTCGCGATTAAATTACTGGACACGAGCTGTATATCCTCTACAGCTAGCAAATTAAGAATTGTCATCTTACCTCTTCAGTATCTCATTATTGTCAGTTGGTATGTCCTTTATACTGCTTGATTCTTTGTATAGGAATGGCATCCGTTGGCATCTTTCTCTCATTTTTTCTACTGTTCATAATTCCGAAGGAAAGTTTTTTTCTGCTTTTGACGACTAAAGGAATAAACTTTACTTGTTCATCATTTTCATGTACCATTGATACGTCTGCCCTCTTGTAGTCGCCATCAACTTCCTTCACACAGTTTGAACATCTTACTCTGCTTCTGTATAGCCTCTTTCTTGACTATTCAAACCTAAAATTCATTGTATTTAACTTAGTCAAGTGAATGTAGTATAATTATAATTTTCATATAAGCACATTCTGGTTAGTGAGCAGCAACTTACCTCTATGGAGAAAAGTGTTGTTTAGTAGTTCGATGAATAAAGTTGCCGAACTCCAAACGGTATGTTCACTTAACATTTATCTCCGAGAAGAACTTTATTATTCTCGTAGTAATATACTAGTTGATTTGTTGTTATTTTATATTTCTTTTACTATGTACTAAGTAGTATCAAAGTACACTCTTCTTACTTTCCTACGTGCGAGGTACATATTTTCAGTGGCGCAAAAATTATTAACTTAAATGTGTATAATATTGAATTTCTTATTTCTCATAAGCAAAAAGTTGAGTGTTATTATTCTTTAATAGGGGAAAAGGTGGACTCTTAAATATGAATTGAAGTCACATAAAGTGGAAAGCTCTTGTTTATAATTCACAATCTGTTTGCTTTCATAATTTCATATTTTTTTTCTTCAATTTAAATGCCCGAATACCTCAACCAATTCACCCGAATTTTTTTGGGAGGGGGCAGTTGCCCCCCGTCTCCTACGCATATGGATACCCTTACAATATGTTTAACTTGCCTTCATATAAAGCCATACTCTCATTGCTATTGGAAATTGTAGTCATTGTACTGTATCAATTCTTGTTCATATCATATAACATGATAGCATTGAAGATTAAATGTAGTTTTTACGAATAATACTCTATAATATAATGAATAAATTTCGTAGTCATGAATGAGTACAAATCACTTTAGTTCTAAAGCAGTTATGACAGCTTTTACACCCCTAGGAACCACTTAATAGGCGAAAATGGAAAAATAACCTGATGCAAATGGTAAATTTAGAAAATCAGTCTGGTAGTTGAGGTGTAACAATGAAAAAAATGAGTTGCCAATTTAAAGATTATGTTTATTGCTGAGTTTCTGAATACCAACATCATGGTATCCTTAACATAGATATTAAAAAATCATGGAATGCATATGCGTAGATAAACATGACATCGATATTCTTTGTAGGAATGAAGTAGATAAGTTCAAAATAAACTGATCTTTAATATATCTCGATATTAGAAAGAAATGGACCAGAAAAATACGGCATGTGAAGAAATGGCTTAATAAAATGAACCAGGAAAAAATGACCCAATATAGAAAAGGAAAATGATGACACATGAAAAAAGTTGTCCAAATAAATCTTAGGCCGTCTAATGGCAACTACAAGGAAACCATTATTCTATAATTTCAAAAATTAAATTATATGGGAAATAGTATTAGTACAATAGAAGTCGTAACAGGACTACCAACCCCAGACAATCAACCCCCGACCATTTATCCCCCGTGCCATTTACCCCCCGTTACTAACATTTCTTATCTCTTAAAGTCCACTTATGAAGTAACTATGTTTTATTTATGACAAAAGTGCATTAGTGTTTAAAACCTTTGTTCCTAATATGTATCAGTCATATGTTTTATACGACCGATAATAGGAACATAGGTTTTAAAAGTAGATAATATCACTTTCCTATTTCATGACAAAAATATGAAGTCTTACTCTCTCTTTGATTCTTTGTCTTGCTGTCTTTACCCAAAAATGGAGATGAATAAAAAAACGTCGATATTACGCGCTACAATCTATAGCACTCTGTATTAAAAATGGGTAACATGCATGCTTTTTTATGGACCTCTAAGTCAGAAAAAAATGTTTAAGTTTAGATAACGAATGCTTTCGTACAAAAAAAAACCTGGATGACTATCTATTGCTTGGTAAGCGTCTATACACCTTATGCTAATCCGAGTGGCATATAATACCACAACCACATTCAAATATGAATTTAGTTTTAAATTTGTCCATTGATTCAAAGTGATTTGCCACATTTGTATTTATAAAAAATATTATTAGGCCATAATAATAAAAAACAGATACTTACGTTGGCATCATGGATATTTGATCACCTTGATTTATTTCTTTAATTCCGAGACTTTGTTAAAACTCATGTATGCCAAGGAAGCTTGGTTTAAAATGCAACATCATGTTTGTGGCATCCTTATGTATCCATACATGGCTTGCGTTAAAATATTATTGTGCTTGTTTGTGGAATGTTATAACATGGATTTGTTTACATGTGCAAATATGTCAAATACAGAAACAACTGATGCATTGTACAAGTGTACAATCCTTAGGATTAAGTTTTAATAAATATGTTTAAAGACTTATATGCATATGCTGTGGAAAGCGAGTAGAATTCTCTGCGTACCTTTTGCCGTTAAACCCAGAGGCGTATGTATCGTATCGTCAGAAATAAAGTGAGTTATGGTTTGTGTTTCTTTAAGCTACATGTTTTATATGGATAAAAGTCGGTATATAATTAGCATATATTAAATGAAGGGAATGACTCCTCACTCAGTTGCCAGAAGATGACTATGCAAAAAAACCTATCTACTTCACCTCTGACGTCATGATAAATATAATCATACAGCATAACAGTCAACTCCTTCCCCTTTATGTTGTCTTCAGGTTGAAATATGTCATATATTAAACTCAAAGTTGGGTTATTGTTTTTAAAATAGGCCAAGAGGAGGACAACATATTTTATGAGGAACGGGAGAGCTCAGTGGAAGGGTGCTCGACTCTAAATTTTGAGGACCCATTAGACCCATCAATGCCCCTCATTAGAAAGAGCCTAGATGGACTAATATTAAAGGCTATGTGCTTATTCATATCCGCACAAATGCAATTTCAGCGAACCAAATAGATAGAAATTGTGAATAATGACGAATATTTCCTACTGATTGTTGATATTCAATGTTGAGAGCCGCATTGAGTTACCTTCATTTAATGATTTTCTGAAGATGTGTGATATGAACCCGGATGATAAAAAATACATTTGTCATTAGATGAGGACAAAGGAAGGGTAAATTGATTGGAATACTGACTTGTATGTGCTGTTTTAATTGGTTAAGTAATTTTTTTTTTCATGAGTTTGATTTACACATAACTAAATTTGATAGATTTTTGTCAATCTGATATAATAATCAAGGAGAGCAGTACTTTTTTAAAGAGTCTCGATCCCTTTGATATTTGTCCTCAAAATAAATAAAGCAAACAAATGGCAATATCTTAAATGATAGACAACACGAGTCCGAATATGCCATAGTGAACTAAAATCATCAGGCTTAAGAATTGGAGTTTCTTATCGATCATCAATTCAGATACACAAAACATCCTGTTCGTTATAGGACAAAAAATACCAAAAATGTAAAATAAAATCAGTTTTATGAAAAACTAACACGAACAAAAACAACACATAGCAGCTTTCATAATTTATATCCTTAAAAAAGGATTTTAAAAAACCCTCCATTATAGGCTGTATCTCAATCCGTTTAGTCCTATTGTAAATAACACAAAGAATAATACTTCATTTTATGGAATATCCCATTTTGCTCATAATTGTAACTTAATTGATCGTATCGCTAGTGGCTCTGATCGCGATATCTTTAAACTGCAGTGAATGTCAGTTCCCAATTTGTGATCGGTCACAAGCCTGATTTCTATGATAATGAAATCCCATTGTTTATTTTTAAAATTTTACAATTGCCTTCGCAAATCTTACGACGTTTAGAAATAAAACGATAAACATAGAAGTTTAGGCGATGAAAAATATGTCTATTAGTCTCTATCTCTTTCTTTCTGAAGATCATTTAGCTTTACTCTCCAGCTTAATTGTGTTGATTTAAATCATACAAAAAAAACATCCTTATCAAAACTTTTAAGCTGGCCGAATCCTAGCTGTTTTAGGCATGTAACTTTATTTTACATTTCGAGTAATTTTGATACACAAAATAACCTTCTATGCATGACTTCAAAGTATAAAAGAGGAAGAATAGCACACTTTTGGTGCAAAATTATACTTATTTCAGATCTGGTCTACCATTCTACTGATCTGAAATAGAAAGAGAAAAAACAGCTGTTTATTGATCCAGGATTATATATATATATATATATATATATATATATATATATATATATATATATATATATATATATATATATATATATATATATATATATAATATATATATATATATATATATATATATATATATATATATATATATATATATATATATATATATATATATATATATATATATATATAATATATATATTATATATATATATATCAGGCTTGTGAGCGTTCAGCTTTTTTGCGTTCAGCGTTCAAAAATAATTAGCGTTCCGTTCAGCGTTCCGTTCAATGTTTTTGCGTTCAGCGTTCCGTTAGCGTTCAGCGTTCAATATTTCCAAAAAAGTACTGCGTAGTGATGACGTTTTTTGTTTTTTAGAAAAGAATTTCCCAAAGAAAGTACTGCGTAGTGATGACGTTTTTTTTTTTTGAAAAGAATTTCCAAAAAAAGTACTGCGTAGTGATGACGTTTTTTTTTTAGAAAAGAATTTCCAAAAAAGTACTGCGTAGTGATGACGATGAAAAGTTGGGAAAATGAACGCTGAACGCAAACTTGTTTTTTTGCGTTCAACGTTCAGCGTTCAAAAAAACGTTGCGTTCCGTTCAACGTCCGTTTCATGAACTTGCGTTCAGCTGACGCCGTCAATTTTGCGTTCCGTTCAGCGTTCCGTTCATTGAATTGCGTTCATGATATATATTTATATATATATATATATATATATATATATATATATATATATATATATATATATATATATATATATATATATATATATATATATATATATATATATATATATATATGTATATATACTGCCACCAAATGCTAAAGGAATCAGTTCTATTTGAGAAAAATAAGATATCAAGGGAAGCATTGCACAAATTACCTGAAGAACAAGTTAGTACCGATGATAAAGGAGGGAGTCTTCGAGTCCTGGGGGTTATGTAACTCCGGAGTAGAGTACATCTGTACACATAGGCGTAGGAGACGGGGGGCAGGGGGGGCAACTGCCCCCCCAAAATTCGGATGAATGCTTAAATTCGGGCAAATTGGTTGAGGTATTCGGGCATTTAAATAGAAGAAAAAAATTGTAATTATGAAAGCAAACGGATTGTGAATTATAAACAAGAGCTTTCCACCTTTATCTGATTTCAATTCACATTTAAGAGTCCGCTTTTCCCCTTTTGAAGACAATAACGCTCAACTTTTTGCTGATGAGAAATATGAAATTCAATATTATCACACATTTAAGCTAATTATTTTTGCGCCACTGAAAATATGCACCTCGCACGTAGAAGGTAATAAGAGTGTACTTTGATACTACTTAGATCTTAGTAAAATAAATATAAAATAACAACAAATCAACAAGTTATAGTTCTACGATAACAATAAAGTTATTCTCAGAGATAATTGTTAAGTGAACATACCTTTTGGAGTTTCGGCAACTTTATTAATCGAACTACTAAACAACACTTTTCTCCATAAAGGTAAGTTGCTGCTCACTGTATTAACCAGAATTTGCTTATATTTGAAAATTATGATTAAATTAATGTTTACTTCACTAAATTGAATTAAATGAATTTAAGGTTTTGGTGATGAGTAAGTCAAGAAAGAGACTATACAGAATTAGAGTGAGATGTTTAAACTGTGGGAAATAAGTTGATGGCGACTACAAGAGGGAAGACGTTTCAAGAGTACATGAAAATGATGAACAAGTAAAGTTTATTCTTTTGGTCGATCAAAAGTAGAAATAACTTTCCTTCGGAATTATGAACAGTGGGAAAAATGAGATAATGATGCCAACGGAGGCCACTTCCTATACAGAACAATCAAGCAGTATAAAGGGCATACCAACTGACAACAATGAACATACTGAACAGATAAAGATGAAGATTCTTAATTAGCTAGCTGTAGAGACAGTGGTAGAAGATATACAACCTACAATGGACAAAACAGAAAATAGGCCATAGGCTATCATCACAGTGCCAAAACTGACATGCGAGATCATCCACATCAACTTCTGTTGGATGAATACAACAGGAAACAGCTAGATCAGGGAAGTGGGTCAAGAGACTTAATCCTGACCTGTTCAAGAAGTACCAATGAACGAGCTTTGATATTCTCACGAAATCTATAGTTTGTTTCCCCTGTCAGAAGTTTTTATCTGATTCCAGTTTCACATACAGCAATCGGAAAAAAAACGACTAGTGAAGCATGACAAGAGCGGTAATCATCGACTTGCAATGTCTTAATGGATGATTTCAAAAGTTAATAAAAGGATCAGACATCAGTCTTGGTCCAACTTGATACAAGCCACAAAGACATGGTCCAAAAGAACAGAAATTACCTTAAAATTATTGTAGAGTCCATCTTGTACACCGCACAGCAAAACATCCATCAGAGAGGCCATGAAGAAGACAGATCAATGATTGGACAGCAGTCATACATAAACCGTGAAAAC
Organism: Caligus rogercresseyi; assembly: GCA_013387185.1. Taxonomy (NCBI): domain Eukaryota; kingdom Metazoa; phylum Arthropoda; class Copepoda; order Siphonostomatoida; family Caligidae; genus Caligus; species Caligus rogercresseyi. Next base: position 26,160,613 of record CP045892.1, read on the forward strand.
CTTATGAAGCTTTTGAATTTGTGATGCAGAGACATTCCTTGGCTTGTCACTAGACTAAACTCTAATTTTGGGGCCCATCGTCAGTGGCTTTCACCAAAAATCCAAAATGAAATACTGATGATTGCATCTAATTTAGTACTAAAGGAAATAGCTAATAATGTTAGGGAAGCAGGCAAGTTCAGTCTTATTGTGTATGAAATATCAGACGTTGGCAACCGGGAACAAGTGGCAGTTTGTTTGCACTATTTAAACAATGTGCACTGCTCATTGTTTAAATTGAGCAGCCTACAGAAGCATTGGTGGGATTTTATGAAGCTAAGTCCACAACCGGTGAGACACTGTTCAAATTGTGATTGAAGTTATCAACTGCCTAGAGTTACGCGTTGAAGAAATTGTGTATCAATGCTTTGACGGCGCATCCAACAAGACTGGGAAGGAAATGGGAGTGCCAAAATGAAGAAACCAAATGTTTTTTCTTGTTTCTTCTAAAATAAAATTAATGTTATGAATAATGTGTAATCACAATAAAAAATATAAATCTACATAGCTTTCTTCATTCGAATATCTTTTTCACATATTTACAGTTCTTGTTAAAATTCGGGCAAATTGAATGCTGCCCCCCAAACCAAACTCCTCCCCTACGCCTATGTCTGTACAAATGTTCTTCCTCCAGAATAGACGAGTTTATGCAATTATAACGCAACAACAATTATATTTGATAGCTTCCGTTTTCTTGGGTCTCCTATAGGTTTGTAACAATCAAATTTATTATCGTATTCCCGTATAGATTTCTTTATGTCGATGGCCATAACCCAATCGACAGCTGATTATTCTCTTCCTCTTTCAAGTTGGTAGACCCATAAGTCCTACATATTAATGATTTTAAATAGCAATATTTTTCTTATCCACTTACATAATAATAAAGAATATAATAAAATTAATTTGATGGATGTCTTTGAGTCTATGCCCATCAAGAATACTCAATGCATATCATCATGATGTTTATTTTTCCCTCTTAATTTGATTAGAGTCCGGCCATATAAGCTGTATTAACCCTATCTATATAGAAAATCTTGATGTATAAATCATTCATATTATACTTTAATTAATAATGGAGCCTTACATGGTTTAAATGGTTGTGAGTTATGGGAGATATGCATATATTGTTCATTTGATTCTGCTTGTGATCACAGATTCGACCTTAATTCGTATTACAAGCCTGAAACAAAGGTAAAGAGAAATTTTGTCCAAAAACTTTTCAATTAGATTTTGCACTTTCAAGTTGTAAAAGTTAGACTGGAGAATTTTTTTCAAATAGTAGTTCATTGGGAATAAATGGAAAGCAATTATTTTAGTTTAGCGGCATCCATATATTTGGCCTCCTCCAATATATCTTCCAATGTTAATTATATATATATATATATATATATGTATATATATATAATGTGACAATATATTTTTAATTTTGGCTTCGGGGTTGATTTTAATATTGAAAGTTTATTTACAAATATTTTTGTGTATGTGTAAATACCTACAAACAAATGAAACCTAGAAACCAATATTAAACCTTTTAATATTAATACAATTAGGTAATAACTCAATCCCTTTATATGCAAGGATAAGTGAAAAAAGTATATAAAATAGTTTTATCTTCCAAGAATAATTTCTTAAATTTTGTCCTTTATTTATTTTTGTGTATGTGATTTTATTATTATTATTATTATTTTTTAAATAAAACATTCGTTTTATTCTCTCACGTTAAAATTATTACAATAAAAATATCATCTAAAATATGTATCAAATAGTAGAATTATGTTTAGAATGTCATGTAAAAACACCTTAAAGACATGTCTTTAAAAATCAAATATAAAACAATATAAGCCATCAATATAAAACAGGTTTTCTTGATACGCTTCTTATCCAAGGTCTGTATAATAAGGTCTGGGCAATACAAAACAAACATGTAATCCTAGAAGTATAACTACTCAATGACGTCACTGGAGAACGATTCTATCTATCCATTTATATATCTATCAATCTCTCTATCAATCTATAATATATATATTGGTTTTAGGAATATTTATATATAAAACTTATGCACAAAGAAAATCTGATAAAGCATTTTTTTGTTGGGATTATTGATAGTGGGAATTTTTCCTTAACGACACTTTTGTATAAAATGCATTTTTAAAGGAAACTACTGACTTTTGGGCACAGTTTATCAGTCAAAATAGCTTTATTGAGCATTAATGAGCACATTTGGTTTGTTTTATTTTATAAACTGAGTCCATTTTGAGTACTTTTTCGTTCATATATAAAGGAGTATATTCGTATATCGTATAAACAATAAGCTACGGTAAGGTAGGCTTCGTGAAGAATAAAAATAACAATAACATAATAAATAATAATAAGCAGAGCTTTGTTATGTTAATGCGGAGAAGGCCTGGGTCACGAAACCTACCTTACCGTAGCTTATTGTTTATAGGTACCCTTATTGGTCCATTATATACGAATATACTCCTTTATATATGAACGAAAAAGTACTCAAAATGGGCTCAGTTTATAAAATAAAACAAACCAAATGTGCTCATTAATGCTCAATAAAGCTATTTTGACTGATAAGTTGGGCCCAAAAGTCAGTAGTTTCCTTTAAAAATGCATTTTATACAAAAGTGTCGTTAAGGACAAATTCCTACTAACAATAATTCCCAACAAAAAATGCTTTATCAGATTTTCTTTGTGCATAAGTTTTATATGTAAATATTCCTAAAACCAATATATATATTTATAGATTGATAGAGAGATTGATAGATATATAAATGGATAGATATAATCGTTCTCCAGTGACGTCATTGAGTAGTCACACTGCTATATGTTTGTTTTTGTATTGCCCAGACCTTATTATACAGACCTTGTTCTTATCCGTCAACGGTTAGTGACGTATTGCTTGTTGTGTTAAGACCAAGGAATACTAGAAGCTAACTGGAAGGATGACGTCATTAACGGGCACTCCCTTTATGCTCAAGTAAGGGCCATCATTATTAGTTCAATTGTAATATTTATTTCCAAAAACGTGGTTGTGTAGTGTTATTTTAAGTTCTTTATATTCTGTGTTTCAAAGTGGTTTACAAGTAATCTGCTTCTGTTGTAAACAGGGATATAATAATATGCTAAAGAGAGACTACTCTTTCTCAAACGATCTCTTTGGGAAGCTCAAGAGTCACTTTGATATCCACAGCTTTCGCCTCAATCATCTGTCAGCCATTAATGCGGCCCTCTTGAACAATGTCGCCTCTGTCTTTATGCCCACGGAGGCAGAAAGAGTCTCTGCTATCAGTTACCTGCTGCAGTCCAGGGCAGAGTCACTGTAGTCCTATCCCTCCTGGCATCCCTCATATATGATAAAGTCACAAAGCTCAACGGTATGGGAATCCCTGCAGATCATCTCATCGGGGACGACTATGGCCGGCAGCGGAAAATATACGAAAAGCTCCGTCTCCTCACGCCCCAAATCATATTCCTCTGCGTGACTCCCGAGAAGGTATCTGCCTCTCAGAAGCTCAATGGAGTCTCTCGAAGCCTTTATTCGCGGGATCCCCTCAAGCGATTCGTTATTGATGAGGCCAACTGTGTGTCTCAGTAGGGACACGACTTTCACTCGTACTACTAGCTTCTCCATAGGTTACGAAGTGATTTTCCCCGAGTCTATTTTATGGCACTAACGGCCACCGCGACGCCCTGCATCCGAACGGACATTCTACATCATCTAAAAATGAAGTCTCCAAATGGTTTCTCTCTTCCTTCAACAGACAGAATTTGGCCTATGAGGTCCAACCAGAGAATCCATCCAAAACTGCTATGCTGCCCTTCCCGTGGACTGCTACCGTGAAATGGCTATTAAGCTGCCTTGCTCCAAGGGTGAAATAATGGACATTGTTCATATGAAGGAGCTTTAATACAAGAGCTACGAGGAGGAACTTATCCCAATTTGCCAGAGCTTTTGGACCAATGGTTGAGTTATTTGGAGGATAAGGAATACGCTGCATTTCTAAATAGCGAAGAAGGCTCTGGGATTTTCCGTATTTTAGCTCGAGCATCGAGTCTATTGGTGGATGGATGTCCAAGTCAAAGTAAGAGTTTCTAACTCTTCATCAAAAATAAAAGTACCCTTTTTATCTTAAAGCAGTTTAAAATATGAATGATTTTAAAGATATATATATAATATTAATCATAACTTTTTCATTTTATGAAATAGATTTTTACTTTATCACAATATCAAGCCAATAAATAAGTAAATAAGTATTAACTAAAATTTAATATATTGAGTACATTGTCCGATTTTAATAGTATCGTAGCTATACGTAGCTTTTATTCTGTTATTGACTTTGTTTTTTTTTGTAATGAAATGCATATTGCATCATCTGTTTTTAATTAAATGATGTTAAGGTAGTGATAAAACAGGATAGAGTTACGCTATGACGTTAAATTTAATATCACCTAAATGTTTATAATTAATTTTTCATATTGTAATAGGGGCGGAAGAGGCAAATACTATCGGGGTCGCTGTGGCTGAATGTTATCTTTCCGTGGATGAAAAAAGTCTGGCTCGACCTCAAGCCGAACCGGAACGCCCTCAAACGCAACGCCAGCCCCGCTAAAACCTCCTCAAGATCCTCTGATTTGAAACTCATGGCACCTCCGAAACTAGAAGTTTAATGAGGCTGTGTCGTTTCAGAGAAACAAAGATCGTGTAGCGGATTGACCTGCTTACTAACAGCAGATCTACCTACCACTTCTTATCTCACACCTCAGCAGGCTCTTAATCTCTTAAGTACTCTTGTCTGCGGCTATATAAGCTGCAGGCAAGAGCTTATTAAATACACTCTTTTACAACATCTAACTGAGTCGTCATTTCTCCTCCTCCTTCGCGCTACATTGGTGACCCCGACTCCCTCAGTCGCTCTCTGAGGGACCCATGGAACACGCCTGCGAATCGTCACAACTCTACGCTCCCGGCTTCCACGAGGTCCAACCGGACTTCTTCGTTAGCGTGGAGGAGGAGGAGGCTCCATCCCTAAACTCCACAAAAGAGAGGTTCGAGGCCCGCGGCAGCTGATCCTACGCTGGATCCCGCAACTAATGGATCCTGTCGCTCTCAGGATCCATGGGCCTCTCTCGCCTATCTTTTGGAGTACTCCTTCCATCCACGGCAAAGTCCGTCTACTTTGCCGGATGGCCCCTCATCCTTCCATCCACGGCAAAGTCATCACCCCAACGGACTTCTCCGTCTACCTTGCCGGATGGCCCCTCATCCTTCCATCCACGGCAAAGTCATCACCCCCAACGGACTTCTCCGTCTACTTTGCCGGATGGCCCCTCATCCTTCCATCCACGGCAAAGTCATCACCCCCAACGGACTTCTCCGTCTACTTTGCCGGATGGCCCCTCATCCTTCCATCCACGGCAAAGTCATCACCCCCAACGGACTTCTCCGTCTACTTTGCCGGATGGCCCCTCATCCTTCCATCGTATATATTTTTTCTATATATAGTTTTTTTTATATATACACACCTGCTGAGGTGCTGGGGGGAGCTGTGTAGCGGATTGACCTGCTTACTAACAGCAGATCTACCTACCACTTCTTATCTCACACCTCAGCAGGCTCTTAATCTCTTAAGTACTCTTGTCTGCGGCTATATAAGCTGCAGGCAAGAGCTTATTAAATACACTCTTTTACAACATCTAACTGAGTCGTCATTTCTCCTCCTCCTTCGCGCTACATCGTCAGATATGAAATTTAATTTGAAAATAATTTTTTTTTAGTTACAGTCTATTTCACATGAAAACATATAATATTGAATTACTTGTTTGTAACTGTTAACTATGTATCGCTTGTAAATATATTATATTTACTATTGTGGAAATTATTGTTGATAATAAAAGTATTTAAATATATATCACACTCGCTATTCATTTAAAAAAATATAATATCTACTTGTTTGATCGTTGAATTATAAACTATTGAAGTGAAAATGACTCATTTAGCTATAAAAATACATATAAACTTAGTTTATTGCTATGTTAATCAACGTATCATGGCCTTAACTTGGAAGCTACAATTTCCCTTTCCTTTCCAGTTAGTTTCTAGTATTCCTTGGTTAAGACTTCAGGCATCATGAGTGAGAAGTGTTTGTATTTTTTCCTCTGAGGAGCTGTTGAATTCCCTCGTTGCGAACCCCACGAGTCCAATAACCAAGCGTCCTTCCCGTCTTCTCAGAGCATCCACCATCGACTGAAGCTTGACGAGGCCCCGTGAGACAATCCGCTCCCTTATCGATCCTCCACTCGGGCCATATAATTTCTCTTTAGAGGACAACGCTCGTCCAAGATATTTTTCAGCTTGGTTTGAAAATAAACGCACTAGCTCTTCAACGTTTTTGCAGTCTCGGAAGTAGTGCTCCGTTTTGTTTGGGACACCACACCGCACGCAAGTCTTCTCTGATCCTTTCCCCATCTTAAAAGGTGAAGACAAGGACCCAGTGCATATCATGTACTTTAGCTCTTGTTGCTTTAGCAATAGCAATGGTAGGGGGGGGGGGGGGGGGGATAATCATCAAGTTCAAAATTTTACAACGCCCATTTGGGATATGATTAACACCAAGGTATATAGAATACAAGGTATGTTACATTTAGAATTTTTACTTAATAAACTTTTATAAATCCCCGGCGTGCTCTCAGTCGTCATTGGTCCGACTTCATCTGCCGTGCTAGGTGGGGATATTTTATAAATTTCCTTATAATTGAATATTGAGATAATTTACAAACAAAAATCACTAATATTTTAAAAGGAATATTTCAATTGTCATTTATTTAATTTAAAAGAATCAAAGATTTTTTGTTCTTGTAAGAATTATCGCTTATAATAAGATGAATATAACAAGGTAAGGTAGAAAAGAAAGGAATAAATGTAACAAACTCTCCAGTGATGTATATGTAAATAATAAAGTAAGTAATGTGAAGAAGCGAATTGACATCATTGGATATTTGCTTACATAACCTTCTTTCTTTACTTCGCAAGTCGTGAAATGTATGATAAAGAAAAATATTTCAACTATATAAGGACATCTTCTTTTTATGGACAAAAAAAAATAACTCTCACGGAAACTTTATAAATGAAAGTTGAATAATATGATTAAATTATATAATATTGGGCATTCATTTTTTATCCTCATATATAATAGTCGGACAGAGTATTCAATTGTTCACTGTTGAACTTCATAAACAAGTTTAATAAAAAATGAGTAAAATATGATTATAAGAAATATTGATGAATTTAAATAAACACTAAGACTGATCAATTGAAATAAAACTAATATCCATCAAATTAAATATAAACAATAATAAATTTAAATAAATACTCAAAATCTTCTTTCAAAAACTGCCATGGAGGCATTCAGATTTATTAGTGTAGTACATCTCATCCCTGAGTTAAGTGTAGCAATAAAATTGGATTGAGACTTTTTATTCAGAAAAATATAGTTAATAGTAGAAGCTGTCGTATGGTTCAACAGTTGAGGCGCTAGACAAACTCTTTGCTTTTGATTGCTCTGGCATTATTAATGAATTTCCTTGATTTTATGAACTATTTATAATTCTACGGGATTTATTTCTATTAAGTCCGAAAAATCTTTTTTTAATCTTTTCCCTAATCAGATAATGCCTCTGTCTAAAAGGTGATTTCTTAAGAGTTTGATCAAATGAGAGACATCATGAAACATATAAATTATCTTTGATGTATCAGAAGGATTCCAAAAATATGACAAATCTTTTGAGACTTCCAATGAGTTACGTAGTCCAACATTTGATGAGGGCATATCAGAACCTAAAGGCAAGGCTGCAATACTTCTTCTTTCAACCTCATTTGTGTGAAAATAATGTCAAGAGACATCGAGATGTCTAAGATAAAATTGGCAAACATCTTCCACAGATCATGGCAACTTTAATTCTTTTATTCGGACAGCACACTGATCAATAGATAAGAAATAGTCAAAACTACTTTTCAGATCCATTTAATCGAGGGAAAAGACGCAAATATGGTGAATTGATTTCCACTTTCCAAAACTCTAAAAAATGTAAACCAATATTCTGATGAGGTAGATGAACTTTAAATTTAATATGCTTTATACATTGTATTTATCCTTGGAGTATTAACTTTAACAAATAAATGGAAGTTCTATTACACAGTTAAAATATATATATCTGAATTTATCAGTCTAATAAGATGATAATAACTTTTTTTCAATTTTAATATAACTTTTACTAGCAAAACAATGTTCTGAGTACAATTTTTTTTTCTAAATTGCTATATTTAATGGATTTGAGATATCATACGGAACTTGAATATCACAGATCGACAAATTTTGGGTGAACTCACTTGATTGAGCAAATGAAATATGAAATAATACTCAATGAATCCAAATATGATATTAATATCCTTTTAGCAATTATTTATCCTTAAACCCAAGATATTTAAATACGCCAATTATTAAAATAAAAAAGTACAATTTGTCCTTTAGATATTTAAAATATCATTGAATATTATAATAACATAGAAATTGTCAGACAATTAAAAACACTAATAAAAACTAGTAAATCTAGTTACGAGAATAAAAGTATTTAAATTATCTTATCAATTTTTATTAACGACATTATTGAAAGTTTTAAAAAATTACTGCAAAAAGTATAGGTTTGGAGAGCTAAAAATATATTGTTGCGATACTTAAATATATTAAGATTTAATATTGCTTTAAAGAAATCTAATTATGTTTCAATATTTTTTACATTAATCTTGCTTTATTGATCGTGAACTCGTTATTGTTATTAACTCAACTAATCTGAAGAATATTTACTCAGTTTATTTTCACTGATGCTTTAGAAATGAATAAAGTCTAACCTTCTTATCGAAATTTAACCACTAATAAAAAAATATAGCAGAACACTAAACTTTGATAAGATTGGCGTCAAGCAATTAAACTTATTGAATTAATAAGCTTTGCCTTGTATTTCATACTATTAACATTACCTTAGTGCGAATTACAAAAAAATTAAAGAGCTATTTATGTATTGTTAAGCTTATAACTTAAGTCAATTGTTATACGACAATATTTGAAGTTAGATCTAACCTAAAGCTTAAATAAAGTTATATGTTTTTATTATTATTGCAACAATAATCTAACATTAATAATTACGCAATGAACATACATTAATTATTTCTTGTTGATTGAGGTTTTGTGACCGACATTTTAATAAAAATATGATCATAAATGAGAGTATGACGTCATCGGTACATTCTTTTTTATTAAGTGTCCGCGCCACTTTTTAAATATCACATACCTGGTATTCTATATACCTTGATTACACCATAAATACAAGAACTTTGACACCAAAATTAACTCTGTATCTTGAAAATAACCCCCCACCCTTGAAAATGAAAAAAAGAACCAAAAAAATGGCCTTTTCTGCAAATTCCGCCTGGAATGCATATGCTATTCTTACTGTTTGCCTATATAGTGTTGAAACAATGCTTTCAAACCCATTTGATATTTAATACACACTAATAATAGAACTACTGTTACACCTCAAAGGGACTCTGTATCTTGAAAATAATCCTTCATCCCTCTTTAAAATAGAAAAAACACAAAATGAGCGTTTTTTTAAGCTGTTCAGCCCTCAGTTTGCCAAGACTAAAACACTGAACTCATTTGCATTTTTTTAATTTCAAATACAAAACAGTTTAATCATCACATAGACATGGAAAGAACTTGAACTTTGAACTTGAACAGTTTTAAGTAGCATCTTATATTTCTCTTAGCCTTTCAAGACTTTCTTGGAATTTTGCATATTCCAGTGTGGTTCGGTCACTCTTCTTGCCTAGGCACGCCATGAGAGCATCTCCAAACTCCTGTGCTGTTTTCATCCTCCTCTTCCCACTGGGCAGTGTCACCTGGATTCTGAAGATAGGATCGACTTTAGGCAGAAGTGTGGTGCTTTCTCTGGCAAACTGAACCTCAACCTTCATTCTCTGCTGCTTTGCATTGTTGTTCAGACTTTCATCCACAAGGAACTTTTCAACTTCTCCACTGTCAGTGAAGGGACCACCAAAGGATTTCAGTGTGTCCAGCATGTTTAATCTCCTCCTCTCCTTTCTTTGCGCCATTTCCTGCTTTTCTTCTGCCCCTCTCTCAAATTTTTCCTTCATGCGTTCAGTCCAGTTGAGCTCGACCTCTCTTTTCGCCTGGGCTGCTGCCTTGAATCCTCTGAAGGATGGAACCTGTCCATTCCTCAGCTCCTGGCTCTTTTGTAAAATGATTGACCTACTCACTGCATTCAGTGTGCCTAGCTTCTTCAGTCTGTAATCCACTTTGCCACATTGTCTCACCATTCCAATGTTGTGCACAGGGGTGCCATCAATGTTACTAGCCTGTTCACTGACAGGGTAGTCCATTGGGAAGGTCTCCTCATCTATCCCATAGTCCCTCCTCTGCCTGGCCAGGACAGTCTTCAGATGGGGTAGCATGAGATCTGTCAGCTTCTTCACTTCATCCAAGTGTTCGGCAGCCACGTCTGACACTGAGTTCAGGACCTCTTCCGTGTAAGTCTTCTTTACGCTACTGAAAAGCTTGTCAGACACTACAGGATACTCAGGTGTTGTGAACGTTGTGTAGTTGTCGCTGATTGGCTGCCCCAAGCCTGTATGCAGTCCTTTGTAGAACTCCCTGAGCTGAGTATGGGTAGCATCTTTCTCTATGGTTCTGGCATAGAAGGGCTCCACCAAGTGTACACCCAGGCAGGCGAACGCCACAAGGACCACTTTGAGATAGGGAAGCTCCATCACTTCTCTGACGAGGCAGGCCAGGCGGTTGTTTATGTGAGGGTTCTGGCTCAGGAACTCTGTCAGATGGTTAAAGTGGTATATTAGGACTGCTGCTGCCCTGGAGAGACATCCAAACCTGCTGTCTTTGTAGGAAAACAGCACACTGGATACCTGCCTTTGCTCAAGGAAGAGCAGGAATTCCCTGTAGCGGTTCCAGGGTTTGTGGGAATACTCAGGAGCCACCAACTTGAGGCACATGTCCAGTGCCTGTCCAGCCACACTGGCATTCTTGCTGTCTACATCCAGGTCCACCATGAAACTCTGTAGCACTTGCTCCATCTTCATATCGGCCTCCACCAACCGCATCACTTTATTCATGGCACTGCTGAAGCCCAGTGTAGTGTGGGTGCCACAAAAGATCTGCCCTGCTGGTGTTTCCAGGTTGTACATCTCTGCCAACAGTTTTGAAAAGCCTTTGTTGTGCTCTGTGCTGTCAGTCATATGTGCATCTACAAGTTTATAAACATCCTCCACACTGACTCCTCTGACCGACGCCAGTATTTCGAACCCCATATCCACTTGCATTGCTATGTCCTCAGTGGTCTCTCTGTGAATTGATAAGATAGGCAGAGGAAATGGGCTATCTTGACCCACATGCAGCCCTTGTACCATGAACTGGCCTACACCTTTCTTTGTGGTGCTGTCCGATGCATGTGTGATCATTTTACCTTTCTCCTTCTCCTCCTCAAGCTTTTCCACAACTAGACACAGACTTTGGGCCTCAATTTGCTGTAGAGCTGCCCTAATGCTTCTAGTACTTGGCACTGTATCCTGGTCAAATACTTCATCAGATGAGCATTGATTCATTATGTAAATGTACATTATCACATTAGAACATTGCAGCATCTGTGAACCAAAGTGTTCTCTTAAGATATTATTTATTTTTTAATGATAAAAGGGAGAAAAAAAGGGCAAAAATCATGTCCGATTTAGTTTTTTGAGTGGGGTGGGGGGTTTATTTCATGATAGATACCAACTTCCAATACAAAATATCTCTCAAATGACCCAATGCACCATCACTGAAGTGGGCGTAATCATTTTCCATTTTTTTCATTTTTAGGCCATTTATTCCCCCCCCCCCCCCCTAGCAATGGACATCTTATAGTCCTTACGAACGTATTTAATTCGCCCCGTTTTAAGGCCAATCCGTTCGAAATGATGGATGAACTCCATTCTTTTTTCCCCTGAAGTACATAATGCCTTTTTTCATTAACTGGTTGGAGAATTTTCCATAGGCAGGTTCAATCCCTTTATTTTTTTCCCACGTTGAGCAACTAAGCTTTGTTTCAACAAAAAATTCTTGAAGCATTGGCTCACTTAGATTAATTACATCGGCTATTGTATTTATTTTATATCGTTCAAGGGTGACTTTTTTAATGTCGACTTTTACATTTTTATTTGCAATTATACTTTGATGATGGCCTTGAATCCATTGCATGTTGTTTTCTATTTCCATGCAAACTCCTGAGTGTCCGATCCCTTCATTTTTTTCCATTGAAATCAGTCGGGCCCATAGAAAGTCCGTCTTTCGACGTTTCCACCATGAGTATGTTAGTATTCTCCTTTGGATGTCGACTTTTAGAGCTCCCAAGCCTCCTTTGTGTTTTGTTGTGTAAGTCTTTCTTTTGATATTTTTTTTGGACAGGCTAATATCGAGGTTTGGGCCATTTTATCCAGCCCTTCTGCAATCTTTGAGTCATATAAAATCAATCTTAATAGCTGATTGAGTGCTGGGAGACATTCTAAATTCCAATATTTTATTCTTTCAAATAGACATAAGCTTTGGTCACCAATTTTTCTAGTCTTACCCAAAATAGTTTGTTTTATTCTTAAAAGAATATCTCCTCCTTTCCAGATCTTGCCACAATTCCACCAAGGACATCCGCCCTCTCGACTACCTCCAATAGATTTGTCGAAGTTTATCTCCAGCCCTGAATATTTTCCAAAGGCATCCACTATCCTCATGAGCCTCTGATATTGATCTACGATCTCCTCACCCAATATGAAGTAGGCATCATCAGCGAAGAATAAGCTGGTGAACTTCTCCCCTCCGACGACAGGACCTTTAATATCCTCCTGAATTCTCATCTGAAGCGCTACGAGAAAGAAGAGAGGGATATAGGATCTCCCTGTCTTACTCCCCTTCTACAATTTATGACATTTTCTCTCAGAGCTCCAATCTGAGAAATATTATCCTTGAGGAGCGATCTTATAATTTAACAAAGCTGTCCGGCACTCCAATAGCATCAACTGTTCTATTATTAATTTGTGACTCACCGAGTCAAACGCTTTTTTAAAGTCGACCATTATAACACCGTATTCCTCCTCCGTCAATTCTCTGTTATTTAAAAAACGTTGAATAGAAAATGTCACGTCACCAATATGTCTGCCTTGACGAAAACCAAACTGAGAGTTTGGAATAAATGGTTCGAAAAATTTCCCCAGTCTTTGAGCAATACATTTCGTTAAAATTTTATAGTGCATATTTAAAAGAGTGATAGGCCTAAGGTTTTCAACTTTTCTCGGATCCTTTCCTTTTTTTGGGAATACTATTATGACTCCCTTTTTTAGGCGTGCTGGTATATATCCTTTTTCCAAGTAGTAATTTAAAACTCTAGTGAGCGGTGGTATCAAGTCTCTAAAACATTTGTAAAACTCAACTCCAATCCCGTCCAGGCCTGCTGCCTTTCCTGGTTTCATTTTTAATTGCATCTAAAACTTCTTCTTCTCTAAGTGGATCCATGACTTTGTGCTTCTGGGCTAGCTTTCACTGGAAAACTAAACAGATCCTCATTTAGAAGTTGGTTGTTCTTTATATAAGTTGGAATAAAATTGCTGAATTATGTTAGACTTTTCTTCTTCTATGAACGTCAAGTTTCCTTTTTCATCAAATAATCCCCTGCTTCGTGGTGCGGCCTTATTGTTGAATTTCCCCGTTGTACTTAAGTTTTTTTTGTTTATTTCAACACTCCTCCCCATTGATTGAAGCCATGTTTTTTCAGTCTGTTCTTTCATGATGTTTTCTAATTTTAACCTAGCAGCATCCTCTTCATTTGTAGCTAATAAATCGGCAATTCTTTTTCGGTATGCCTTATGCTTTTGCGCTTCCTCTTTTTGAACCATATTTGCTATTGATTTGACCATTCTTTTGAATTCAATATATGCTTTATCCGGGTTATATCCTTTATCAATATGGTTATGAAAAGCATCTATGAGGTCTTCGACAGCTTCCCTGAAGTCTTTATCATTTAGAGTATTGCTATTTAGCTCCATACTCTGTTTCTTGACTTCGATTTCTCAAGACTAAGTTCAGCCAGGAGAAAAAGGTGATCGGATATGTCCATACTAGAAATTGTGGCCAGTTTTGTCTCTTCCTGCAAGATTATTAGATACAAAATATGATCCAGCCTTGAGGATATTTTTTTTCGTCCCTCTTGACCGTAAATGTATGCTTTTCTTCGCCGGTTTGAAGAGCCAGATCAGACAAAGCATGGCGGTCGATCCATTTTCCGAAGGCCTTTGCATTTTTATGTTTTTGACCATAGCCTTTTGTGTCGATGTGATGATTTCTCACCACATTGAAATCCCCCCCAATGATTATATTTTCAGCCAAACTATCAATTGAGCACAAAAGTTTTTCGATTGTCCGGTCAAAGAATTCCTTTGAGTAGGAAGGTGCATAAATGCTGCCGATGAATATGTCGTGGTTTTCCAAAGTTGTTTTTACCAAAACTCCGTTCCCATGTCCAATAAATTAACTGTTTGACTATAAAAATGTTTTTTTAAATAAAAACAGCACAACCCCTATACATATGGCGACTTACTCCCTTTACAGCAGGACATAGATGAATAGTATATGTGTCTTCGAATATCCTTAAGTCACATACGTCAATAATTCTAAGGTCCTGGACGAGTACTACATCCGGAAAGTCTATCAGTTTTAGGTGCTTATAAAATCTTTGTTTCTTTTTAAAATCCGAGGCTCCGTTTAAGTTTCCTGAAAAAACACTTATCATGGATCTCGCTTGAATTCCTCAGTCTGGGGGCTTTGAGGTCTTGAGTTCGAATTCGTTTTTTTCCTTTGAATGACTTCCTTTTATATAATTTTCTTCCTTTCGCATATTTAAACCTTTACGATTGGAGGAATCTTCAGGTTTTCTTTATTTTCGTCATAGTGGCTTGACTTCTGGGGGGCTTCTTTTTGTTCAGGCTCTTGGTTTGATTTTTGAGGGTCTTCCATTTCTTCACATTCTTGGTTTGCTTCATTCAGCTCATCTTGTTCACTTCTATTATCATCCGCTATTATGATTTCCGGGCTCTCATTTATTCCGTCCTTTGAAATTTCAGACAGTAAGCTAATCTTTCCCAGCTTAATGTTTCCCAACTGTTTGCTCATCCATCGTGTGTAAGCATTTGGACCTTTCCTTGGATATTCACACCTTGTTTTTCCATGGCCAAATCTAAAGCAATTAGAACATTGTTTTTGGCGTCGAGGCTGCTCCACTTGAAATATTCTACCATTAACAGGTAAGAAGTTGGGAATATTTTTTGGATTTCCATTTAATTTGACATTGTAGTCTGTTCCCATGGCTTCCATTAAATGAGGAAACTTTTTACCGATAGCTGACTTTTTCCATAAATTTTTTTCTTCTGCAGATTTCGGTGCTTCAGTAATATGGATCACTTCTTTCACTAGTGGCTTTAATGTATTTTCAATGTCAATTTTTTCTAAGTCAGGGCGAGCCTTCAATATTTTTATGTCAAAAGAGTAAGTACCACTTCTTGACAGAGTAAATTGTCTACAGTCAACTGTGGCTCCATACAAATTCCCACTTTGATCCACCAGATCAATGTCCTGAGGGAAATTTATTTCTTGACTGAATTCTGAGGGAAGCTTTTTTCTCTTAAATTTATTTTGGGCCGATGGGGGTATCCCAGCAGAATGTTTCAACTTCATTTAGGTCTAATTTGAAAGCATCTATTGCTATAGTTGCTAAAGCATCAGGGCTGATTTGACTTTTTTTAAATTCTTTCATTATTGTCTCTGCGAGTTATATATAGCTGAAGAGACTTCATTCAGATTTTACTTGTTTAGTTTTGCCCATTTCAGGCTGCTTCACAACCTCACAATATAAGGGTTTTTGTGGTTTCTTATTTTCCTTCATTAGCTTTGATTCCGGGTCATTATTAGGCCCAGACTTCTTCTTGCGTTTGTTCTCAGTAGAACTACAGGACTCCTTTGTTTCAGGGGACAATATTCTTTTAAAACTTAATTCCTTTGTCCCTTTTGGGCTGCATGGAGTTAAGGATTTTATTTTCTTTTCTTTCATTTCATACCTTCTCGTCCTGTAATGACCGGCTTATCGCCTCTATCAGGCGGTTCTTTAAAGAAGGGAGACATCACTCACCTTGTCAAGAATAATGACGTCAAGGCAACGCTCTTTTACGGGGGGATCCAGGCACGAAGAAATCAGCGAAAAGCTGGCTCACTGTCTCACGGTTGTGAAGTATTTCCAATCAAGGGTGGTCACGGAGTCGTTACCGATCCTATGATATGTCACTTCACT
>CP045892.1:26186209-26204284 GCA_013387185.1 Caligus rogercresseyi
ATATATATATATATATATAATATATATATATATATATATATATATATATATATATATATATATATGCATATATATATTCAGTATTTATAGGTCTAAACTTCTCCACAAGGGTGTCATGAGAAGAAGAAGAGTGTTTACACGTGGCTACAAAATAGAAGAATATTGATTTCCCGCCCGATTGCCCCACGAAGGGGGGAATCTTTACTAGGCATCAGGAATCTACTGACGGAGAGCATTGGAATCCTTGAAAGGGTGCAGATGCAGCTGACCGTTGATCCATTTGTCAGCAAGTTGAACAATGTTCTTGAGAGAACCCGGACTTTGAAAAAATTAATTCTACTCCAGAATTCTGAAGAGAGACATTAGAGCTCAAAGATGATCCCAAATTACCGTTCCTCTTCTCGTGCGCTCCAATTTCCTCAGTGAACTGCGAAACGGTCTTCTCCAAACTAAAGTCTCTTTTGTCTGACCAGCGCACCAGTCTGACAGAGAGGCATACAAAAGATATGCTCATTCGTCAGTGGAACAATGATTACATAACATAATTTTTATTTATTTCAAATATACATTATTTTTCCACATATATTAGGCTTTTTTTTGCTCATATAACCTTTTTCGCATATTTTTCACATATTTAGTCATTTTTCCCCGCATATTTATGGGCATATATGGCATTATTTTTGTTCCAAATTCCAACAGCCCTGATCATCACTGTAAGACATAGAAAACAAAAATGAATGGAATTATGCCCGGAAAAAGGTATACTTATTGAACTATCATATAGTTATCTTTAGTTATCCCTAAATACAAAAATTATAATGATTGGGACTTTTCAAGAACAACCATATGATATCTTTAGATATTCTTACTAAGAGGCATTCTAAGAATGTCATTGAAAGTAAAGTCTCAAGAGACGCTTTCATTGACAGTAGAGCCATCAAAGTCACTGATTGACAGGAAATCTTTCTTTATTGATACAACGAGACATTGGCGGATGATGACGTCATTGGATTCTTTAATCGTGAGGTTGATGTACTTACGTTATTTTGATTCATGAATCATCATCACTCATAATAAGCATAGCCATTAACATTAACAAAAACAGAAGATATGTTTGTCTTTTTCTTTTCTTCTTTCTTTCCCCCTCTTTGGCTCTCCAGCCCGGTGTTCGTTTATCCGTTTACTGTATCCCTTGATATCTCCTCCATCCTCCCTCGCTCTCTCTCTCAGTATGCAGGACTATTTGTCACTCCTGGAGTCCACGGATCTCTCGGACTCCCTCCTGGAGGAGTCCTCGGACGCTCTGACCCAGGCCGCCGTGAGCTTTTGCATCCTGGACCCGCGTCCCTTCGCACCACCCCTGGAGTCCCCACAGTACAGACTCATTTACCTCCGACTCTCCTCGGAGCTCAAGCTTGGCCTGGATCCAGGACTCGTGGAGGAACTCATTCAACACGGATTCAAGTCCCTGACGCTCCTGAGTCTCATGTCTGAGAAGCATCTCCGGATATTGGGAAGGATCCTTCGACTCCGGCCGGAGGTCATCGAGGCACTACGAAACTCCCTGAAAATGCTCAACGAGGCACCCCTCGAACCACTCTACTCACATAAAAAATATATCATCAAGAGGTAAGGAAGGAACGAAACACCAGGAATATCACGACTACTGATTTTGAATTGAGACTTGAAGCCTGGAAGACACTCAAACATCTATGGAATCTATCAAATTAAGTTCATAATTACTTTGATTATTGGAGCCTAACTGCTTGGGATGAGTTACATCTGTGAGGATATAAAGAATCTTGATAGCCTCAAAAGTAGTCAATCCAATCTAAATGCTCTTTTGAATGAGGGGTGGACCGACCTTGCCCTCTCGGGCGGAGTCAATCCTGTGCCCTCAACATTGAGAGAGTTGAGCACACTTACGCTATTCTTTTGATTTTTGAACAAAAAAAATGCATGAATATAATGCACTCATTGAGAGTGTTCTGTTTTGTCCATTCAACGTTTGATTAGAAATTCATATTGAATGGTCATTCACAGGCTTTTCAAACCTTCTTTCATTAAGAATAACGCATTAATATATGTATTTAGGTGTTGTAAAGAACTCCTTGTTGAGATATGAGAAGTCTTTTCAGAGTAATACACCTTAACACTCAAGATAAGACTATTTCTGTATATCCAATACCCATTGGATGTTATCATCGAGATCATATATATGCCTATATAATATAGTACTTACTATCAAAGCCGTCTTTATAAATGGGTCTTCATAATATTGTTTTTGATTCAATATTGTGTTGATTCACTCAAATAGAGTTGGAAACACATGTTAAGCCATTAATTCCTTCTAACTTGTGAACGTAATCCATCATAATATCTTACTTTTTAAACTCTAAATATAACTATAAGGACGTAATTATCGTTTTTAGCACTGGGTTGATAAACATATGTAATATTTTTTGGAATAAATAATGTGTGAAAGATATTTATAGATACTAATTAAGACAACACGTTTGGTAGTAACTTATATATGTGCAAGTAAGAATGCCGCAGTATCATTTGCACCATCCTAGAGCAAATATATATGATATATCAGGGTTTTAAAACATATGTCACTTGGTTCTTCATGTCACTATTATATTATTGCAGTTGGGGTGTCAAATCTACCTAAAAGTAGGGACTATTTGTGATTTAAATATATCATTAGGGAGCCTTATGACAAATAATCCCTTGTTACAGGTTTCTACTGTATAATGTAGTTTATAATACATTTTATATACGTTTTAAATGAATCACTTAAATATCTCAAGTTTTTTTATTCCTATTCCTTCAAAGTCTATTTAATATCCCCAACATAAACTATAATTATTATTTATTGTATAGCATATTCAATTAATAAGAAAAGCGTTTTTTTATTATTGTGGAATGTGTTTGATCGTTTGGATTCATATTTATCCCTCTTCGTATATTGTAAATATTCTCTTTTTAAAAGGGCTAACAAACAATGTTAATGGTTTCTTTCAGAGGAGTTTAAACGTTATTTACTTTTATTTATGTCATACTCCTGTTTGTGAAGAATCCACGCATTTGATCTTTGTCTTATCAATTCATTCAATTGAAATATTTATTAGTTAAAAATAATGAAAAATAAAAATTTACATGTGTTGATATTATTGACGATAAAAAAAGAAATTGTTATTTGTTTATTTAAAAGAAAAATAACTTAAGAGTTAATATATATATTTAGCTTTAGAATCACTTGGATTACTTCGGTAATATTTCATTAATATGTATTAGATGAATGTCCTGATAAAGAGGAATTATCCTTTCTATGTTTGAACAATACATATCTTTTTATAAATTTATAGTATGCTAGGAAATATTTAAATGGTTTTGTAGCATAACTTCCTATTAAACATTTCTCAAATATGCTAGGGAGAATCTTTGCCTTGGGTATTTTATTAAACCAGTCAGTTAGATGTAATTCAAGCCTCACAAAATTAATCATTTATTTCATTAGGGTTATGACCTACTGAGCCCCTTGCCTTCATTTAATATGTTGATTAAAACATATCTCAAACAAAATACTCTTTCCAAATCACATACGTTCTCACCTTCGCTCTCAACTTTAAAAGATAAAATTTAATGAAGTTGCTGCACATTTTGAAAGTACAGATTAGGGATATAATCTTTTGTTAACTACGTTTTCTTTTTTTTTAACGTCGAAAATATCAGATTTATAACATAATATCGATCCTTTTATATTATTCAACGTAATCCATGCAAATGTTTATTCACAAAAACTTTGCAACATATGTATATATAATTACCAGCCAATATATTAGGATTGAAGACGCTTAATCCGTGTTTGCCGCATGTGTTAAAATGAGTGTTAAGCGATCTATTGATCTATGAGGTCGAAACTCTTACTGTTGTCAGATATATTTATCGTCGTGGATGAATAAACAAATATATAGTTATACTTTCTATTAAAGCAATCATAATGATATTTAAAATGGAAATATCCCATTCAAAGAATTTCTATATGACATGGATCGATGCCCATTAGGAAAAGAGCATTTAATAGACGTAAGGATATATTCTTAGCTCTCAGCTGATTTTTCACTCTCAACCACTACGAGTTTCTTAATAACAACGGCTTTTAATATTTTTCACGCTCATATTTCTTCCATTAATCACGCCCACGAGGAGGGGAATCCCAGTGTAGTATCCTTATTGACCCCACAGGCATGATAGACTTCACACATATTTTTGTACCTTGCATATAAAATATAAAGTAATCCTAACTTATGACTTATATATTTTTATTCTTCTCTGTCAGACAGTCAATATAGATATCAAATATATATCTTTTTTAATTAATGAACTGTTGTAAACCATTTGGAGAAATTAATTAAGATTTAAAAAAAATCTTTCATGCGTGGTTATATAAATATATATATATATGTTTAATTTATTATATTTGAGTAAAGAGAAATTCCTATGAAGACCATTTATCAATGTCCTCTTCTCATCTCTGCGTGGGTTTATCATACTGTTGTTATTTTCTAGAGAAAAATGAAGTGAGCATTTGTCAAATAGGCATATATAAACTTCATTGATGCCTTTGTTTCTAGACGTAAAGATAAATAGCTTTTTTTCTGTGTGAGGAAAATATACAAAAAAATTATGCATTTTTTTGTCTCTTTGATTTATTGAATAAGTTGTTAGCTTTTTAAATGATTATTTTAATTACATAATAAAGTTTAAACCTAAACATTCCATGCTTTTTAGAGAGACTTGAGGTTAAGGGAATTACGAGGATATTCAGATATGGAGTAGGCATGTCAAGGTTTTAGGAAATATTCCTGGTCTTTCAGCAGGATGCCTCAGAATCGAAAATTAATCCTTAATATATACAATTAACTGTGTTAGCGTTCACTCGTCCATACCCGAAATTTCCCCGTAAAAATAAAAAATAGTATTATCATATTTTGTCATTAGCGGCCACATGTATAACGGTCACTTTTGGGCTCCCTTGAATGGCCGTTAAAGATAAGTTTTATTGTGTTTTTAAATCTGGCAGGATTATAGATATGTCTAAGAACAGCATTCGTCAAGGACAATACATATTTTTCAATATGAACTATTGAATAATTATAAAAATTATTAACTAAATAATTTGTAAAATCCCCCATCAAAATATTTTCTCATTTTTCAGACGTAAAGAAAAGCATAGCCTCAGGCAAGACGGTGGCCCCAAATACCTCCTGGACGCCCTTCACATCGACGAACCCTCCGCCCGCCCTCGCCGAGAACCCTGTGCCTCCCCCTCCTTTCCCTCCTTCTCATCCAGCAAGTCCTCTTCTTCCAAGTCCTCCGACGAAACCAACTCCATCTCCTCTCAACTCTCCAGTCTCAGCTCCCAAGCAGGAAGCAACCTTAACCTCCCGCCACCCCTTCTGGGCTACTGCCCCCTCATCTTCTGCCCCCGGCACTCCAACCCCCTGGAGTTCCCGAGGCTCTTCAAACACATTCTATCCGTTCATAACCCCTATCGAGCACGACTTAAGAAGGAGCCACTGGGAGGAAACAGTAGTATTCCTCGCTCAACCGGCTCTGTTGAGCTAGAGTTCTCCTTTGGAGATGCTCTTCGCGTCAAGCCGGACTCCTTACTCTGGTTCGGTCCCACAGAGTTCCTCTTTGACGGTGTTCCCTTCTACGAAATCGTTTACCGTATCAGCTCCTCTAAGCGGAAGAAGGACTCAGGGGGTTCTTCCTCCTCTCATTACCTCTTTTGGCTCTTTGCGGGTGCGGACACTTCCACTGCGAGGGGGTACTCCTACGTTATATCCCTTTATAAAGACAAGGAGCCTCGAAACGCCGCCTCGCAGAGGCGATTTGTGACTTCCTTTGAGGAGAATCCTCTGTCCCTCTTCACTCGCAGCGGCAAGGGAGGACGCTCTTCTTCGGCGTATTTTACGTTTGAGGAGAGTAAGCTGAAGAGCATTGCTCTGGCGAATGGGACACTTAAGTATGTAGTGAAGGTCTACAAGAACCGTGGAGGGAATAATGGTAGTAGTAACAGTGGTGGGCAGTTTGGAAGCACTGTGTTCATGGGTGGTAGCGGATCCAACCATCAGTCCAAGCGGAGGCATAACTTCAAATATTGATGTAAGTTTCAGGGATGCTCTTTAGACGTTCAGCATATACCCGCCCAATTAAATGAGTAAATCATCGAATACCCTCCTGTGAATCCCTGGAGTTTTATAATATTTTAAAAGTACTTTTTCGTTTTTATATCATCAACCCTTGCATTCGCTTTTTACGATCATAACGTTACTTATGACAAAGTATTTATTTGTCTATGGGCATTCAGTCCCATTTTATGAACCTATTCAACGTCAGTATGCTGTCGTTTGTCTTAGGTAAAATTTTATTTTGACAAGACCAAGTGTATAGATAAATATATTATAAAGTTTGACTCTTTGATCATTCAACGGATGGATAGGCTAATATTAATTATTATTTATCTTCAGAAGTCATTCTTCTTAAATGGGAAGGAACAAGGATCGAGTCTCCTTTGAAAAGAACCAAAGCTGGGTTTAATTATCCTATAAATGAACAAGAAGTCAATCAGTCATATAAAAATAAACATTGCCATCAGAAAAACATAAATTATTACGTCACATATGATGTCATGACTATTCATACAATAGAATTGTATATCCTTACCTGTGATATGTATTTGATTACGGCTACCAATGGGACATGCTTTTTAAAGAACGTTTAATTGGTCTTTGATCATCGAACAATATAATAATAAAAAATAGCTAATCCAAGTAAATACATATTTATTCGTGAGCTGTTAGAAAAATATCAATTGACTGAGTTTCTAGTATAAAAAAGCTTCGTAATAAATCGTTGCTAAAACACCCGAGCAATGAAGCATAATGCTTTCATGGCTTTATCATGACTCATCATAAGTTAATCTGGAAATTATTAAAGAAAATCGTTATCACTTTTTCTGTAGATTCTTTTCTAAAAAAGTCACTTTTTTAAATATTTGAACGCTAACGGAACGCTGAACGCAAAGACATTGAACGGAACGCTATTTTTTTTAACGCTGAACACAAAAAAAGCTGAACGCTCACAAGCCTGATATTTAATGATCATATATTAATCTAATGTATTTTTTCTCTTTCAGACTGTTTTTAGAATTAGGAACCATCATGAATTTGACCCATAGATTATTTTATCATCAATTTTATTCATATGCTGGACAATTGTGAGGTCATTTGCCAGCCCTATGACTCGGAACTGGATAGAGGAAGGGAATGTGCTCTAAAGAACTGTTTTATTCACGAGGAATGAGGACTCCAGGAGTTCGAATGAGAGGAGGAAATTGAACTTTGGTTTGTCCCCTAATCGGCGAGGAGGAATTCGACATTTAGAAGCGCCCTTCCTCTCCAATTATTTTGATGAAAATAATTCTGTTGATTTTGTTTTAAAACGTGTCTCTTGTATTTTTTTTTGTATCTGTTCAATAGTTTTAGAGGGTCATTTTTTGTCATTTGGGTAAGATTATAATTATAATGCGTTCATGTACTACCTCAGCACTCGTTCGGCTATTTCACGAAACAGCAATCAAGCCACCAAAAAATATCCATTGTTAATTTTGTCTGTTAATCCTTGTTTTTCATTTATCCAACACATGCCTATAATTAGTCAATGATAATTGAGATACTCTCGTGTCTTAGTATTATTATTTTCTGATTATTGTTTCTTCACATAATACATTATATCTTTTACTTAATTTTAAAGGATAACTCTTAGTGCGCGTTTCATTTAATGTGATTGTTTTTTTATGACTTTATGATGTCCCTATAATAAATGAGACGTAGAGGTAGAAAAATGATACATTTACAACAGCGTGATGACAACCCATCCATTTTTTGTTCAATTTATATGTCAAGAACGAGTGGGAGTCTGTATTCTATAAGAAAATTGATTACCACATTGCCTTCTTTTAGCAAAGAAAGGGTTATATTGAAACATAGACGTCCTGTCAGTGTATTAACTAGATATAGACAGCTTAAACATTTATTTGAATGGTTTTAGGGGGAAAAGATATCGGATAAAGTATCCTAAAAAATGAGGTATATGAATACACGGTCAAAATACATGGTGTATTTAATATGATATATTAAAATATTGTTCTATGTAGACCATTTTTCCTAGGTACTTTTTCCCGTTTCCACACTCATTTAAATATCAATATTAATGGATATAATTTTACTTATATGTGTTTTAGAACGGTAAGAACCGATCAAATATGGACATGTAAATAGCGGTTAACCAAGTTTATATGCACATGGACGTATATCCATATTAAATGCATTAAACAAACTAACGTAACTTCAATAAACTTTAATTTAAAGATTGTTCTTTGTAGCCAGATGGAGTGACAGAAAATATTTTTCATTTTTAATGCTATGAGGATAAATCACTTTTCAAGGACATTCCTTCCCCGCGGTCAGATTCAATCCTCATTATCTATAAAGAGTGATGTGTATTAAAACTTTTAACACAAGGAACACTTAGAGCACGTATATAAGTGGGTGATAGAAATTTCTTAACCCCAGAACAAAGTAATTGAAATGATAAATTAATGATGGCTCCATCCAAACATGGCCACATTGTGCAGCTCTTTCTTCTCATGCACATGCACTTTGGCTGCAATTCACTAAGTAAGTTTAATAATATCCAGGCACTTAACACATGTTCTCTAAAATACTCATAAAAATGTAACACGACACTTGTCACTGGGCTATATGCCGATATCATTCGGATGGGTTAAAAAGCTCCTAGGGTTAATATTGAAGACCCCCTTGTT
Source organism: Caligus rogercresseyi (assembly GCA_013387185.1). Classification (NCBI taxonomy): domain Eukaryota; kingdom Metazoa; phylum Arthropoda; class Copepoda; order Siphonostomatoida; family Caligidae; genus Caligus; species Caligus rogercresseyi. Next base: position 26,195,109 of record CP045892.1, read on the forward strand.
TAATAGGCTTTTATTGTTTTTATTCGATAGTTGTGACCCCTCGATCTGAAAATAAGGATACATTTTACATGAATATTTTTCTATAATCATTACTATATATTATGCGCCAAAATATTTGCGAATATTACTAATATTGTCTAAACAGTATGGGTAACCGCTTGACCGGCCTCATATATGAAGAAAAATAAAGCTTATTGTAGATTGAGGTATGGCAATCTATTTTAATTAACACAAGGAGGGAAATATATTAATGATTAAAAACATCATTATAAGTAGAGGGATAAAATAAAGCTATTGCTACTATTGTATCATAATTAATTGTCTGAGCTCTTTTATTCTAGAGAATTAACCTTGTTATGGAGTAACCCACCCCGCCGTTTCATAATGTATAAACTTAGGTTCCGAAATATTTTTCGTGTGACGTCACGTCTGCCAGAAAACATAAAGAAATCACTTTTACTATATTTAATAAGTATTAAATCCCTACTCAAATTATCATTAGTGCATCTTATTCTTACAAAAAATGGCTTCAATTAATTAAAAAAAGCAAAAAAGATTTTTTAGAGGCTATGAGGATATGTGAACAATTTTTTTCAAATAATTTTATAGTAAAGGGAAGGGTTGATAGGAACGACAATCTGGTAAAAAGAGTTTTAAAATCAATGTCAAATGTGCCGTCGGTTCCATTGGAAGCTATGAATAAATTTACTAAAATTTGTGTATTTCTCCAAACGAAATATGAAAAAATCACCTTCAAGAGCAAAAAGCTAGTCATACAAAAAGTTTAAGAGAGAGGCGAAACATAAAAACAGTGGATTAATTAAATGCTCCAATAAATTATGTACTTATTCTAAATATGTCTTTCTTATAATATTTTGTAACATATGATTATAAACAGTATTTTGTTTTGTTATAATTTATGAGTTATATACTTTTTCTAAATATGTCTTTGTAATATTATTTATGTAATATATGATTATAAACAGTATTTTGTTTTTTTATAGTTTATAAATTATAAACTTTTTTTCTAAATAAGTCTTTGTAATAATATTTGTGTAATATATGATTATAAACAGTATTTTTATAATTTATTTCATTGTTTTTTATGTGTTTTATCGTATAATAATTGAAGAGTTTGCTTTTTCATGAAATATTTTGGATAGTTTCAGCAAATTTAAATCATCAGAATTTATGAGTACCCACAGAATTTAATTTTATTTCATTTTCTAATAGAATTGTAATAATTAATTCTTGTATGATCTAATTAAAGGCTAAATTCGATTATATTTAACATATTTATTATAAAATAGACCCTCTTTTGGCATATGTGACGTCATGGTCATGAGGTAGGCTGCATGGCGGTGTATTTTTTTATTACTTTCATTGGTTAAAATGGCTCTACCTTACTTTTAACTACCTTGGAGTAACCCCTTTGTTTCCGAAGCTCTCCTATTCGACAGGACTCGTGAACAAGAAGAATTTGCTCATGGGGACTTGTTTGTTCGTTTAATAAATAGTTCAATGCCTTCCCCTTGTCACCACTAGTTTTCAAATAAGGCTTTCTCAATAATAAACTCCATTCCTTTTTGTCAGATGATATTTCCGAATCGACAGCTATTTTCTTTCTTTCCATCTCAACTTTGCTAACAAAACCAATCTTGATTAATCCAGGCGGTTATTCAAAATTTCATCCTTTCACTGAAGGGTTACCTTTTTATCTTTGAAATAAATCAATAAACTTATGTTATTAATCTAAGTATATATCCTTTTGTATCCCACTTATTAATATCTTTTTAGAAATTCGTCTGAAATCTAATTAGTATTTAAAGTTATATATGTATATATATATATATATATATATTAGCATATTTAATTTTAATATTATTAAGGGGTTCAATAGCTTTATATTTGCATATTTGGGTGTTTTATGATGATTTAAAGTTTCAATGGTATTTTATTTGCTTTGTTCATTAGCATTAGTCTTTAATGAATAAAGTTTGACGTTTTAATAGGATTTCATTTCCTTATCCAACTTTTTTAACATCCTTTGACTATATATGAACATTTTCGATTTGCTGTTTTGACCTCCGTTCTTTCAGCAAGATTTTTTTTTGAATAAAAAACATAAATGATACAATGTAAAATAATAAATATTTTAAAAATACTTGTTTACATAACACTTTTTTTACTTGCATAATAAAATGAATAATAATGCATTTACGGGACATCTTGATTATAAAAAAGAAGTTTCTCTTCTCATAGATGTTTAGGCTGTGGATGATTTTAATACCGACTTGACATAGAAAGAGAAAAAACTGAAAACATAGAGACATCTCTCTGGCCTCTCTTTTATTATAGTATTAAGCCTCACAAACCTCTCCCTTTTTCATAATATATTTTTTACTAATTATTTTATTATTTTGTACATTTATTACGAAAAAATTCAATACATTTTGATGCGTTGTTTCTTTTATTTTCTAGATGAATTATGAGGGGCGGTCTTACTGTCTTCCTTCTTCACTTTCGTCGCCAAATCGATCAGAAAAATGCTAAGAGAATTAATAAGCTTTGAGAGGAAGCCTAGAGAGCCTTCCGTGACGAGGGAGGCATTGAACTACTTACCATAAGAACAAGTCAGTCCCGACAAGAGACGATGGAGTTCCTCTCGTCCAGGAATCCTGTCGAATAAGTGACTCCGGACACAGGGGGGAACTCCGTATCAAGATTCCTCCTCTAGAGTTAAATAACTCAAGCTGTTTAATGTAACGCAATAATAATAATAACAGCTTTGTTATGAAAAAGGGAGAGGTTTGTGATTAATTTAATACTATAATAAAAGAGAGGCCAGAGAGATATCTCTATGTTTTCAGTTTTTTTCTCTTTCTATGTCAAGTCGGTATTAAATCATCCATAGCCGATGTTTATATACAACGTTTTTCGAACTGATGAGTCACAAATTACCTCCTTAAGGGTGAAATTAATACATAATAATTACAACAACAATAATAATAATAAAAATGACGATATTGTTCTATGAAATGTCTACTACATGTTATGTTAAAGAGGTCAGTTTGTTTCTTCTTCGTCGTTTGTTGAAGAGACAAGGATGCTCGATTATATAGCAGAGATAGATAGATAGCAATTTCATGTTAATTTTGTCCCCCTCAACAATCTACGGTCTTTCTCCCTTGGGGGCTTTATAGTACTTAAGTTTTTGAAAGTGAATATATTTGAGGAGGCTGCTTGACTGGACCATGTCCAGTCTCTTTTATTATGTGAATACCATGTGCTGCTCCCCAAGTACATATAAATGTTCCGCTTTTTTTTCCTTCTCTCTCGTTTTTTTAGAGGAATAAAATTAAAATTGTATATAATTATTATACTTTTGGTGAATGTCCTTGAGGAAGAAACATAAAATAATAATAATAATAATAGTTACGTATCCATCAATCCCACAGACCAACTTGTGTGTCTTTTGAGTATCCCCGGAAGGTTGTAAATATGTTATATATGTAAATTCGTACTTTAAGGTAGCTTTTTTAGGGGGGGGGGGGGGGATTTAATTAAGTGGTTCAGTGTTTAGGGATATATATTGTCAACATTAATACGACATAAGAATCATCCTAGTATTATAAGCCTTTCCCCGGCATCATCGAGGTCTTATTGAATAAATAACCGATTAATATAAATAATTTGGGTACGGTTACTTTGATCTCCTACCTGAGCTAGAAACAAAGAGAAACCACACTTCAACACGGCCATCTTGCTAACATTCCTCACAAACCTCTCTATTATGTACTTATTATAGAAGGATCTTGATCCGCGAGTCCCGTTGAACATATTCATGAGCCGAGTCAGTGCTAAGAGCGACAACATTGATGAAGGAGCTCCCAACGTCTCGTCTCCTCCTCCGATTATTGAGGAGGAGGATGGACGAGACGGGGCGAATATAATGACTGGAATCATGCCACCCGTCCACTCCCATTCGAGAATTTGATCCCAAGCAATGATGAATCAATGTAAACAATAACAATAATAAGAACAAGGCAGGAGCACTCTGCATGACGAATACTTTCTTTCCTTCTTCTTCTATAATAAGGATAATATAGAGAGGTTTGTGAGGAATGATTAGCACGATGGCCGTGTTTGAAGTGTGGTTCTCTTGTTTCTAGCTCAGGTAGGGATCAAAGTAACCGTACCCAATAAATTTTATTTAAATAGGAGAATATACTTTAAAAAAACGTAAATAAATGTTTTAATAGTTTAAATTTATACAGACAAGTCTATATATATTATTTATCTATGTATAATAAGCCCTAATAAGAATTGATTTAAAATTAATCAAAAATACATATTTAATAAGTTTTTATTTTATTTCTTTATATGACAAATATTCTTCTTAAAGGATGCTTTTACGAACGCTCTCCCAAAGTCACGGATGAACACATCATTTTTTTTCAGTTGGTAATCCTGATTTTCTTTCTTTTTCTACGACTTATCATCGTCGTGGAGGATAAAATATGAATATCATTCGTTATTTCCATAAGTGGGAGAAGTTTTTCAATAAATTAATATCTGAATGTAGTTGATATTGGCCAAGTCCTTTCCACGGACTTCTGAATAACATAGATCGAGGCCCATGAGACAAGGCACTAAGTGTTCTGAAAGAGGATATTCGCTTCTCTGAGCTGATGTTCATACATAAGTCTAAAATTGAGTCTTTATTTCATAGTACTAATTGCTTTATTATTATTCATGTTCCTTTTCTTATAAACACTCACGTTCCGGAAAAAATCCCAGTATCTTTTGCTTTGATATACATGTAAGTCATTATATTTTCTAACTATATTTTAATTTATAAAAGCTTTTTGGACACACAAAAAGTTGGCAATTATATTCAATAAATTCCTCATAACCTTTTAATAATTTATCGGATACGCAAACCAATTTTTCAAAATATGTTATGACTTTTTTTATGTAAACATTTCTTTAAAGATAATACTTCCATAGTTTTATTTTGTAATACGATAAAACAGATAAAATTGAATGGATTAAAATCTTTTCAAACGATTTTGGACTATTTAAAAATAGTAATCGTTAGATCCCTTTTTAGATAAAAATCAATAAAAATGATTTATGATAATATGTCCATTTTTTCATTGTTATCAATGACCTTGAGGAAAATAGTTTTTTTATATAAAACCTTGTTCTGTATGCAAAATAATAGTTATAACTTCGATTTACTATTTGATTCTCTATCCTTTTCTATATTTGCAAAGTATTATATTTTGAATCCTCAAATTAAAAAATTACTTGATGTGTTGTTCGTTTTTACTTAAACATATCTTTTTCTCTTCGGTAAGATCTTTACTTCGCTTGAATCTATGCATAAAAATGAAATAGGAAATTGTGAAAAATAAAACATAAATAAATTTTATTTATGCATAATGTATAAGATATGCATAAAATATTTTGATATCTTATAAATGTGAAGGACCAATCTGAAGGGGGCTAACTTTAAACTGAAATATTTATATAATATTTTTTCATACTCTTATTAATCTTTTTATAACCTATAGTTTCATTGTACTAATTTTATATAAAAGAACCATAAAATAATTCAAAGTATAAAACATACTTTAAAAATCTTTCTTTCAAATCTTTTTTTTGGTTTATTAATTAAAATTTTGAAACTATGGATAACAAAATCTAAAAAAGTAAAATAGTTATTTAAAACAATTATCTTGTCCCCCAGAATAGGTTGTCCCTTTTATCACACATGTGTGCTGCGACCGTATGCGTCTTCCTATGGAGTATCTAAAAATAGTTCCATCCTATTATTGACAGCTATTCAAAACACCCTATTTGGCTATATCAATCTGGTATTTAAAATAGTTTTGTGAGTCCACGTGCAAGAGAATGTTTATTTAATTATTATTATTATCATAAGTATTTATGTTTAAATACTGTTTATGTTTTATAATGATAATACATATTATTGTTATTTGACTCAACTCAAGAGGTTGTTTTTCTTCATTTCCCCACCCATGAATCTATTTTGGGTGGTTTGTTTTAACAGTAATTAATTTAAAGGAGCTGATAGGATTCTAGGATAAATGAAGGAAAACAATATATATATATATATATAATATATATATATATATATATATATATATATATATATTATATATATATATATATATTATATATATATACAGGGGCGGAGTGGCCACCGGAGTACTGGGACTATTCCCGGTGAGCCGCTGGCCTCCAGAAACATAAACGGCCGTTGACAGCCTCCCAATGGCATATTGGGGCCTGTATAAGGCCAGCGAGGGCATAATTGTCCTGGTTGATAAATTCTTCTCAATCCGTTATATATATATATATATAGGAGTAGGATACAGTGGGGCAAGGGGCAACTGCCCCCCCCCCCCAAATTCAGGTGAGTTCTCAAATTCGGGCAAATGGTTGAGGTATTCGGGCATTTCAGTTGAAGAAAAAAAAAGAAATTATAAAAGGTACCGGATTTTGTAGTTCAACAAAATAAATATAATGTAATGAATTGTATGAAATTATTTAAAAAAAATATAGTCTAAATAGCTTTTTCATTCGGTTATTTTTCACCGATTTTAACAGCTCTTTTTAAAATTAGGGCAAATTGAATGCTGCCCCCCCCCCCCCCAAACCAAACATCTCCCCTACGCCTATATATATATAGATATATATATTATATATATATATATATATATATATATATATATATAATATATATATATATAGATATATCTATGTAATATATATATACATACAGAGCTTGAGGGGCTCCCAGAAATAAAAATGAATCCCTGAACTGCTTCGGAATGTCGCTTTGGAACCGGATAATGGGAATCGATTAATTTGCCATAAGGTAGCTGCAAAACATTGTTATTTTTGTTCCATTATAGAGTAGTATTACAATGTTTATAGATGAAGGAGCAATTACAAGGAACTGAGATCATATCAAGGACCTTTGAAGGTGAAAATAAATAGGTGTGTATAGCTGGGAGAGTTGTAGGAACCAAATTGAACTTCATGTTCGAGTAGTTTACTATAAATTACACGCAAAACGTCAACAATTTTTTAATTATTATAGGATAGTATTCATGAGAGGAAAACTGGTGATTAGATAAATATGTATTCCTCAGAATATTTATGTTAGCGGGTGTAAAATAATTTTACTGTGTATAAGATTTTTTTGTGATTGTTATTTATAGAAATGGTTGAAGTATTATTTGTGTTGAGTATATGTTAAATATAATTGTATATTATTATACATATATTTCATAACCATGAACAATACATTCAGTTAAATTTTACTTAGAGTACAACCAGCGGTTCGGACTTAAGAATGAAGCCCAGCATCAGTGCTTCGTAAGCATTTTAACAATACTTCCTTTTAAGATATTTTGGTCGAAATTCAGACAAAATTTCAAGGAGTAATATTTGTTTTTCTTTCATGTTATGATGAATCAAAATAAAATAGTCAAGTTCGAACTTGGTTTAAAGCAGTCCACCCTTTGCATTAAGGATCCGAAACCACCGTTTTCAGAAATGATGGAAAGAAATGCATGTTGATTTTTTTGTTTAAAAAGTCGGTTGACTGACATATAAAAAACAAAATACATATGTTTTCTTATGTAGGCACAAAATAAATACATGAAAAAAATAAAGAAGAGGATAGATTTAACACTTGATAGTCCCTTAAATGTATGAAAATTGATATTTTAAATCCCGGAAAAGTGTTTTTTCTATTATTCCCCCCCTCCTTCTTGCATATTCTCACCCAGCCAGGAGACTCATTCTTTTTCATTGTCGATTTCTTTCAGTCTTCCTTGGAAAAACCCTGGAAGCAGACAGTGAGGAACCATGGATCGGATCAATTTAATGAGTGAGGAATCTGGAGAGACGGAATTATCGTCAACTTCCTCTTCTAGAAGCCCTGAGGAGCCCGGATTTTCTCAGAAGGACTCTCCCAATTATGAGTCCTCTATGGACAAGATTCGTAAAAACATCATGTTTCATTTTATGCAGCGTTTCTTTATCGAAGAAACAGAGTTGTCCATGATGAACGGAAGTAATGGATTGAGTATTGGGAGTCTCTTTAATATAGGAAGGGGATCAACGGAGGGTTATACGCGGCTTGAGTCGGAAGACGATACTCCTCAGGCCACCAATGGGGGACAGGTAAGGCGAAGCAAGGTCTAGGGTAAGGATAGGCACATTATGGCCATCCATCCATTCTATCTGGCATGCGAATGACGTACCTTTTTAACAAACGCACGGTTTTTATTGAATAAAAAATAATACCCATTTTTTTTATTATGCAGAAACTTGTTAGCTTATGACTAAACTGGTATTGTAGCCTCTGTTGTATCCATAGAGTTATAAAGACATAGAGGGCTTTTTGGATTCTTCAGAGGAATACGTTTTTGTATAAACAAAACTTTCTATCTCTATGATCAGCTTACGATGACTAAGTACACATTACTTTGTTTATATTGGACACAGCAACAGCTGAACGATGTTTCTCTGCCATTGAAGGGATAAGCTCTCTATATCTTTATATCTCTATGGTTGTAGCATACAATTACGTAAGCAAATCAGCATGGATCATACTTTACAATTATTTACAATTTATTTTCTGATTTACCTTTCGAGTCGAAATGATCTGTCTTTCAAAAAACATTTAATAGAGGCAACTCAATTTGACGATTTTCTGTACAAATACGACTTGATTAAATATATTATCATATTAAAGAACAAAAACACGGCTTCTCCCTGCTGCACCAATAAAAAAACCCATCCAAATCAATGGTCGCTCATTGTTTTGAAAATCGTTCGTAAACAATAAACCGGATATAAAACGTGAACGTCTAAAATAATTTAGAAAACGCTCATAGTCTACTCTATCACGTATAAATTGAAATATCTAATAGATTAAAGTGTTCAAAAAGTTTTGTTTATTCTCGTCCACAAGGTCTTTATGAAAAAATTCATCTTACAATGTAAAACCATTAAAATAAAATATGTTTTTTTTTTTTCTTCTCATTCCAAAGGTCTTTATTTAAAAAAATACACCAAAGAATGTAACCATTATAATAAAAACTTTTTTGTTTTAATTAATATAAATTAAC
>CP045892.1:26204384-26218151 GCA_013387185.1 Caligus rogercresseyi
GTTGGTAATCCTGATTTTCTTTCTTTTTCTACGACTTATCATCGTCGTGGAGGATAAAATATGAATATCATTCGTTATTTCCATAAGTGGGAGAGTTTTTTCAATTAATTAATATCTGAATGTAGTGATATTGGCAAGTCCTTTCCACGGACTTCTGACTAAAATAGATCGAGGGCCCATGAGACAAGGCACTAAGTGTTCTGAAAGAGGATTTCGCTTCTCTGAGTGATGTTCTACCTACAGAAGTCTAAATGGAGTTGATGCTTTATTTCCTAGTACTAATTGCTTATTATATTCATGTTCCTTTTCGTAAGAACACTCAGTTCCGGAAAAAATCCCAGTATCTTTTTGCGATATACATGTAAGTCATTATATTTCTAACTAATATTTTAATTATAAAAAGCTTTTTGGACACACAAAAAGTTGGCAATTCTATTCAATAAATTCCTCATAACTTTTAATAATTTATCGGATACGCAACCCATTTTTCAAAATATGTTATGACTTTTTTTATGTAAAACATTTACTTTAAAGGATAATACTTCCATAGTTTTATTTTGTAATACGATACAAACAGATTAAATGAATGGCAGTGGTGGGCACTTCCGCCGTTCCTCTTCCGCTCTGAGCGGAGGAGCAATGGTGAGCGGAATGCAAGAGCGGATCATCTTTGTGAGAAGTGAGCGGAATGTGGGAGCGGACCCTCTAAAATTAACTCCGCTCATCCGCTCACAGAAAAAAGTTCCGTTATAAAAAAGGATTACTCATAGAAAAAAGACTACTTTTTCTCGCTTTTTGCGCTAAATGTAATGCCGCTAACGTGGCATGGACTAAAAAGGTCGCCAGAAATTGTTTATTCTGGCTAGACACGTGGCAGCAGTGTTGCCACGCGTAGCCACTCAGTTCACGTCGTGCAGTTATTGTGTATACGCAGAGAGAATAAGTGACAACAGTCCTTTCTTAATATATAAAATGTGTACCCCGTCATAACAAAGAGGTGCGTCATGGTCCCATAAGAATTTCATTTATATTAAGAGAAGAGAGAGAAAAGTTAATTATTATAAATAACTTTTCTCTTTCTTCTCTAAATAATAAAAGAGATCCAATTATCTTGTTATAATTATTAATAATTATTACATGTAGTATGATTAGAATCCATCTGAAAAAATGACGTCATAACACTTATGTTGATGATGTCATTAAAGGCTATATGGGACCCTACTTAGTACAGCATACCTGACTTACTTGGCAACAGTTTTGTCTCTCTTGGCACTCTCTATCTCTCTGTGTATACGTTTGTGTTCGGTGGTTCATTGTCTGACGGTCACTCTGAGTCGTATACTTTACTTTTTCGTTTTTTACGAATCACGAGTCATGGATAAGTTTTGACCCGAACCCGACTCTGAGCGGAGAGAGAAGTACAGGTTAGTAAATTGATTAATTTAATTGAGCATTCATTTATTTAAGTACAATTTTTAAATGTATAAAATTAATCTTATTCTTAATTCATCTGAATAATGCGTGAGCAGTGTGACAAGTACATAAAAAGTTAATGTTAATTTGTCCAATTAATAATTTGTTATTGAAAAGGAGCAAGCATGGACCTGGAGGTGGGACGACCCCATCTCCCAGGATGTCTTCAGCAGCCTGTGGCCACTGGCAGTGTGGAGGAGGGGGCGCCAGCCAGGCAGACACTGTGGTCTTGAGCCAGAGCCAGGACACCCAGGGATCTCAGGATGCGCGCACAATGGAAGTGCAGAGGGAATTCGCTCATTTGAAAAAGTAAGTCCCAAAAAGTGGCAAAACCTCTCAATTCCGGACCTATTCCGCCAACCTGAGCAGAAGAGCGGAATGAAGTGAGCGGAACAGCAGTACTCAAAAAATGAGCGAATGAGCGGGAGCGGATCAGTTGCCAAAGTGAGCGGGATGAGCGGTGAGCGGAACAGCAAAAAAGTGAGCGGTGCCCACCACTGCGGAATGGTTAAAATCTTTTCAAACGATTTTGGACTATTTAAAATAGTAAATCGTTAGATCCCTTTTTAGATAAAAATCAATAAAAATGATTTATGATAATATGCCCATTTTTCATCGTTATCAATGACCCTGAGGAAAATATTTTTTATATAAAACCTTGTTCCGTATGCAAAATAATAGTATAACTTCGATTTACTATTTGATTCTCTATTCCTTTTCTATATTTGCAAAGTATTATATTTTGAATCCTCAAATTAAAAAATTACTTGATGTGTTGTTCGTTTTTACTTAAACATATCTTTTTCTCTTCGGTAAGATCTTTACTTCGCTTGAATGTATGCATAAAAATGAAATAGGAAATTGTGAAAAATAAAACATAAATAAATTTTATTTATGCATAATGTATAAGATATGCATAAAATATTTTGATATCTTATAAATGTGAAGGACCAATCTGAAGGGGGCTAACTTTAAACTGAAATATTTATATAATATTTTTTCATACTCTTATTAATCTTTTTATAACCTATAGTTTCATTGTACTAATTTTATATAAAAGAACCATAAAAATAATTCAAAGTATAAAACATACTTTAAAAATCTTTCTTTCAAATCTTTTTTTTGGTTTATTCAATTAAAATTTTGAACTATGGATACAAATCTAAAAAAGTAAAATAGTTATTTTAAAACAATTATCTTGTCCCCCAGAATAGGTGTCCCTTTTATCACACATGTGTGCTGCGACCGTATGCGTCTTCCTATGGAGTATCTAAAATAGTTCCATCCTATTATTGACAGCTATTCAAAACACCCTATTTGGCTATATCAATCTGGTATTTAAAATATTTTTGTGAGTCCACGTGCAAGAGAATGTTTATTTAATTATTATTATTATCATAAGTATTTATGTTTAATACTGTTTATGTTTTATAATGATAATACATATTATTGTTATTTGACTCAACTCAAGAGGTTGTTTTTCTTCATTTCCCCACCCATGAAATCTATTTTAGGGGTGGTTTGTTTTAACAGTAATAATTTAAAGGAGCTGATAGGTTTAGGATAAATAAGGATACATATAGGATATATATACATATATATATAATATATTATATATATATATATATATATATATATATATATACAGGGGCGGAGTGGCCACCGGGAGTACTGGGACTATTCCCGGTGAGCCGCTGGCCTCCAGAAACATAAACGGCCGTTGACAGCCTCCCAATGGCATATTGGGGCCTGTATAAGGCCAGCGAGGGCATAATTGTCCCGGTTGATAATTCTTCTCACTCTGTTCCTATATATTATATATATATATATATATATACATAGGCGTAGGAGACAGTGGGGCAAGGGGGCAACTTCAGGTGAGTTCTCAAATTCGGGCAAATTGGTTGAGGTATTCGGGCATTTCAGTTGAAGAAAAAAAAAGAAATTATAAAAGGTACCGGATTTTGTAGTTCAACAAAATAAATATAATGTAATGAATTGTATGAAATTATTTAAAGAAAATATTAGTCTAAATAGCTTTCTTCATTCGTTATTTTTCACCGATTTTAACAGCTCTTTTTAAAATTCGGCAAATGGAATGCTGCCCCCCCCCCCAAACCAAACATCTCCCCTACGTATATATATATATAAATATATATATATATATATATATATATATATATATATATATATATATACAGAGCTTGAGGGGCTCCCAGAAATAAAAATGACTCCCTGAACTGCTTCGGAATGTCGCTTTGGAACCGGTATAATGGGAATCGATTAATTTGCCATAAGGTACTGCAAAACATTGTTATTTTTGTTCCATTATAGAGTAGTATTACAATGTTTATAGATTGAAGGAGCAATTACAAGGAACTGAGATCATATCAAGGACCTTTGAAGGTGAAAAAATAAATAGGTGTGTATAGCTGGGAGAGTTGTAGGAACCAAATTGAACTTCATGTTCGAGTAGTTTACTATAAATTACACGCAAAACGTCAACAATTTTTTAATTATTATAGGATAGTATTCATGAGAGGAAAACTGGTGATTAGATAAATATGTATTCCTCAGAATATTTATGTTAGCGTGGGTGTAAATAATTTTACTGTGTATAAGATTTTTTTGTGATTGTTATTTATAGAAATGGTTGAAGTATTATTTGTGTTGAGTATATGTTAAAATATAAATTGTATATTATTATACATATATTTCATAACCATGAACAATACATTCAGTTAAATTTTACTTAGAGTACAACCAGCGGTTCGGACTTAAGAATGAAGCCCAGCATCAGTGCTTCGTAAGCATTTTAACAATACTTCCTTTTAAGATATTTTGGTCGAAATTCAGACAAATTTTCAAGGAGTAATATTTGTTTTTCTTTCATGTTATGATGAATCAAAATAAAATAGTCAAGTTCGAACTTGGTTTAAAGCAGTCCACCCTTTGCATTAAGGATCCGAAACCACCGTTTTCAGAAATGATGGAAAGAAATGCATGTTGATTTTTTTGTTTAAAAAGTCGGTTGACTGACATATAAAAAACAAAATACATATGTTTTCTTATGTAGGCACAAAATAAATACATGAAAAAAATAAAGAAGAGGATAGATTTAACACTTGATAGTCCCTTAAATGTATGAAAATTGATATTTTAAATCCCGGAAAAGTGTTTTTTCTATTATTCCCCCACTCCTTCTTGCATATTCTCACCCAGCCAGGAGACTCATTCTTTTTTCATTGTCGATTTCTTTCAGTCTTCCTTGGAAAAACCCTGGAAGCAGACAGTGAGGAACCATGGATCGGATCAATTTAATGAGTGAGGAATCTGGAGAGACGGAATTATCGTCAACTTCCTCTTCTAGAAGCCCTGAGGAGCCCGGATTTTCTCAGAAGGACTCTCCCAATTATGAGTCCTCTATGGACAAGATTCGTAAAAACATCATGTTTCATTTTATGCAGCGTTTCTTTATCGAAGAACAGAGTTGTCCATGATGAACGGAAGTAATGGATTGAGTATTGGGAGTCTCTTTAATATAGGAAGGGGATCAACGGAGGGTTATACGCGGCTTGAGTCGGAAGACGATACTCCTCAGGCCACCAATGGGGGACAGGTAAGGCGAAGCAAGGTCTAGGGTAAGGATAGGCACATTATGGCCATCCATCCATTCTATCTGGCATGCGAATGACGTACCTTTTTAACAAACGCACGGTTTTTATTGAATAAAAAATAATACCCATTTTTATTTTATTTTATGCAGAAACTTGTTAGCTTATGACTAAACTGGTATTGTAGCCTCTGTTGTATCCATAGAGTTATAAAGACATAGAGGGCTTTTTGGATTCTTCAGAGGAATACGTTTTTTGTATAAACAAAACTTTCTATCTCTATGATCAGCTTACGATGACTAAGTACACATTACTTTGTTTATATTGGACACAAGCAACAGCTGAACGATGTTTCTCTGCCATTGAAGGAATAAGCTCTCTATATCTTTATATCTCTATGGTTGTAGCATACAATTACGTAAGCAAATCAGCATGGATCATACTTTTACAATTATTTACAATTTATTTTCTGATTTACCTTTCGAGTCGAAATGATCTGTCTTTCAAAAAACATTTAATAGAGGCAACTCAATTTGACGATTTTCTGTACAAATACGACTTGATTAAATATATTATCATATTAAAGAACAAAAACACGGCTTCTCCCTGCTGCACCAATAAAAAAACCATCCAAATCAATGGTCGCTCATTGTTTTGAAAATCGTTCGTAAACAATAAACCGGATATAAAACGTGAACGTCTAAAATAATTTAGAAAACGCTCATAGTCTACTCTATCACGTATAAATTGAAATATCTAATAGATAAAGTGTTCAAAAAGGTTTGTTTATTCTCGTCCACAAGGTCTTTATGAAAAAATTCATCTTACAATGTAAAACCATTAAAATAAAATATGTTTTTTTTTTTTCTTCTCATTCCAAAGGTCTTTATTTAAAAAAATACACCAAAGAATGTAACCATTATAATAAAAACTTTTTTGTTTTAATTAATATAAATTAACATTTTATTTATTTATTATAGAGTCCATAAAAGAATATAAAAGTAAAAATAAGTAATTAGTATATAAAATGATGTTAATGTGTAAAAAAACAAATTAAACATTTTATTCTATATTTTAATCTATTTCTAATACCTTACACATCTATAAAACATATAAAGAGGACGAACTCAAATATCCTTATTGAACTATAATGTTCAACTATAAACTATAATGTTTTTTACGTAACTGTTAAAAGAGTTTTATTGATTTGTTATTTAGTATATTTTAAATTACACTGTATGTATGTGGCAAAAATGAAATACAAAATTGACCAATAAAAAGCCTCTATGGTAGCAATACTGGGTATTTGTATAAGTTTTTACATATTCTTTACTTCTCAAATGTTCACAATTTAACTTTACGGAAGAGAGTTATGAAGAGATGAGCTCTGCCGTCATCATTTAGATTACCACCTTCCTTAATGATGTTTAATTATGAGCCCTTAAATCTGTTTGCTGACGTCAGTGCATCACATTCCATGACCTCACCACAGGTCACCATTGAGATCATTCTAAATATTTAATTTGATGCAGGTAGTCCTGGACTCCAACGCTCCCTTGAAATGGATTACGAAGCGTCAATTTGTGCAGAAGCCCACACGCTATGATGCTTTGGAGTCCCTCCGAAGGGACTCTGAAGAAGAAGAATTCTTGGGAAAACAATTGAGGGCCGCGGTAATTTGAAGGAAATCAAGTTAAACTCGGGTTCTTCCTTATCTGGAAATTCGAGTCCAAATAATGACGAGAATGACCCAAATAAGAATATGAAGGGCAAGGAGACCACGAAAGAAGATCCATCTGGGAAATTCATTGGGATATTTCTAGCGGCCATCAGTGGGCTATTCTTTACTCTCTGTTCCGTAACTGTCAAACTCCTCTCTAGAATAGATCCCTCGGAAGTCCTCGTCTTTCGGGCCGTTATTCAACTCATCCTTACGGTACCCTTTGTGCTCTGCACCGGAAATTCATTTTTGGGTCCCAAAGGTCTACGGATCCTTGTGTATCTACAGGTATGAGGTGCAATTCTAGGTATCGGCTAAAAAACAACTCTTTAGTTAAAAAGGAAATAATTTTATAGTTTTCCTACATTTCATAAATATATCAGTCAAATATATACTTGAAAAATTTACAAAGCATTTCATTGTTTGTTTTTGAATTATATGACATTCTCAATTAACGGAAGACGTTACAATTTTGTCTTTATATTTGGGGTTCAGAGGGAAGAAGAGTGTCAACGGAGTAATTTTTATTGATTGATATGTCACAAGAGAAATAAAATTGGTTGGAGATTTTTTTTTTTAAATTCTCTGAGCAAATGCAAGTCTTCTTCTTGTTTAAGACATAAGGTAAAAAGGAAAAAATAATATTCAACTTGCCTAATAGGCCGTTTTTTAACTGATTCTTTTGTTTGTGATGTTTGAATCACCAATAAAACCAGAGAGATGATGAAATATAATCCCTTTACTTTGTATACTTGTTTGCGTAGCTTGTCTCCCAACCTCTCCTACCATATTTAATTAAATATTGTCTTTGTTAGCTCTGCGAATTATTTTTCTCAACATTTTGTCACTCTCTATTCTATCGGCTTTGGCATAGTATGAATTTGTTGAACGTGGCGTTAGATTGTAGTAAATATTATTTTTTGTTGATTTTCTTAGATGAATACATATTTCGATTAAAAACAGTAGCAAATAAAAGATTATTAAATTAAGGCTCGTTCACTCACGCATTATGACGTCACATCTAATGAATTCATACAGTACCAAAAAGCATCCCTATATTATTAATTAAAAATATATAAACTCCTTGTTATAAAACTTTATCAGATTTTATTTTAGTGTATAGTTAAAGTTGATTTAATAGCGACAAACATAAACATAACGACATTGCATCTACAACATAAATTATGAGCTCGACCACAAAATGAGTAATGTTTTTTACTAATTCGCTTATGCTTTCATACAAAAACCAGATTCAATGTATAAACATGAATAAAATGGATCAACCAATCTTTGTAACATGTTATTCAGTTATTGTTTCTATTTGATTGACCAAATCCTACCCTTTCCCTATTTGCTTTATTTAATAGGGAGTGATTGGATGTCTCACCGTGACCTGTATATTTATTGGCTTTGCACGACTTCCCGTGGGGGACGCGGCCACCATCATATTTTGCTCGCCCATTTTCGTCATGATATTCTCCCACATTCTCCTGAGGGAACACTGCGGCATCTTTCGGGTCATTGTCATATCCATGCTTTTCATGGGAGTCGTTCTTATAGCCAAGCCACCCTTTCTTCACAAGCTTTATTTTCTAACCAGGATAACTCAATCGGACAGGTAATGAGATAAATAATATCTTCTTAAAACATTGCCGAAAAAAATATGATAATTATTGATGTCACTCAGCACATATTACTTTAGGGTGTTATATATTTCTCCCTTTTTACATGAAATAAAATGAGTTTTTTATACAATCAAAGTAAACTATAACTGACAAAAAGGACTCTTGGACTCGTTTTGAATCAACAACTAATATTATTAGCTTTAATACTTTTTGCAGGCTAAAACCAAAATACTTTTATAACAGATAACTGATGTA
The DNA here is from genome assembly GCA_013387185.1 of Caligus rogercresseyi. Lineage (NCBI taxonomy): Eukaryota > Metazoa > Arthropoda > Copepoda > Siphonostomatoida > Caligidae > Caligus > Caligus rogercresseyi. Next base: position 26,213,072 of record CP045892.1, read on the forward strand.
CCGTATATATGCGCTGCATTTAGTTAATAATTTTGTATTTTCATTTGCTGAGCAATGAAATATAGCTTTCAACTCTACCATCAAATATAATATTATAAATTATTTACGTAATAACTAGAATGAACCTAACAGATTATACTTAAAAACATATACGCATGCGATTACATATCAACCAAACCAAATAAACATAAACAACAACCTTTTTAATGCCATGTCAGTATGTGATTTTTAAAATTAATTTTTGGCATATTTGATTCAATCGCATCAACTGCGGATATGAAATTAACACTTTAACATAATATGGTGTCCATCGAATGCAGGATCGTTTCAATGTGCTTGATGTATATTGACATAATCCTCACAGAATGTCGAACCTGCACCCTCAACATTGAGAGTGGAACACATTATATTGCCCTTAGGTTGATTTACAATCATTGGTATTTTTTTTTGTACGCGGAAACGACATACTTTTATTTCATGTTAGAACAACTAAAAACATTAAAATAGGTATTAATATAGGGATTCAAATATTATTTAATAAAACTTTAAAATTAGACAATTCATTTGTTAAAAAAACATTTTTTAATTATATTGTCCACAATCTTTGGAATTTTTTTTGCGTATTTGTATTTTTCCGTATGTAATTTATATATGTAAAATTGTGTTTTGGTAGTAAAAGAATTAATGGTGTCCAACATAGAAGTAAACAAAATCTTTCCAAAGAAGTTGTATATTTAAAAGTTCGTTATAAACTGACTTCATATAGTCTAAAATTTTGATAAAATGAGTGCACTTCAGAATGAAATAATTAGCATTATTTGTATATTGTTGGCTTAAGTTCATAAAAAGGACCTTTACGAATCAATACTAACCAAATTTTTCAACCTACCGACCTTTCAGGATCAAGGCCACGACTATGATATGATTGGATATGGAGCAGCCCTGGGTGGAACCATTTTAACTGCCTCCAACTTTGTTTGCATGCGGAAGCTTCGGGATGTTCATTTTTCAGTCCTCATTTTTGCATTTAGTATAATGTCTTGTGTTTTGAGCTCTTGCCTCGTTCCTCTCGTGGGATCATTTGTTCTTCCGGAAACGCTTGAGGAGTGGGCCTATGCAATTATGGTTGGGATTTTCGGACTTCTGGGTCAGACTCTTCTGGCACTTGCTCTAAAGTAAGTTGACATCAGAGATAATATTGAGTGCCGAAGTAACATATCTGAATTTTTTATTGTCGTCATGGTTTATAAAGACACAAGTGACTAAAGAGAAACGAATGAATCTATATTTCGTTCATACTTCCCCCATTTAATATGGAGGCCCAGTGCATCACTGGATAGCTGTTTTTACAGTTTTTAAGGACTCTGGATTTTTCAATATTTTTAATCAAAGCTCTAAATATATTTAAGAAAATAGTTTTATAATACAATTTAATTGAATTTGAGGGACACCAAGGATTATTAATGTACTATTGCGGTAAGCTTCAAAGAATATGTCCGACATAATTCAATGGTGTCAAATTTTGAATGTGCATTCACCTTCTTTAGTCAATACTATTTCCTAAACAGTCTGGGTTCGGTTAAGAAATTGCTAAAATTAAATATTTTACTGTTAGCTTACTTACTACATGTTACATATGCAAAATAAAAGGATATCTATTGGCTGAAAAAATTGACGACGTTTTTTAAGAACGAAAAAGTTTTTCTCGTCATTCTGAAAAAAGTAATGACGTTATTTTAGAAACAAAATTTTTTCCATGAATTTTTTTTTGTCTTTTTTTGGCGTCATAAACGAACGACCCACGATAGGATTTTTTTTGTTGTCGTTCGTCATCTTTTGTCGTTCATTGTTCGCAAACGACGAACGATAAACGATTACAAATGAACGACAAATCAACAAGTCTGAATAGTGGTATTACGTAGTTTTATCAATATAAAAATGACCAATAACGTTAGCAGAAATACACCGCCTACAGTGCCATATATCGAATATCAATCGATTGTCCAGCTCTACCAAAATGTATTATTATTATTCTATATATAACTCATGGTTTATCAAAACTTTCTTATATATTTAAAGAACATTCCAATGACAACCAACTTGAGATTCAATCCCTTAGTTCTTAGTCTCCCCCGCATACCTTAAAACATATATCATCCTTACCTTTTCCAGATATGAAACCGCAGGGGTCGTGTCAGTGACACGAAGCATGGACATAGCTGTGGCCTACGTCATTCAAATAGTCTGGTTTGGAGACATCCCCTTATGGACAAGTATACTCGGTGCCTTTGTCGTGATACTTGCAGTATTCACCATGGCCATGGAAACCGCCTTTCTTCACATCCTCGAAACAACCTTTGGCTCTTATGGCTGGTGCTAGAGGGTAGCAAAACCTTTCTTATCACTTATATTTGCTACTTATAAGGTTCTTTAATCCATGAGAAAAGATTTAAAATGTAGGGCTTTGTTGGAGGAGAAGGAATGGATTGTAATAATAATAATAATATGTACAAAGATATTTATAAAAGGATTAAGTCCATCTAAAATGGGTCTGTGTCGAATGAGTAGTACTTTATTTTCGATCTTCAAACACACCTGTGAAGAGTTTTTTCTTTATTCCTTTTAGCTTTTTGTAACTCTATTTCATTTTTCCCTTTTCCTAACGTTAGAAATACGAACCCCTTAAGAATCAATCCTATAAATCATGACAAAAACGAAAGGAAAAAAGAGATTGGTTTTGATCCCGCTCTTTTTTTTTGAAAAAAAAAAAAGAAATAATCCTCCTCCATATTTGAAATAGAGCATTTCCCCCCGCCGCAAAATGGCGTGAGGGCACATGATTTATAATTAAGACTTAAAGTCTTTTAAAGACATGTGCATCAATTACAAAGGTGCTGAAGAGAAAAAGAAAGATGGAAGGAAGATTTACTAGCCCACAATCTCTTACCCCCCCTGCCCCCCACTACCTTCTTATTATATTTCATAAATGACATCTGTTCTACACAATACCCCTTATACTGATTCTAGGCCACACGCAAAACCCTTTTTCTGATCATTAGCTGTATTGTGGGTAATTATTATGATTATGACGTTGTTGCTCGAGAATGGTCTCACATCACGAATGACGCAGTACTCTAAACTGAGAATTATATATATATATATATAATCATATCATTTTTTATGTTTTATATGTCTTTTCCTGAAGCCAAGGTTAATACAAAAAATATCCTGAGTAGTTGATATGAAACCATATACTTCCAGGAGATAACCACAATGCCAATGGATTAGTATTTATTTTGTAACAGCAGAAAAGAGTTGTTTTTATTACATATTATGAAACATAAACTTTTTTGGTGTCCAGAAGAAATGGAGCAGGAAAATATGGCTTAGAAGAAATGGTACAAGAATAAATGGCCCAAGATAGAAAAGGAAAATGAGGACTCATGGCCCAAATATATAGGTAGGATATTATTTGGGTGAAATACACTTAAGTATTGCACAAATACCATTTCTCATAGATATTATCTACAATAATTTGGGTGATATTGAACTAAATTTGACAACAACAAAGAAAGTATTATCGGAAATTGCAAAAAATATATACTTTATTTCATTATTAACTTATTTATAGGAGATATAGTATTTGTACAAAACTTAAGTGTGTTCCACTCAAATACTTGCCTACCTATGTATTTGGGCCATTGTTCCATGGGTAATCATTTCCTTTTCTACCTTGGTCCATTTCTTCTAGGGCCATTTCCTTGCCACGTATTTTAGGTAGGTAGATTGGTTTTGATGCAATGCTTTCGTCTATGGTTCGAAATTATTTCTTAATGATAGGAGCAGTGGGGAGTGGATGGAATTCAACGGCTCGAAGTGATATATCGATTTTATTCCTTTGTCCTGAATATTATTCGAATCTGATTATTGTTCATTAAATCCATTTTCGTTCCAAATTGGTTAAACAGTTAATTTTTTGGTGGAACAGCTTGTCTCATCATATAATAATATATTATGAAATACATTTTTTATTATTCACATGTCGAACTCTTGCTATATATTTACTCAATATAAAGCCTTTCGCTTCCGTGACCTAATTTTCTTTAATTTGGAGACTCGCTAAGATGACAATGTAGACACACATATTTGTATGTACATAAAAAGCTTCCATAGCCATTGTAACATTGACATTTTTATTTTACGTCTGCATATTAATATATTCATTCACTCTAATCATCTCTGCACCATAAATATAGTATGTATTATAGCTATCCATTTAGATTTTACTCCTAAGTAGTCCATTTATGGGCAGTGTTTAAATGCCGCCTTTATTTAAATAAGGGAAAGCAGCTTAAATGGATTCATTGTTTTGAGCAACTCGGTGTCTTTTAATGCTTGTTTAAAGCATGTGTGTCGGCTTGAACATAGATGAATATATATATATAAATTTGAGGTCAAGGCATAACTGAGGGATTTTATTGGGTCAAATAATGTTTCAGAGCCATTTGATTTATAAAGGAGATGAGATGATGGAATTATGGTATGGTTGAATGATGATACACGGCTATTAGATTCCCCTTTTTCCATTTTCATTCGACCTCACATTATCCATCCATTAAATTAAATTCAGCGGATAATAATGTAACAGCAATAAATATTGTCCAATGTTTACGAATAATTGTCTTTGTACATATTCTTAAAATCAATTTATTCCATTTATATTAAGATGAAAGTGAAAATGAATGTAAACGTGAAATGCAAGGAAAAATTTATAATTTTATTTCTAGTGGAAAAATTATATCTTGCAATACATCTCTGATAAGAGACTACATATCCGGGACTCTGTTCTAGAACGTGATTTGCAGAGCAAAAACAGCGTGGATATTTTTTAATCTTATTTTCTCTTCTGTTGGCCTAGCTCTAGAATGTCCTTTGACATTAATAATCATTTTAATAGACTCCTTTCATATCACCTATTATTATGAATTAAAACCTTCTCATAATCAATCGAATAATTATTTTTTATCATAATTGAGCACCAACCGATGTTCCCTCTTTTACGAAAATAAATAACAAGGAG
>CP045892.1:26218251-26268082 GCA_013387185.1 Caligus rogercresseyi
CAAAAATGACCAACGCCTCTCGGGATTCGAACCTGCGCCCCCAACATTGAGAGCTGAACATACTTAACGCACACGGCTATCGCACCCCTTTATCTCTTTCAGAGCTTAAGGACGGGACCGTTGAAGGCAGTGATGGAAGAAGTTGAAAGACCCCAAACCTGATAAGACTTATTCGTTGTTAACCAAAGTCGAAAAAACAATGATAATATAAAATATGACAGTATTATTACATAAAAAAAAAGCATACCAACGTGAGGTATAGAGACATCCTTGTCAAATTCTTATCTACAGCCTCCAAATTATTGACCAAGGTAATAAGGTGGTCTGGCTGCCTTCGACTACAGTGCTGCTTTCGACACAACTGATCCTGTTACTCTCGTCGGGAAACGTGAGAGGATGGATGACCATGCCCAAAACCTTGTGAAAAGCTATATTTCAGAAGACACTCAGCGGTGTCAATTAGAAATAAAGCGGGGTCTGGGCCCAGAGAAGTCCTTTACGGCGTCAGGTCGGTTCTTAATAGTAGATCTCCTTTTTATATTAACAATACAAAATTGTTTTAACAAGCTCCATTTAACTTCGCCTATGTATCATCAAAGAGCTCTTCAGTGGAGGGAAATATTTCTTTCAGTTGAGTACTCAGTTATTATATAGCTAAAGTGTTATAATCCTTTTTAAATAATATCATTTTGAAAAAATAAAATTGAAGTGTAAGAGGTTGTTTTATATACGGAAAATACATCGACAATATAATTTGACAAAATAAAACATTTATCATCATATAGTAAGCAAAATAAATTTGCCAATGTTAATCAAAACTCATGCACGCTTACTAAGTCTATGCTGTGCTGTGATCTAGAATATATAAGCCGCTATTTCTTTATATCTAAAAAAATTAAATGTATTTGTTTAAAAAAGCAGTATTTTTATATTAAGAAAAAAATACAGTAACGTTGAAGAAAAAGAGGTTATCATATTTGTGAGCATAGTTCGTTAGTTAGAAGTTTATACTGCATCACAATAGATATACGTATATTACATATGAATATATATAAACACACACATACAAACTAAAGAAATGAGCACGACCACGCAACGGGGTATATGTGCTACAACAGTAATATGGAGTTACATTTTAATAGTACAAGAATATAGATTACATGACCACATGATCAATTATTTTCTTAACAATCATTTCAATTTCTTGAAAAAACAAATAATTTTTGACTGTGTTTTATTGTCTTTGGGAACACTTTCTGTTAATCCGATAGATCTAGATAGGAGTTTCGCTTCTTTTCCATAGATTTTTCTGTCGTTTTGGTCATGATTTCCAGTGTCTTAATTTTTTTATTGTTTCCATCTTCTGTGGTGTTTCTATCATTGTCAATATGTTGATTTTTATTTTCCTTATTATCATCAAGTTCGATGTCGTCTTTTTCAACAGTTTCTTCTTTTTCTTCAACAGTCGGAGCATCCGGGGGTCTGAAAGCGCACTTTCCCTGCTGATGCAATGTGAAGAGTAAAACCCACAATTGGAGACTTTTAAACGCTTGTTGGTCTACAGAGAGATAGAGAACTTTTCCAGTGAGTTATATCTGATTTGCAACTTCAACTTTCCCTTCAATGCCACGAATAGTGCATTGATGTTTAATGATTTTAGCAAGTATATCATCGATAATGTCACCGGTGATTCTCGGATAAATCCTGTGAGCATCTTTTTTCCCTTACGGGCATTCCTCATTTCTTCTGCTTCTGCCCATGAAGTTGTCATATAGAGGTGTGGATGTAGCTATAATTTTTCGCACATATATGGCAGAAGCATCATCGTTGATATATATTACAGCTCTTTTGTTTGTGTATCGGCGCCCTTCATAAGTGGGAATCCATTTCCAACAGATGAGGACATACGACTGACATAGTCTGTATCTAGAATTTAATGGTCTTATTCCACTCATCAAGTGAAATATGATCACCGTTCTTACGAACAATGATAAGCTCATGGCTTCTTTGCTATCTCAGCATAAAGAAACCGTCTCTTAGTTTTGTTATGATTTTGTGGTTGTAGAGGTAAGCCCAATTCATTCTTTCCGGCTCTTTTTGGAGGGGGAGTTTCATTTGACTTGTCCTCCCTCTTTCTTTGAACGGTTTGTTGTTCGGAGGGATTGGCTTGTCCCATCTTGCCTTTCTTTTTAGATGTAACGTCTTCCATTTCAGGTCGTCGGCATTTTCATTTTCTAGAGATTCGGTTTGATTCGAATCTTTTTGATTGACGTTATCTTTATAATTCCTCATCTTGGAAGGTTTTGTGATAATAACTTTTCTTAACGTTCCGCACAAATTATGTAAGGAGTTTCTCTCTAAAGAGAAGAAAAAGAAGAAAAGCTTTGGACCAATAATGATCTAAAACCGTTGAAATAGGCTGATTCCGATGGTTGAAGTCCAAAATTGATCCGGAAAGAGGAAGGAAGTGCACAATTATAACAATTATAACATAGTTAAAAACGTACAAGGAGTTCTAACTCCGCTAAAACAACTTCAACTTGAAGACGCACTGAATGACGTGTTGCTCCTTGCACAGCTAAAAAGTAACTCTTTTTGCCTATATGGTCGATAGAATTTTATCCGACTGGATATAAATAAGGCATACTAGCGTGTTAAATAGACTATCGAATTGAGGATCTCATCAATGAGGTAGCAGACCAAAAATGACCAACCCTCTCGGGATTCGAACCTGCGCCCCCAACATTGAGAGCTGAACATACCTTAACGCACACGGCTATCGCACTCCCTTTATCTCTTTCAGAGCTTTAAGGACGGGACCGTTTGAAGGCAGTGATGGAAGAAGTTGAAAGACCCCAAACCTGATAAATACTTATTCTTGTTAACCAAAGTCCAAAAAACAATGATAATATAAAATATGACAGTAATTATTACATAAAAAAAACAAAAGCATACCAACGTGAGGTATAGAGACATCCTTGGTCAAATTCTTATCTACAGCCTCCAAATCTATTGACCAAGGTAATAAGGTTGGTCTGGCTGCCTTCGACTACAGTGCTGCTTTCGACACAACTGATCCTGTTACTCTCGTCGGGAAACTGAGATGGATGGATGACAATGCCCAAAACCTTGTGAAAAGCTATATTTCAGAAGACACTCAGCGTGTCAATTAGAATAAAAGCGGTGTCTGGGCCCAGAGAAGTCCTTTACGGCGTCAGGCTCGGTTCTTAATAGTAGAATCTCCTTTTTATATTAACAATACAAAATTGTTTTAACAAGCTCCATTTTAATTCGCTATGTATCATCAAAGAGCTCTTTCAGTGGAGGGAAATATTTTTTCAGTTGAGTACTCAGTTATTATATAGCATCTAAGGTTATAATCCTTTTTAAAATAATATCATTTGAAAAAATAAAATTGAAGTGTAAGAGGTTTGTTTTATATACGGAAAATACATCGACAATATAATTTGACAAATAAAACATTTATCATCATATAGTAAGCAAAATAAAATTGCAAGTTTAATCAAAACTCTATGCACGCTTACTAAGTATATGCTGTGATTTCTAGAATATATAAGCCGCTATTCTTTATAATCTACAAAAACTTAAAATGTATGTGTTATAAAAAGCAGTATATTTATATAAGAAAAAAATACAGTAAAAGTTGAAGAAAAAAGATGTTTCATCATATTTGTGAGTTAGTTAGTTAGTTAGAAGTTTATTACTGCATCACAATAGATATACGTATATATACATATGAATATATATAACACACATACAAACTAAAGAAATGAGCACGACCACGCAACGGGGTATATGTGCTACAACAGTAATATGGAGTTACATTTTAATAGTACAAGAATATAGATTACATGACCACATGATCAATTACTTTTCTTAACAATCATTTCAATTTCTTGAAAAAACAATTAATTTTTGACTGTTTTTTATTGTCTTTGGGAACACTTTCTGTTAATCCGATAGATCTAGTAATAGGATGTTTCGCTTCTTTTCCATAGATTTTTCTGTCGTTCTTGTCATGATTTCCAGTGTCTTTAATTTTTTTATTGTTTCCATCTTCTGTGGTGTTTCTATCATTGTCAATATGTTGATTTTTATTTTCCTTATTATCATCAAGTTCGATGTCGTCTTTTTCAACAGTTTCTTCTTTTTCTTCAACAGTCGGAGCATCCCGGGGGTCTTGAAAGCGCACTTTCCCTGCTGATGCAATGTGAAGAGTAAAATCCACTAATTGGAGACTTTTAAACGCTTGTTGGTCTACAGAGAGATAGAGAACTTTTCCAAGTTGAGTTATATCTGATTTTGCAACTTCAACTTTCCCTTCAATGCCACGAATAGTGCATTGATGTTTAATGATTTTAGCAAGTATATCATCGATAATGTCACCGGTGATTCCTCGGATAAATCCTGTGAGCATCTTTTTTCCCTTACGGGCATTCCTCATTTCTTCTGCTTCTGCCCATGAAGTTGTCAGTAGAGGTGTGGATGTAGCTATAATTTTTCGCACATATTTGGCAGAAGCATCATCGTTGATATATATTACAGCTCTTTTGTTTGTGTATCGGCGCCCTTCATAAGTGGGAATCCATTTTCCAACAGATGAGGACATACGACTGACATAGTCTGTATCTAGAATTTTAATGGTCTTATTCCACTCATCAAGTGAAATATGATCACCGTTCTTACGAACAATGATAAGCTCATTGGCTTCTTTTGCTATCTCAGCATAAAGAAACCGTCTCTTAGTTTTGTTATGATTTTGTTGTTGTAGAGGTAAGCCCAATTCATTCTTTCCGGCTCTTTTTGGAGGGGGAGTTTCATTTGACTTGTCCTCCCTCTTTCTTTTGAACGGTTTTGTTGGTTCGGAGGGATTGGCTTGTCCCATCTTGCCTTTCTTTTTAGATGTAACCGTCTTCCATTTCAGGTCGTCGGCATTTTCATTTTCTAGAGATTCGGTTTGATTCGAATCTTTTTGATTGACGTTATCTTTATAATTCCTCATCTTGGGAAGGTTTTGTGATAATAACTTTTCTTAACGTTCCGCACAAATTATGTAAGGAGTTTCTCTCATAAAGAGAAGAAAAAGAAGAAAAGCTTTGGACCAATAATGATCTAAAACCGTTGAAATAGGGCTGATTCCGATGGTTGAAGTCCAAAATTGATCCGGAAGAGGAAGGAAGTGCACTTATAACAATTATAACATAGTTAAAAACGTACAAGGAGTTCCTAACTCCGCTAAAACAACTTCAACTTGAAGACGCACTGAATGACGTGTTGCTCCTTGCACAGCTAAAAAGTAACTCTTTTGTATATATGGTTCGATAGAATTTTATCGACTGGATATAAATAAGCATACTAGCGTGTTAATAGATATCGAATTGAGGATCTATCAATGAGGTAGCAGACCAAAAAATGACCAACCCTCTCGGGATTCGAACCTGCGCCCCAACATTGAGGATGAACATACCTTAACGCACACGGCTATCGCACTCCTTTATCTCTTTCAGAGCTTTAAGGACCGGGACCGTTTGAAGGCAGTGATGGAAGAAGTTGAAAGACCCCAAACCTGATAAATACTTTATTCTTGTTAACCAAAGTCGAAAAACAATGATAATATAAAATATGACAGTAATTATTACATAAAAACAAAAGCATACCAACGTGAGGTAAGAGACATCCTTGGTCAAATTCTTATCTACAGCCTCCAAATCTATTGACCAAGGTAATAAGGTGGGTCTGGCTGCCTTCGACTACAGTGCTGCTTTCGACACAACTGATCCTGTTACTCTCGTCGGGAAAACTGAGATGGATGGATGACAATGCCCAAAACCTTGTGAAAAGCTATATTTCAGAAGACACTCAGCGTGTCAATTAGAATAAAGCGGTGTCTGGGCCCAGAGAAGTCCTTTACGGCGTTCAGGCTCGGTTCTTAATAGTAGAATCTCCTTTTTATATTAACAATACAAAATTGTTTTAACAAGCTCCATTTTAATTCGCTATGTATCATCAAAGGCTCTTTCAGTGGAGGGAAATATTTCTTCAGTTGAGTACTCAGTATTATATAGCTAAAGTGTTATAATCCTTTTTAAATAATATCATTTTGAAAAAATAAAATTGAAGTGTAAGAGGTTTGTTTTATATACGGAAAATACATCGACAATATAATTTGACAAATAAAACATTTATATCATATAGTAAGCAAAATAAATTTGCAATGTTAATCAAACTCTATGCACGCTTACTAAGTATATGCTGTGATTCTAGAATATATAAGCCGCTATTCTTTATAATCTAACAAAAAAACTTAACGTATTTGTTTATAAAAAGCAGTATATTTTATATTAAGAAAAATACAGTAAAAGTGAAGAAAAAAGAGTTTCATCATATTTGTGAGCATAGTAGTTAGTTAGAAGTTTATTACTGCATCACAATAGATATACGTATATATACATATGAATATATATAACACACATACAAACTAAAGAAATGAGCACGACCACGCAACGGGGTATATGTGCTACAACAGTAATATGGAGTTACATTTTAATAGTACAAGAATATAGATTACATGACCACATGATCAATTACTTTTCTTAACAATCATTTCAATTTCTTGAAAAAAACAATTAATTTTTGACTGTTTTTTATTGTCTTTGGGAACACTTTCTGTTAATCCGATAGATCTAGTAATAGGATGTTTCGCTTCTTTTCCATAGATTTTTCTGTCGTTCTTGTCATGATTTCCAGTGTCTTTAATTTTTTATTGTTTCCATCTTCTGTGGTGTTCTATCATTGTCAATATGTTGATTTTTATTTTCCTTATTATCATCAAGTTCGATGTCGTCTTTTTCAACAGTTTCTTCTTTTTCTTCAACAGTCGGAGCATCCCGGGGGTCTTGAAAGCGCACTTTCCCTGCTGATGCAATGTGAAGAGTAAAATCCACTAATTGGAGACTTTTAAACGCTTGTTGGTCTACAGAGAGATAGAGAACTTTCCAAGTTGAGTTATATCTGATTTTGCAACTTCAACTTTCCCTTCAATGCCACGAATAGTGCATTGATGTTTAATGATTTTAGCAAGTATATCATCGATAATGTCACCGGTGATTCCTCGGATAAATCCTGTGAGCATCTTTTTTCCCTTACGGGCATTCCTCATTTCTTCTGCTTCTGCCCATGAAGTTGTCAGTAGAGGTGTGGATGTAGCTATAATTTTTCGCACATATTTGGCAGAAGCATCATCGTTGATATATATTACAGCTCTTTTGTTTGTGTATCGGCGCCCTTCATAAGTGGGAATCCATTTTCCAACAGATGAGGACATACGACTGACATAGTCTGTATCTAGAATTTTAATGGTCTATTCCACTCATCAAGTGAAATATGATCACCGTTCTTACGAACAATGATAAGCTCATTGGCTTCTTTTGCTATCTCAGCATAAAGAAACCGTCTCTTAGTTTTGTTATGATTTTGTTGTTGTAGAGGTAAGCCCAATTCATTCTTTCCGGCTCTTTTTGGAGGGGGAGTTTCATTTGACTTGTCCTCCCTCTTTCTTTTGAACGGTTTTGTTGGTTCGGAGGGATTGGCTTGTCCCATCTTGCCTTTCTTTTTAGATGTAACCGTCTTCCATTTCAGGTCGTCGGCATTTTCATTTTCTAGAGATTCGGTTTGATTCGAATCTTTTTGATTGACGTTATCTTTATAATTCCTCATCTTGGGAAGGTTTTGTGATAATAACTTTTCTTAACGTTCCGCACAAATTATGTAAGGAGTTTCTCTCATAAAGAGAAGAAAAAGAGAAAAGCTTTGGACCAATAATGATCTAAAACCGTTGAAATAGGGCTGATTCCGATGGTTGAAGTCCAAAATTGATCCGGAAGAGGAAGGAAGTGCACTTATAACAATTATAACATAGTTAAAAACGTACAAGGAGTTCCTAACTCCGCTAAAACAACTTCAACTTGAAGACGCACTGAATGACGTGTTGCTCCTTGCACAGCTAAAAAGTAACTCATTTTGTGAGCATAAAGCGGCATTATTTTATTTATGGAATGGGGCAAAAAATATGGAATGGGGAGTTTATTTGTAAAAAACATATTTGAAGTTTTTTTTGACAAATTTGCCATTTTCAGTCCTATTTTAGCTCTTTTTGATGATTAACCAATGTAAAAAAGAAGACATTTGATTTAATGGTCTCATGTCTTTTCCATGTTTTCTAAATAATATATAGGGACAACACAATTTAACGTCCTTTTGATTTTTTAGGAAGATATTTATTTGACATTTCATATTTATTTGCACATGTCATATTTGATTTGCACATTTTCATTTATTTGCACATTTCATATTATTTTGTATATTTGGTTTTTCTTAATTAATTTACATATTTTTTTATTCAAATATTTGAAGTTTTCTTTAACTTTTTACGCTTTAAAAGTATTTTTTACTCCAGATTTCCTAGCCCATAAAGATTGTCAGAACTAATGGAAAGGCCAACCATTTGTGACCTTTTTCATACTCCTATGACTTTGTCCTGAGATTCCCACGGCCATCGCTCACACTTGAAAATAAGCGAAAAATAATGTTATGGGTACTTACCCCTATGTATACTTTTCATATGATAACATTATCAAGGACAGTTACTCAAGTTTTATACAAGCCAACATATCCTTAGCTCAAGGTGGATTTGTTAAAAGTTTTTTTTGGATAGGTTTATAAACTTTTGGGCACAAGTGAAGAAGGTAGTTATATTTTCATGGATCAGTTCCAATAACGACCCATAAAACCATATACTAACGACTTATTTCTCTATACTGATACCTACCAAATAATGTGTTAAAAAGTTTTTGATGCTTTTGATAATGATGCTAAGAAGAAAAAGTAGTTTTACTTACCTTGATCAGTTCTAAAAACACTTGGAAACTACCTAGAACAACGATGCAATGGATGATGCATGGAATATGGAATTGGTTTCCACAGATTTTTTTATAACAATGTTAAGGATAATACATAATTATATTTTCCTTGAACAGTTGCTATTAAAAAACCGGAAAGCCATATAATGTGACTCAAAAATATTGATGCTCTCAATAAATAAATGTTTTTTTCATATTACACTCATACCAAATATTTATAATGCCACAAGATAAATGACATACATTAATTTCGTTTATAAATGACATAGCCATAAAGAACTCATTAGATTAGATTTCAGATGGACCATCATAATATTTACGATCTTTTAGTGGTTGCCGTGTGCGATGAAATGAGCGATAAACGATAATTATCGATGAGGTCAAACCTTTTATCGTTTATCGCAAAGTTTTATAAAATTATCGCTCATTCACTTACGTACTCCCAAAAAAATGAGGAACGATAAACAATAAATTCAAAGACGACTTTTATAAAAATTCAAAAATGTGCACTGCGGCAATAGTCACAACAGCCCACCTGACGTTTTTCAGACCAGTTCAAGCTGAGAGTATATATAGGGTAGAGACTAGAAGGAGCAAAACTGGCTTGCAGTGAACCCTGAAAACCCTAATGAGAACTGCAAGTGTGTGTGTAGCGGCCAATCACAGCTGCAGTGAGACAGTCTCGCTGGAGTTCTCGAGTTAGGAGGGTGTGTGCCGCTCCTCCCATGCACCGTCTTTGTGTTCAGTTATTACAGGCTTGTGAGTGATCAGAAAAAAATAGCTATCCGATCAAAAGTAACGATCAGTAATTCTTTGCTATATGCGATATAACGATCAGGACTTTTCGATTAGCGATCGATCATTTAATTGTGATCAAGAAAATAATCTATGACTAGATCTAAGTAAAATAAACATACATACAGTCAAACCTGTTTCATTGAACATCTTAAATAACGGTTCAAAACACTTAACACAAAAATTACCCCAGAAAAACTAAGCATTGTACAAATACAGAAATACCGTTGTAAATAAGCAAATGATACACCTTAATTTTTGTTGAAGTTGGATATTGTAAATAAATAAAATATATGGGAGCTCGGGGGTTCGAATCCCGAGAGGGGATGGTCATTTTGGTCTACCTCATTGATAAGATCTAGGTTCGATAGACTAATTTTAATGCTATAATGCTTATTTATATCCTATCGGATGCAATTCTATCAAACCATATGGGCAAAAAAAAAAAAAAAAAAAAAAAAAATATATATATATATAAAAGAGCATTTAGTTTGTACTTTCAATTGCATTGGCTTATTATTACACATAAGTAGAAGTTTCTTCTCGAAATGAATAAACTTCTTCCAAACGATTTCTAATTTATTTAAAATTTATTTTGGGTATTATGCATACTCAAAATATTAAGTAGATAATGTAAATATTAGATCAACAAAGAAACATAATTAAAAAACTTTATGTAATATCAAAATGGATTATAGAATGCATATTATTTTTTAGCGGGAAATATTTTAGAGCGCTTGTAGTGTATAAGCCCAAATCAACAAGCTTTTTTCATTAGTCCTGTTACTAAAATGATCATACACTACTATGGTGTTCTCTGGCTCCTCAATTGATGTTTGTCTGTATATTCTAGACTGTTTTAGTCGTGAAGTTAAATGGTTAGTTAAGTCTGAGCCGAACATCAACCACCAGTAGATTTCGTCATAAGCTACAGATCTTCGCCACTCGATGGATGGATTTTTTGTAATTTCATTAAAGATTTTCATATACACCTTTGGTATAATACAGCTCAAGCGAGAAATACCTCCCCGAGCAAACGTTTTGGTCTTAGAATAGATGGAAGATAATGATGGTGAAATAAGGCACGAAGCCATTTTTCCTCCTCGAGAATGACTTTTTCGGCAATAATGGATGAGAGGACGCCTTGTATAACATTAGAGGAACAACTTTCAAATTATAAAAGTCAATTCTTCTCTGAATGTTGAAGCTCCTCCATTTTGCTATGTTTCGAGGGATGATTGAAAATGCATTCGTCCAGTTCTTCTTATCAATTCTTTTATTATTCCAGGTAATTCCCAGAATGTCCACTTGGTTCCTAATTTGGCACTAAGTAATTTCACTTTCTTTAGGGTTCCATTTTACAAGGGGTAGAATCGTTGTCTTTGCCTTGTTGATAGCTAGGCCTGATATTCGTTCGTATTTTGAAAAAAGTTTAAAACGATATCTACTCTTTTACTCAGTTAAAGTTCTGAATTTCCTTCTACCATAAGAGTAACATCATCGGCGTAGAGGTCTATTAAATGTTTGTGCCTGTGACGTCCACGCCAAACTCTCCGTACTTTTTCAAAACCATCCGAATTAGATCCTCAACCGCTGCAACAAAAAGTAAGGGAGAAGATGGGCATCCTTGCCTACAGCTATTCTTAAGGTGGATGGGATCACTTTCCATTCCATTAAGTGATATTGTCGAAGTTCCATTTAGCAGTAATGCCCGATGGGATTGAAATATTCCTTTGGTAAGAGTTTCTTTACCGCATTCATAATATGAATATGCGATATAGAATCGAAGGCCTTTGAAAATCAATAGCAATTATTGCTCCGAAAGTTTCCCTTTCTTCTACTGAATCAATGCAAGCTTGAATATTTCTGGAGACATCACAGATACTTAGTTTTTGAGAAAGCCCTTTTGCTGAGTGCCAATCTTGGTGTTAAGAATGGTTCCATGTTTTGGGCAAGCACTCCCGATAATATTCTATATGAATAATTGAGAATGATGATGGGCCTCCAGTGACTAAAGTCTGACCCATCACCTTTGTTTGGGATTAAAGCGATCCTACCCTTTTTAAGTTCCATAGGCATCTTGCCCTTTAATTCCATGGATTTACCTACTTTTAATAGGTATGGAACGCTTTCCTCCAAAAAGTGAACAAAAACTCCACCACTTCTTAACCCATCAGGACCTGATGTTTTTATAGGTTATGACGAATATAATTGCGATTGATTGCTTGGTGAATTTCTTTTTCTCCGTCCTGACAATTTTTTCCACGGGAAAAGTTTTTCTGTGATCCTCCACAATAGACATGAAATTTTGATGGAAATATCGAAGAAGGTCCTTTTGGCATATAAGACCTTCCACCCAAAATTCTATTAAACTGAACTACAGAAGCTTGGACCCCCCCCCCCCCCCTGAACACCCATTAGGTTCATCAATGACCCTATAATACATTTAAGTCGTTATCATCAATTTATATGTAACAGGAAAATATTAACATCAAATATATATTTTGTTTTCTTCTAACAAATATTCCTGATTTTTTTCCATTAATTTTTTACTACATTTTCTACAAACGAGCATTCAAATACAATCATTATTGTTAAAGGAGGTTTATAATCGCAATTGACTACAATGCAAAATTTTAGTAGGTAAAAAGTAACACAAGATAAATTACAGACACGAAAAATCAGAGCTCGGCCATATCGGTGAGTCAGAAATCCTTTAATTAGTAAAAATGTTCAAAAATGACCCCTGTAGTTCTAGTGTTAACAAAAGGAGATGGTTGCTGTTCAATATTTGAAACAGTTTACTCTTTGGGAGGCACTTTTTCGAGAGATACTTTCTCTTCCATTTCAGCCTCCACAACCTCGGACATCCTAAATGCGTGAATATATCTTGCCATTAAGGACGGGCAAAAATTGAAGACGAACTAAGAATATTTTCAATATCCTGTTGTCGCTTTTTTTAGGCTTCTCTCTTTTCTCTCAAGAAAGAAGTTGTGTTGGATGTATAGTTTTTGTGAAACCCTCATTGCCGTGTCCGCGGAGTATTGGGAGAAAACGCTTTTCTTATATGTGATTCAACTTTTTTTAAAGTTGGCGTCCTGAAGAACTTGAAGAGGGAGCTTGAAGCGGCGTTGATGATATCCTAGGCGTAGCTCCAAATCATTAACTTATGATCCGAGAAAGGTTCTGGTTTGTAAGTGGCATTTTTTATCATTTTAACAATACTAGGAGAAGCTAAGGCCAGATCAATTCTCGATCTATATTTACCTCGAGACCACGAAAAACTTCCAGGGAGAATCGACCCATTATATCCAAAGTTTGAAAATGTTGATAGCCGTTTGAAGATTTCTCCTATTAGAGTAATAAGCACCCTGCCTGTCCAAATCCACATTCAAGTCTCCAACCATTATGACTGGTAGATGGGTTGCTCTCACACTGTCCGTTGGGGTTCCAACAATGGATTCATAAAAGTCCAAGCATTGCACATTGGGACCATAAGCATTGATGAGATAGAAAGCCATACCACTGTCGAAATATATATTTTATGCCAATCACTCGTTTCGGATGCTTCTTTAACAGATTTCGCCATCTTTTATATTTTTCGAGATAAACGTCTGAACCACTCGATTTGAGTTATTCCCGTAAAGAACGTTTGCATAACCAACAGTTCGGAGGACATGTGATGACACCTCACATTTACATCTTGTAGGCAAACAAGTTCGGGATTTTTTTCAAAGATGGAGTTCAATAGAGCATGTCTCTTTGTCTGTTCATACCACCTCTTGTATTGAGTGATATGATTCTTTTATGTCCATATTTGTTTTAAATTCGTTGGAGAAGTTATGTTTGAAAAAATCGGTGATCTTCATTTGGGAGTGTTTATCTGAAAAAAAAAACTCATAACTTGCTGAATACGAAGTTAAGATTAGTTTCTTTTATTTCGTCAGGTTTTTTCTGTTATCGGGTGATGGACCTGAGAAAAATCTTACTCTTTTCGTCGACTGAGACCGAGTCCTGTCCAACAGAATAGCATTCGTATCCAGGTGAGAACGCAAATTTTTCGGAATTGCTTTCGCTGTTCGAGGTGTATTTGTGGCTATTATGTTAGTGTCCGAATTTGTCGCAGTTTCAATGGAAAGAACCGGAGGGATTTCGTTGACCAGTCCTTGGTCCTGAGTCTCAGAGACATGTATAGAAACGGGAGCTTCCTCACTGACAAGAGGTATGCTATTCACATTTACACCATCAACGACGTTAGTCTCCAGAATTTCATTCCCAGAAGTCGTCACAGCAACAGGGACCTAAACTGATGTTGCAGTAGAACCATTTATGTTTCCTTCACAGACTTCTTCATCCTCGACAGAATAGATATTTCACTGTTGGAATATTTATTACAGGAGCAGGTGACTGTTATTTATGCGATTCTGTTGTATTAGAGATCTCCTCAGGGTGAGGAACAGACTTATCTCCAGCAGAATTGGTCCCATAGCTTAATATACGTTCATCTATTTTTTTTCTACAACAGCCTTTTAATAAAAAGAGTTTTATAAGACATAGTCATCGTTAATTTCTTAGAAATTATGTGTAACAGCCTTTTGAAATATTTTAGTCGAAGCATATTGGATTTATAAATAAAAGAAGAATGATTAAATATTATAATATGTCAAAATGCATTGTAAATAATCATCATCATCATTTGTAAGATGCAAGGTCAAAGAGGACATGACTTTTTAGTGAAATATGGGCATCCAATCCCATTGTATGAATCAATTTAACGTGACGTACAATATTACTTGGGTTTCTCTTATATGAATTGTTTATTTTCATAAGACTCGTATACAGCGAATATATAAATGAAAGATTGAGGGATTCTTTATCAATTCCAGCTGTCTGGGCACTTTTTTACTACTCTTGAAGGTACAAAATGACTTCCTTTGCCACTCTACAGATGATTAGGCTCGAAGGGGATTGATATAGATATATAAAGACATAGAAGCTTAGGGATTCTTCAGAAGATAATCATTGTGTCCCGAATACTGCTGAACGATGTTTCTCTGTATTGGAGGGAATAAGCTCTCTATATCTTATATCTATGGATTCTTCAGAGAAATACGTAATTGTGTCCAAAATACTGCTAAACGAGTTATTCTCTATTGGAGGGAGTAAGCTCTCTATATCTTTATATCTCTATGCGTAGAACAAATTAATTTGTTTATATTGGCAATGGCGACAGCTGAACGATGTTTCTTTGCTATTGAAAGGAATAAGCTATCTATATATTTCTCTATGGGATTGAGTGACTCTTTGCAGATATTTGTATCTCCTCAGTGACGTCAAGAGGATATTTTAAAAAATGGCCTTTGGACCTTAACTGCAATCTAATCATAATTTCCCTCAAGTGGAAAAATTGCATCTGAATAAGAAATCGTATATGTGTACATAACATAATATAAAGTTAATATACCTATACAAAATCGTATAAATTGACGATCATCATACGAAATTGTCCCATGAAAGTCATTTAATCAGCCATGGAAGCTAAGAAAACAACAAATACACAGTTTGCCTATATGTTGGCCAATATAAGCCTTGTTTATTCAGTAATGGACCAGAAAAAAAAGACCATCTTTTAATATATTTTAAAGATGAATTAATCACTGTAAGGATAATTGTTTTGTGAAAATAATGCACATATATCATGGCTCACAATTCTATATTAATAATGAGTAAATTACTTTTTCTACGGAACCCCTGCTTTGCTCAATGCCTTTGAGCAGACGCATTGACCATGGAAGTTTATTATACATTCCCAATTAATTTAGGAGCAGTTATAAGTAAATAAAAGATTCAGGGTGTGGTACATAAAGCTTGAATGACTTAAATATTAATATGTAACAACATTCCATTGTTGGCTTTTGAATTGCATTTCCATGCTCTTCAAGGAATGAGTTGGTATACGTCCCCTGATTTTGGTAGTATTCAAAACTAATTTCATTTTCTTCAGACTAAAATGTACCCTGTTTGGCTTATGAATCGTTTTATAAATACACAAGTCAATATTTTTAATTCTTTAAACAGAAATAATTTTTCACACAAAATATTTATACGAATTTCATAACACTTTTCCTTCAAACCTTAAGTACACAATACACACACACACACACCTATATATATATATCATATATATATATATAGAATATATATATATATATATATAAATATTTATATATACAGGGTGGGGCAAACTAATTCCTTTTTTCCAAAGGCAATAAAACAAGCTGTGTAATTCAGAAAGGTTTATTTTTGGTTTCATAATGAAAGCACATCTTTAAAGTTTTATTTTACATAGTTTTAAAAATCACACCACTTAGATGACATCCTCCAGAATGATACACTGGACAAACCTATTTTTGGTACTTTCCATTACCCTCGCCAGCGTATGGCGGGTATATTGGTTATTTCCTCTCTGATATTGGCCTTCAAATCTGCCAGGTTTGTTGGGCGGTTGACATAAACTCGGGATTTCAAGTAACCCACAAAAAAAAATCACAAGGGGATAAGTCGGGTGAACGGGCTGGCCATTCCAAATCGCCTCTTCTTGAAATCAGGCGCCCCGGAAAGTGTTCTCGCAAAACATTCATTGAAGCCCTGAGGTGTGCGCCGTTTCTGTCCTGTTGAAACCAATCTGCCCTAGGTCTAATTCTTCAATTTGCGGGAGAAAAAAATCCTGTAGCATTTTAACATTGTGGAGATTGCAAAATTGAAGTCCTCACAGCCTCGATGTTTCAGGGGTTTTGACGCGCCTAGCTATACGAATTCTTGGTTGTGTTGTACTCGGTTTCTCTGAACGTTTTGACCCATGCAATGATTGACTTCCGGTCCGGAACAGGGCCTCTAGGTGCAACATTAAAATGAGTGCGAAAAGAGCGCTGGGTTTGCAATCACAGACTGATGGTTGGAAAAAACGCCTCCACGGCAAACGCACGCTCCTTTCTGCTCCAACGCATGATAGTGACTGACTGTATTTTCCAAGAAACTTTACGCCTGCCTCTTTGAAATGAGCCCACGCTCACTTCTCCACATATATATATATATACATATATATATATATAATATATATATATATATATATATATATAGATATATATATATATATTATATATATATATATATATATACCAGGAAACGACCAAGTACCCGGTCCAACACGGGTCCCTGCTGTTTTTTTAGCGTCCCGGCCCGGTGTCCCGGTTTTTTTAGACACCGGGCCGGGACATCAATTTTTTTTTCGTTTGTCATTCATAAATCTTATTAAGAAAAGAATTACCAAAAAAAAGTTTTTTTCATATTTTTTAAAACGTCTTCACTTTTTTGAGATTCTTTTCTAAAAAAAAGTCGTCACTTTTTTTTTGGCAGATTCTTTTCTAAAAAACGTCATCACTTTTGTTGGAGATTCTTTTCTAAAAAAAACGTCGTCACTTCTTTTTTTGGAGATTCTTTCCTAAATAAACGTCATCACCTTTTTTTTGGAAATTCTTCACTTCAGAATGTCGAAGGAACGAAAATATATATTATGTCCCGCCCGGTTTTGGCCCGGCCCAGCTTGAAAAATTTAAGTCCCGGTGAAAAAAGATGTCCCGGTCGTTTCCTGTTATATACTATATATGTATATATATACATAAGTTTAAATATTTAAGCCATATTATTCATTCACATTGATATAAAATCAAATTGCTTTACTTAAATCAATTTAAAAAAGTAAAATAGCAAAAATAAAAAAAGTTTAATAGTTTTTGAGCTAAAGAATATATTTAGTTTACACTAAAAATTAAATGTAAATATGTAGAGTGTTTTTACCCGCATTCAGGTTTACTTTTAAATAAGGATGACCAGCAAATTAAAATTTTGTTTGGATGCCTTCTTGAAATGAAGAAATACTTTAATGCAATCGTATAATTAAACAAACACAATGTATCTTGTAATCAGTCAATTGTGACAAAAAAATATATGATGCAACAGAAGGAAAATACCATTTCATTATATTTTGTATATGTGTAAGTTCTTACATAAGCAAGGTAGAACCTACATGCCTATTAAAATTGTTCCTTAACAAGCTTTTATTATATTAATATAAGATGTTTTTTCAATTTCACGGCTGGGTATTAATTACATATATATTAATAAGTGTGATTAATTTAATGATTATTATGTTTGCATATTGATATGCATTTAATATATTACATTTTTTATATATTCCCTAGACGTATAAATTTGATGTTCTTAGCCACAGAATGATTATGATTTACTCACAGGAAAAAAAATCTTACTTCCATTCCACACCATTTCTTTATCATAAAAATAATTCATCTGGACGAGTGTCCTAAAAACTAAGGCTGTCAGCGACGCACACGATTCCAATAAAAAAATAAATATATATTTTAAAAAATACCTAACTGTCCTCTTATTAAAATATCGCAAACAAGTTTGGCTCACCAAACCTATAACTTTATATCATTAAAATTATTGCATTTACCGCTTTAAATCAGTTTTTATATTTTAGGAATAGGTTAGAATAAATTTCCATTGGAAACTTAGCCCAATCCTCCTTAGCATAGGTCTAGTTATCGGACCGTCTTGTGTGGATTCGGATTTTCAGTTCTCCCGATAAGCTTTCAATGGGGTCTCTGGATTCAGTGCTGGACAGTCCAGAACCTTAACCACATTGTCTTCAAACCATTTAGTCACAATTTCGGTTATGTGCTTGGGATCGTTATTCTGATGGAACGTCAAAAGTCGACCCGGATCGAGTTTAGCTGTACTCTCCTTGATGTTGTCGTTGAAAATGCTAATATAGTCCACTTTTTCAAGGTCCGGTTTACAATTATAAGATTACCAGGCCCATTGGCAGCAAAGCAGCCCCAAAGCATGATGCTACCATTTCCATGCTTTACCGTAGGCACTGTGGTCTGTGCCTTGAATTCTTTATTCTTATTCGACAAACACACTACATCTTGACGTCCGAACAGCACCAATTTCGTTTCATCTGACCAAATCATACCTTACCAGAACATTTTTTCCTTTTACAAGTGATCCCTGGCATATTTTTAACGGGCCTTGACATTTCTGGATTGCAACAAACCGTCCATCTAGGATTTGTTGGGCTTATTTTCACTCCATCATCTTTAAAATATTGTAAAACAACCTTTGAAGTCTTTGTCGAGTTTTTTTTTCTTAAATATCCTTCACCACTTTGCACTCCATTTTGGCAGAAATCTTGGACATCTCTAATTGTAGAACCATATAAAAGTAGGACGAATACTTTAATGTTAAAACTTTTCTTTTTATATCATCAATACCTTCATTTCAATTAAGTATATAAAAACTCCAAAAATATACATTCAAACAACGAAAAAAGAATACCAAGGATATTCGTTGTTTATTAGTAAAACTCGCATATTTGGGCGCCTACGGCGCATATATGTTCGCCCTTCGGGTATGGGTAGGTTTTGGAGCTAGTTTGTGAGTGAAAGAGACCTTAAAGAATACAAGAGAGGAGAGAGAAAATAATTTTCTGTTTTGTACAAACATTCCTCATAAAAAGTTTGGCTTTGTACAAAGAATATGTTTTAAGTTACATGAGATGCTTTTTTCTTTTTCTATTTATCTAACTCCTCCTCCTCCTTTTCTTTTCCTTTTTTCCTCTCTTTACCTTGAAAAGTAGGTGGTTCAAATCAGACAAGGTCTGAATTTTTATTCTTCTTCATTTTGGTCCCATCACTTTGCAAATAGTTTTATTAGGTCCGTCTTGACCCAAGGATTCCATACGTACCTTCAAAGTTCAAATTTGACCATAAATGTGGGAGGAGATAGCGTGCGGACATACAGACGGACAGAGATTGGTGAATTAATATATAGATTGTACCGTTTTTAGCCGGTCATAGTTGTAAAGTAAAAAATATGTTACAAAATGTCAACAAACACTAAGACATAATGTTTATATTTAAAAATACTTCATTGAATACAATTTTCTCTTAAAAATGTATTGATCATATATCTAAGTTGTAAAAAAGTCCTCTAAATGTAGTTATATTCAATATTTTGATGTAAATAAATTATTTTAAAATGATTCTTGCTACAAATGATAAATATGTACATCGCTGGAAATAATTTTCTCATATTAATTTTTCAATTGCATCAATTTGGATGTAATGATTTAATATAAACTAAACTATCATTTTACATTAGTGCACTTAGCATATCATGTCCTGTACAACCTATAATAAATATAACCTTCTTATGATATATATTTGAAGATGTTATAATGTAAGTAAATTAATAAATAAATTGCATGAAGATCTCTAAAAACTAACAAGTCATCTTGATTTAATTAAGTAGTTTGTTTGATTTAGTTGGTATGCAGAAAAACAGTCCAAGCATAAAGTAGCCAAGTTACTATGTTTTTAGAACAATACATTATTCTATGTGAGTGTTTATTTTAAATAACATCAGTTCTGCTAAATCCTTTCGTCACAGCAATTATGAACTTGGGTATTTCCTAGTCTAGTCTTGGCTTTAGTGAAAGGAAAAATAAAAATACTTTTCGGCTAACTTCCTGAACTAGGCAGCAAACCTTTCAGGCTGACATATGTATTTATACCATATTCCTTATTTATTCAGATGAATTTTCATAATCCAATCTTTCATCGAGAGAGATTTTGTCAAATTTTAGGCATAAGGAAGAATTCCTTTCCTCATTCCCAAAGAGAGTCATATCTAACGTTTCACAGAAAAAGGTCCAAGATTCCATTAAATGAATGGAAAAATAAATTGTTTCTTTCTGTTTGAGAAGGATAAAGTTCCTTGAAGCATATAGATACAAAAAAAAAGAAAAACTTTCTTATATCTGTGATAAAAGTAGCAATGATAAAAAGGAACTAATATTTGAAGGAATTTTTATTACTTTTGGTCTGTTCCAACAACAACTTTCATTCTTTTTTTTTGTAGCAAAAAGGTACCTCTTTTTTTCATTCCCAGAGAAGTTCTTATAATGAAATTCGCTTTTTTACTTAAGAGATCTTATACCTTTATTTCTGTCATTCTTTAAGTTATGACTTGATTGCAATAATGGGCCCTAATTTTCTAATATATATATATATAATATATATGTATATACATATAATAATTCTTTTACTGTTTTTTAAAGTAAAAAAAAATACTCTGAGAACCGATTTTGATGCAAAATAATTTGGATCTTTTTCAAAAACTTGAAACAGTAATATATTGACAGATAGAAAAATGGTAAAAACATTAACTCAAGTACCTCCGAATAAGAAATCTGCTGCTTAAGCTAGGGTTCTGCGATTATGATGACTGAAACACAAAGCATAGATTAAACAAGTAGTTTTAGAACCAATTTTATACTTGATATTTTTCTCCGGTATAATTTATTATTATTGGTCAACAAAAGAGTATAGAAACCACTTAAATTGCGTAGATGGACATAAAATAAGAACTCATTGGACAGTTGTAGAGATCAAGATACTTAAATAGTAACCTTATAGTTTAAAATTACTATCCAGTAAGAAGATTATCTGATTAAAAAAAATATATGAGTTCCAAATCAAAAACTTGTGATGCCTTTTATCATACACAATGATTTAGCTGGTCGAAAAAAAAAAACTGGCCTAAATCTCCTGCATATTTCCACCCAGTTAATTATGAAGATGACATATTTTTTTATATCGACCGCTGAGTACCTTGCAGCACCTTCAATCGATATTTTGCTAATTCTAACCCGTAAAAATACCTCCCTGGCTACGATAGAATGTCAGTCATATGTCAATGTTTAATTTCCTTAAATGATCCTGAACTAGTCTTTCTGAGGAATTAATATTTCATGGACTGTAATGAATCAAATTTCTCTCATTTAAAAATAATATGCCGCTACAAGGTTTTTTAGTTATTGATTGAATTATTATTATTATTATTTTATAATGGTACATTATTTCAAGACGATTAAGGCTCCTTAAATGACATTGTGCACATATAAAAAGAAATTACCTCGATGACCTCGTTCAATGCCATGCTCTTATAACCATTTATCAATATGATTGCAACAATGCACAATGAAATGAGTTTGGAAAAAGACAATTCTTGACTTTAAAATATTTGATATTTCAAAAAAGTACAAATGCATTTATAAATTCTGCATTACCATCAATTTCAATCATCGTCAGAGACTCACAAAGGAATTGAAGTATTCATTTGTCAAAACGAGAAATATATTAAACGTTTGATACTTTTTAGAGTACAAAATATTTATTGTAGCTTGCATTTATTTCTTTCCTTATCAAATGAAATTATATACTTATAAGAATCCCACATATTTAGGTAACAATATATTTTTACTTGGGATACAAAAAGTTAATCGACGAGATTTTAAACGATTAAAGTATATTAGTTGCAATTAATCGACAGATCGCGTACTCTATTTGAAGTTAATGAAACTTCAAAATCTTTACCGGTTTTTAAATCCGTTCTTGTATTCAATATTCTCATAAGTTCTTTCTTTGAAATAAACCTCACGTTTGGACGTGGAAAAATACAAAGAGACGTCATTGGAATAAGATTTAGTATTGAAAGCATAGAGATATATCTCTATGATTGAAAGTCGACTAATTAGAAAAAACTTCTTTGTAGAATTATAACCCAGTGACGTCAAAGATTTTTTCCTATAAAAATAAAGATGCACTTACCCACCCCAAATCCACAAGATAAACTGGTTCCTTCATCGTGGCGCTGTTACCGATTAATCGATTAAATGTCGACTAAATGAATTATATTAATCGATAAATTACATCCCTGATTTTTACCGTTATTTTTACAAAATGACGGATCTTTCAAATATTTGTATTTTTAAATGGACTTAAAAACACTTACAATTACATACCCTCTTAAGTGGCTTAGTCATACAAACAGTGGACACCTACATTTTCTGGATGGCTACATAGCCAAACATAGTATCCCTACCCCTGGACCTAGCACTGAGTTTTGGTCCAACAGACTTGAATATAAAATAGTTAATAATTGGGATATAACTCACTATGACCTCGTTGGATATACAGATGGTTCTAAAATTAATGGACAGACAGGTGCAGGATGGACACTAACGAAGCAGGACATGGTGTTAGAAGAGCGGTCCCTAAAGCTCGATAAAACCAATACAGTATTCCAGGCGGAGGTTGAAGCTATCAGAAATCTTGCAACAAATATGCCAGCTGCTAAAACAAATGGCAGAAAAATACTAATCCTTTCCGATAGTCTCTCAGCTATAAATAGTTTGGATTTAAGACCAGGTTCAACAGTAAATAAAGACATCATCAACTGTAAAGTCGCTCTCGAAAAACCTCAATGCAACATCACATTGGGATGCATAAAGGGCCACAACGATAGTACGGGCAACGAATTCGCAGATGTTCTAGCGAAGGAAGGAGCTTTAAAAGGATTGCCTGTCACTGTCCCAATTTCTATGTGTCAATGCAAGGGTGCCCTTCGTGAGAGCAGCATGAATTTTTGGAAAAAAGACTGGCGAAACCTAAAAACTTGCCGACATTCTAAGATGTTTATAGGAGAGCCAATTTTAAAGAATAAAATTTATAAATTCAAAAGGCACCAAATATGAATATTGTGGCCATTGTTAGCGGCCATATTGGACTTAACAGTCACCTATTCAAGATAGGAAAAGCACAAACTTCAACCTGTCGTCTCTGCAAGGAGGGGGAGGAAACGCCGATCCATCTCATTTTTGACTGTGCTCGCACCGTAAAGGAGATGTTCCAGCTCGCAGAGGAGTCCAAAGCTAAGAAGACACCAATGGAAGCTCAATGCTTGAAAATATTCTACATTTTCTGTAAATATAATTTATTCAAAAATAAAGATCTTAGCTCCTAAGTAAACTTTCACCGGCTGATACCGGATTAAGTTCCGGTGGGGTGGGGTTTACCTAGGAGTTAAACAAACAAACAAACTTACAATTACATATATTACTTAATCTGTTGTTCCCACATGTAAGTGCGAATGGTTGTATTACCATCCTTTTTATTATATTGCATAAAGAGATACCTTTGCATTATTCAAATATTCTTCAATCGAACTGTTTAAAGACATGATGCAAAAATGGTCGGGAATTTTTATATCATTTTTAATATAAAAAAACAACAACATTGTCTACAAATTTTCTCTTTTTGATGTGATAATACTAGAATAATAGAACTGCTCTAAATTCCTGAACCTCTCAATAAAATATCTTCTGCAAATCAATTAAAATGAACAATATAAGTACTATATAAACAATGACTTTATTCGTAAAGACCCAGTACTTCTCCATGCAAAAGTACATAAAATGAATACGTATATTAATTCACTCAATCTGTTTTGAGGGGATATGAATAGGCTCGATCAATTTCAGCACAAGAACATGTGTTTTTTGGTATGTACTTGTATCATACTGCATCAGTGCCCGAATGAGTCTATCCCAAAGAAAATAGATAATAAAGAAGATGCGCAGAACGCAATGTTTAGATTCCTCTGATTAGAAAAGAAAAACTGAAACGTCACACCTGACGTCACATTATCGATTTGTTATGATTTATGGCATAAAAATCTATATTCTCTTTCTTTTCTCTCATTATCTTTCTGTCTGTTTGATAGAAAGGACTACTACTTTTATGGACTAGTGAAAAAAAAAATAATCAAACCTTTTCAGAGTTAATAAATTGGCTGAGTTTCGGCCTGAAAATTGAAATCTAATGCAAATAACATATTATTAAACAAATTTCATTTTTTGCTGAAAATCATGTGAATGTAGTTACACAGAGTCATAAAAAGCTTATTTTTTATATTAAATTATATACGAGGTTGTGGGGCTTCATCGATATTAGTCCACCATATTATTATTTAATAAGGTATTAGATATACAGTGCAAATCGTCTAAGTGATGACGTCACTAAGTGATGAGTTCTGACCAGGCTTGTGAACGGAACGCAAAATTGAACAGCGTTCAGCTGAACGCACGTTCAATGAACAGACCGCAATTTTTTAACGTTGAACTAAAAAAAAAGAGTTTTGCGTTCAGCGTTCAGCATATAATTTTTCCAAACATTCATGTAGTTTTGATAAGTATTTTTTTCTGGGATATAAACAATGAGAAGAACTTATAAACTACTCTCCCAAGAACTCTCTATAGAATAGTGAAACACTTTTTTTTTAATTTTACCCCAAGTGACCAAAATTTACACACAATTGAATGACTTTTTATTCATTCATTCTTATTACAAAATAAAGTATTTAGATATTCAACTATCAGGAAACGACCAGTTTCTAATTTTTTAAAGGAATTTTTCGAAATATTATTTTCTAAAAAAACGTTGTCACTTTTTTGGATATTCTTTTCTAAAAAAAAAATACTTTTTTCTAAAAAAACGTCGTCACTTATTTGCTGACCCTAGATTGGAAACCCCTGGGTTAGATCCAGTCAACAAATTTATATCATTTGAAAATCGGTTCGGGGTTCATTTTTATTATAAAAACCCTAAATAGTACTTCTATTTTTTAAAATTACAAATGTTATTTAAAAAAAAAAATTGAACGCTGAACACTAACGGAACGCTGAACGCAAAAAAAGCTGAACGCTCACGAGCCTGGTTCTGACCCCCCTGAGTCTATCCATAGTTATAAAATCTATCGAATGAAGGTAACTTTTTCGTTTAAAAACGCATATTATTTTTGAGATTGAGATATGGGTAATTCCTGGACCTTTCAAGTAGTTTCTCGTATTAAAATTATTTGCCATTTTCGATATTTAGCACGACACAATCTTGTTTGAAATTTTCATCCCGTCTGGATACTATCCTCCAAATTTAGAATCACTTTCCAGTATTTGTTTTCAATCGTCTCCAAAAAAACACTCAATGAAACGTACCCTTTAGTTGTGATAGGTGTCATAATGTATAGGTATAGGCACAGCCATAAACACCAGATGATTACAAGGTCTATAATTATAGCTAAACAATGTTTGTTTCTATTAATTTGCTCAGGGGTAAATGAACCATAGGCTAAGCAATGTATTATCTAATCTAGTCCTATTGTGTATAAATATTTATCCTAAGACTTATT
This sequence comes from Caligus rogercresseyi, assembly GCA_013387185.1. Classification (NCBI taxonomy): domain Eukaryota; kingdom Metazoa; phylum Arthropoda; class Copepoda; order Siphonostomatoida; family Caligidae; genus Caligus; species Caligus rogercresseyi. Next base: position 26,244,159 of record CP045892.1, read on the forward strand.
GACTGCCATAACAAAACAAAAACTTCTTTGAAAAACGTAAGCACTTTAGTTCAAAAGGGATATCTGCATAAAATAGATCTTTTTGATCTCCTGAGATAATCCCTGAGGTCCCTCATCTGTTCAACAAAATTTTAATTATATGGTTTAAGCTTACTTCTGTCTCCGTGACCTCTGTTTCAATATCCAATGACCTACGCAAGTCAGCTGTACAGACATGCAGATGGAGAGAAAACTTGAGGTAGTAAAAGAAATGGCTTTGCAATTTTTATTTCAATGCGTTGGAACATAAAGGAAAAATAAATAGACGTAGATAAATATTTTTCAGTAGATTTAATCATCTAGGTCATTGCGGAGAAATGAGATAAACATCAACAAAATGCTGCAAGGACGTTTTTTATATTTGATCATTATTAATAGCAATTTTACCAATGATGGGTTTTCTTTTCTTTCCTCTATGGGTGTTATATACTAATACATTTTATGATAGTATTTGATAAGAGATTTTTTATGTACTATTATTGATCTTATACTTTATAAACTCAAATATATTATTTTGTCTTACTCTACTTTGTAATTTCCCCCAAATCAAAATAACTCAAAATTAATAAACATGGAGTTGGTGTAATTAGGAAAATTTAATTTAATCCTTTTTTTCTTCAATCCTGTTAAGATTTTATTGAATTTAGCGTAAATGCTATATACAATGCATAAATAAACATTATAGTTTAAAATTTATACACTAAATAAAGTCAATACAAAACATTAAACGCTCACATAAAAGTACATTTACTTCATAAAACAAAGTAGAAATTAATTTGATATTAAAATAGCATTAACGTGACTTGGAATAAATAGGTGTGATTTAATTTAAAACTTTACTTTTTTATAAAATCGTAGTAAAAACTTCAGATGGTGAGAGGTCCTCTCGGAACAGGAGGAGAAGTAACGAACGATGTCACTTGCAAATCACCAACTTGAATCCTCTGGAATCTTGATGGAGAGCGCCATGTATCGAGCTGCTGCTGATATGACAATGGATTTTAGGTCTCCCTCTTGAATAGCTTTTCCTGAAAATAAACGCTCTGCGATGTAGCTTTTTTGTAACTCGAAAGTGCAAACTCAATTGATTTTGTTTTCGGAGATGCTGTCCGCAGAATAGAATTTAATCCAAAGAGAATTATGGGAGCGATCAGTTTTCCAGTTATTCCAGGAAACATTTAGAAGAACAAAGTCTGTTAAGATACGTAGAACAGGACAATGGGAGAAGGCATGGATGATTGAATTAAATAACCTTACACAATCCTTGCACGGAGCATCAAAGAACACACATCTGGTAGAAATTTCAAATTGGGCAGTAAAGCGTTTGCCGTGAACTATTTTGGAGGTGGAGGACAAAATTCTCTTTTCCACGATGAAGGCAATTCCAAGTCTTGTAAATACTTGTCAGCGATTTTTTCTGCCTCCATTTTTGTGTTTTTGCCAAATCTCATTCTGAGGTGCCATGGGACAGGAACAAGGTCGTTTAAGAGGGAAATTAAAAATTAATTTATCCAAAAACTAAATATCACAACAAAAGACCCCTAAAAAAAAGAAAACACCATGCATGTCAAGAATATTCATGAGATGAAAACAAATAAGTTATGCATATAGTTTACTAATTAAATTAAATTCATGCATCAATTATAATGGTTATTACCTCCGCCGAAGGAGGTATTGTTTTCAATGGCGTTGGTTGGTTGTTTGTTTGTTTGTTTGTTTGTCAGCAGGATAACTCAAAAAAGAAACAAGTGATTAAATTTTGGCATCTCTGAGCGCTTCTTTAAGATGCAAAATGAGCTAAATACTAATAATATTTCAAGTTAGCCTGGACATGGGCGTCCCCAGATTGGCCTTGATGGACCTCTTGAGACCAGCCACAAATGTGGGCGTGTAGATCCGGTCACTCCTGGGCTTGTGCTCCTTCCCCTTGGACATCCCTGACTCCTCCCCACTTCTTAGTGATGTCGTAGACCGTCCTCCTGGGGTACTTGAGCAACTTGATGATGGCTGCAGGACGGTGCCCTGCGCACAGCAACTCGATGACCGTGTCCCTCCGTTCTGCTCCATCTCCGTATCAGTGTATTTGTTTTTTTCGGGCGCAATTTTACGTCCATTCACGAAACCTCCCACATGTACAATATCTAAACTCTACTTGCAATCCTTATGGATCTGGACGAAGTTGAACTTTGTGCGGATTTACCTGCAAGACCCTGTATACTGGGCACAATGGCGTATTTCGCTGAAAAATCCAATAAACTCTCTATGTCTTTATATCTCGATTTGCTTCCTATATTACTATTGCGTCACTGGACTTTTTTTTGCATTTTCTCCTTCTATCTATTCTATACTCGGGAATTGAAGAATCCTTCAATTAATACCAGTGACGTCAGACTATGTTGATTATTTATAAAAAACTTTTATGCTTTTTCATACAGATATTAATATATAGAGAGCTTATTCCCTACAATAGCAGATAAATATCGTTTAACTGTCGCCTGTGCCCAATATAAACAAAGTAATATGTACTACGTCATATGCCCAATATAAAGATTCGTTTATATTGGGCACAATGACGTATTTCTGTGAAGAATCCAATAAGCTCTCTAGGTCTTTATATCTCTATGATCTGAACACATGATAGCTGATTCATTGACAAAAATAATAACAAACCGATTTCCTTTTTTTAATTTATGATATAAAATCGGTTTGTTATGAGTTTTCGTCAGCTTCATGTAATGAATCAGCTGATATATGTCCATACCATTGAGATATAAAGACAATATATACAAATCTTTCTATCTCTATGATTAACTAACGATGCCATAGTACAAATTACTTTATATTGGGCACAGGCGACAGCTGAACGATAATGTTTATCTGCTATGAAGGGAATAATCTCTCTGTATCTTTATATCTCTATGGTCCATACTCTCCTACTCTAAGGCACTAATATCGCAGTATATTTATAGTGGTGAGTTATTCCATTTCTATTCTTCCAATTTTTGTTATGCTTAAGGAATAAATATATTCAAAAATCATTATTTTATTTCATCATTATTTCGTTCTGTAACATTAATTGTTACTCATAAATGAAGATTATTCTTTGAAATTATGGTCCAAAGAGAAGGTCAGAGATTGTAAATAGGTGTGGGAATAGCCTCAAAATAGTAGAGGTTCGTCGTAGACATATTTTTATTAGACAAGCACGGGGTACATCATTCTTTGTTAGACCAGTTCACAGTTATACTGATATAATGTGAGTTGGTCAATTGTTTATTTTGAGAAAAATGAAACTTTTTGAGTTCCAAATTTCACGGAATAATTAAAAATACGAAGATAAAAATATATAATGGATTTACATTTTACAAATCAGAAATGGAAATTAAAAATATAGTATCTAAAAGAAGATGCTTTAATAACTTGTCACCTTTTAAGAGTCTCTTAAATAATGGCTTTTTTGAACGTATTTACCGCTGTTTAAGCCCTTCCGATAGCAAAAGAAAAAAATATTTTGATGTTTTTTATTTTTTATTTGTCTTCTTTATCCTCGAAACTTTTAGATAAAACTACTCGTCTTGACAATTTGAAAAAATAAGAGCAGCTTTGTTTGTACTCCGTTTGACTATTGAATCTATTTGAAATGATAAAACGGAAGGAAACTTGTATTGAATGACATGCAATTCGCAAATTATTGGGCTTAATTAATAAACTTATATAACAAGGTTTATTTAAAATAAATATAATATCATATAACTTAATATGTATTCTATAAAATGTTTCTTTAAGATATTGATTTTAACATATGCTGATAATATATGTAAGAGAGATGCTGGACTAGACTTTCACTACTTGGGGTCCAAACTTTGTTATTTTATTTAGTTTATTGCTTTTCCCGCTGTTTTTTCCACACTGAGGATGTTCAGCAGCCTTAAGGAAGTCGACTTGTTCCTCAGGCTTGACTTTATGTATCGTTATCGTCCTCAGTAGCGTACACCCAATAAACTGCGGCGGGATGGGCGTTCCGTTATTCCGAAACTCTTGAACGTTTTTCCGTGTGACGTTGGACTTCTCTGCAGTCACTCCCGTGAGGAAAACGTCCTCCAGGTGAATATATGGGAGGGACATGACACTGCCCAGAAGGGTTTGAACGGCTTCTCGGTTCATGAGGTAGCTTGGACCCGTGACGAAGGGTGGATATTTTGAGCCCCTATAGGCCTCTGGACGAATATAATACTTTGAGTTTGGATTGTGGACCGGAGGCCAGGATTCAGCTAGCTTTCCGAATATCATGGGATCCTTTAAACCGGATCGCTGATAGCCCCGAATGAAGCTTATGAGTCGAGGGATTTGAAGAAACATATCGTCGTCGATTTTGAGGAAAAAATCGTTTTCCGGACAATATCTAGAATAAATATAGGAAATTATATTTATTATTGGTGAGTAATATACAATGAATTAAAACGAATTTCTTGTCGAAATAAGAGTGCAAACATATATGAAAAGTAAATATTACTGACGCCGAGTAATACTATGACAGGTGAGGCATCATCAGTTAGATATACAGTCAATATGACGTCAGTGCATTCCTTAGCTTCACCGCTCAATTTAGTCGTTAATAAAATGTATTCTTCAATGCTTTTATATTGATCTTAAATGTGCATATTTTATAAGGGCTATTAGTTATATATTAAAAATGCATATTTGTGTCAGGACTTTTGATTAAATAATTCTAAATAAAATTTAATGACCAATACTCAATTATTTGTTCAGTGATGGCTATTTTAATCAATAAAACATATATAGGAACGTGTAAACACGTTACTCTAACCCAAAAATGACCAGGAGTGCGATAGCCGTGTGCGTTAAGGTGTGTTCAACTCTTAATGTAGGGGGCGCAGGTTCGAATCCCAAGAGGGGATGGTCATTTTTTGTCTACCTCAATGATAAGATCCTAGGTGTGATAGACTAATTTTAATACTATTATGCTTATTTATATCCTGTCCGAGGCAATTCTGTCGAACCAATTAGGCAAAAAATGACCATAGATATTAATTATATGTTAATTTGTATTCTAATCATGGTGCATTAGAGACATTATTATTATTTATTTATTCATTGGAGCTCAACTACAGCCTTGCCTATTGGTATATTAAATGCGACCACACTTATAAAAACTTATATTGATTGGTAAGCAAAGGTAAACATACTTCTCAATCCATTTGAGGCCATGAATTGTCTTCAGACTAAGATTTTCATAGAGATCCTCCATGCCGTACATGATAATATCCTCAAACTCCGCATTCTCATTGAGGATCTGCTCATGCAATCCCGGATCCAGAGAGGTTCCAATCAAGAAAGCAAAGGCGACGTCCTTCCTAGCAGAGCCGATTCCTCCCCAGGAAGATCGAATGGCTTGCCGATGAGCAAAGTGATCAGGTGCAGATATGACTAGAATGGTCAGAAGCCTTTTCCCTTCTGTGCAAGCAACTCTATGTCCTTCTAGGATCCAGTTTTCGACAAATAAATCAGATGTGAGGAGTGGGTCACCCTCATCTCCACTGCTGGAGATGGCTGTCGTTGAGGTCAGTTCATCGACTAGGGGTGCGGATATTTGGTGAGTGACTTGTAGGGAGTTGTAGAACTGTCCCATCATTTTGCCGGATATATATACCGTTACACAAACCAAGAAGGCCAAGAGAATCCATAAGGGTGATCTATAAAAATAGTGGATAGTTAGAATACCATACTAGGAAAAAACAGTCAAAAAGAAATGTAATTAAAAAATGTCACGGAGGAAAATGAAATAATTGAGAAAATAAAGAACACGAAAAAATAGTCATAGGTATAGATATCAATTGATATATGGGTTTGACCGATATATCGGCGCCGATAGTACATTTAACTAACTATCTGTATCGGTAAATGTTGACACCAATAGTTGCTGATTTATATGTATTTCATTTTTTCAAAAATTCACTTTCGAAATATTGTTGATTACATTTGGGGGCTGTTAAACATATTTCTGTTTATTTTATAAATATATTTTCATTTAGTCAAACAGATTGAATAACCTCATTTTCATTTCCAGGGGTCATAGAGGCCATAAAAGACACTATATCTGGAACAACGGCTTGTATGTAGACACTTGACTTTATTTTCTTTTTAATAAATGTCAACAAAATCTGCGATATAAAATACTAATTTATTCATTTTATACTATATAACTTGTGTACTACCCATTTTCCCTCAATAATTCAAAATAAATATAGATATACATAAAGTATAAACTATCGTCTGATTAATCGACCATCACCTTTCCAAGAAATAAAACATATATAATGATTATATCACCTTTAAAATCAGTCGATTTAAAATCAATATTAGAGGGGAATAAACCTAAATATGTTATGCAAACCATATTTCTCATCCATATTGAGTAATTAAGAAAACCCCTAATTGCTTGGACAATGTATTTATGTATATTCCACTCAAATACTAGCCTACCAATGCATTATGACCATTTTTTATTTTTATCCCTATTTTCCTTTTCTATCTTGTCCCATTTTTCCTATTACATTTTTTCCAAAGACGTCATTTCTTAGACCGTTGCTTTTGTACACCATGAATATATTTAATTGTTATGCTAAAAATTGTCATTAAATCGTCTTTTGCACAAATAAATCCTTTGAAGAATTTGTTAATACCTGGAAGTGGGGGAAATACGTAATAATAAGTAATAATATAAAATAGGATCCTGTTGTTACACTGTGGGTTTATTTAAGAAATAACCTCTTAAGTATATTTTAAAGTTATGGGGCCGGTTACATCCAATCAGACTAAATTATTTGATTATTTAACGTAACAATGTTTTTTAATGTATATTTCACACATTTGAGTCAGATTCAAAAATTATATATTATTTAGTTTTATGCATATTTATAAAAATGTACTTTTGAAAATAAAAATACCTGACTATAAAATCAACAGCGCAAGGAAAACGGTACACAGAAAAGTTTGCTCTGAAACAGGAATGGCACACAAGGAAAATTATTGGTGATACATTGTTTATTTGTCCTCATTTCTAATTTTGCTCACACATCCAACATAAAAATATATAGTAAATACTTGAATATCTCTTATTTAGAGTTTGTCAAATTGTAAATCGATTTTTAAAATGATCATTGGCCACCGTAGGTCCCAATTATATTGGGGTCAGAAATCCACAGTTAAAGACACTTGAATAACTGTTTGACATACAGTTGCAGTATATTGACGAAGGTAATTTTGATTACAAAGCCACAAACAAAGGACGTTCCCCTGTCAAAGTTACCATATATTGGAGCTTCCATCCCACCACAATAGAATTTCGGGCTCGGTGAGCCACAATTATAGTTTAATGAGAGTTACTACAAATGGAATTTTTTAAATTTCAAAATCATACTTATGATAATTGAAGTTACAAAATTACCATTAAAGGGCCCCAGTTTTTTTTCCGGCGCAGTAACAGTATATTGGAGTTTTAATCCCAATCAAATTAAACTTTGGGGTTGTTGGTCAAAATTATAATTTAATTGTGGTTTATGCGAACTTGGATTTCTCTAGTTACAAAGGGGTGGCAACCCCAAGAACCATAACTGTAATAGCAAAACTCGAGCTACCTCAAAACCGATGGGTTTACAATGGTACCATTAAAATTGCACGCAGTAAAATTGCCCACCAAAAAATTGCCTGTATAAAAATATCTGTAGTTCTTTACATAAAATACATTATGCTTAATAGAGCATTACAAATCCTTCCAACATTGAAGTTCCAACCCCACCCATGCTTTTTTTAGGATTCGGCCGATTACTAGTATAGCATATGGGTGTTTCAAACACATGGCCTATGGGTCCTTGGGTTCCATTGATCAAACCAATGGTATATTTGGGTCTCAAACCCATCGCCAACGGGGTCTGGAGGTACCTCAAAACAGATGGGTTCGCAATATATCAACTGGCGTGTAGGAATCTAAACGTTTAGGGGTATATTATTCTATATTACAGTGACCTGCAAGGCTATATGAATCATTTAATTTTTTTTATTAGTCATTAAAGCTGTGCTAAAATACAGATAAATAACATAATAAATACTCTCTGAAGAGATGTGTTCAACAAAACATTCATAAAAACTATAATTCAAATTTACTTCTAAGCATTATTAATATGTCTATTGCGGGCAATTTCAGTGCAGGTATTTTTCTGTTCAGCGTTCAGTATGAATGTCAAAGTATGGCTTTGCCATTTAAAAAGTAGTAAAAGTCATTTTGAAATGTCAGCTTCATTGAAATCAGAGTTAATTTTATAAACAAAAAGATGCATTTTCATATAGTTGATAAATCAATTTAATCTAAGGTAAACTCGTAAAGAATATATTCGTTCAACATTTTAAAGTATCTGAAGCTCCTACAATTATATTGTTTGCCTGTTTAGTGTTATATATATATACATATATATATATATATACGAGCGGCAGAATACAAGAAACCTCTTTTTATTTCAAAACAGTAATGCATGTCTCAAATAATTGTGGGTAAACAATAATTCTTGGGCTGTGAGCGTAATTTGTTTGTTATTTAGTTGTAAAGTTGTCTAATGCAGCAAGTCTGTTCTACATATAAATAACTATTTTTGCAAGTATAATTTATCACTTTGAAACTATGTAGAATAATGAGAATAATTAATTTCAAGGCTTACTTCATAGATTTTATTCCAGTTTTCATCATTTTACTTTTTCAGAGGATGAACCCTTTGAGATATACCATGATTGGCTCAATCCTCAGAGGCACAGCAACAGCATCACTTATGTCAAGGCGCACTTCCTATATTCAACTGGTTCTTCCTCTTCTACTTGCTTTCAATGTGTTGTACTCTTTAAAAGGGAATTTCAGTTTACCTGAGGATTCCAAGGACCATGTTGGTTTAATTTTAGAATGAGAGCGAGTATGATGGCCCTCTTCTCCTGCAAGGTCAACCTTCACATTTTTTAATACAATAAAAACACTGATCATGTCTTGAACGTTCTCCACTTATGTTGTATGTATGCTGACGTGAGGATTCTTCCTTGTTAAAGAAAGATAAAGCAACTGAAAAAGGGGCGTGCGAGGGGGCTGCCTTTGACGATGGAAGCCTCAATTTTTTCTCATAGAAGACTACAAATTGAGTGTAATTGATGGCATATATATGTATATGTATAGTTCCATCCTTTGCAACACTTACGTCTATATAACAAAATCTTGGGAGTTGAAAAAGGGAATAGTAATCCAGTGACGTCATCACGTGTTTAAATTTAACTTTTAATTTATATGTGTTGAATATCACATTGATGTTGGAGGTAACTATATATATATATAACATATATATATGGAGATTCAGTAGAGTCGTTGACTCTCCTTGCAGAGATCACGATCGTATCCTCTCCAAGGAGTGACTACGATCGTGATCATATAAGAAGAATTAATGACTCTGCTAGAAAAGATCAGAAGTGTTTTCTCTTATAAGTGGGATGATGACTTAAATATGGAGATGATATTCAAACTATTTTCTCATGTCCGATTGCTTCTCAGATGAGTATCAAATTATTATATATAAGTCAGTGACATAGATACAATGTTAGTATCGTATTTGCTTCTTTGAACACAAAAACTAAATCATTTCCACCAAAAATATAATAGAAATCGCAAATGAAATAAATAGTTTGTCGAATATCGTAAAATATTATTTCCATATTTTAGTCGTCATCTCTCCTAGAAAAGATAAGTATCGTAATCTCTACTAGTTAAGTCAACGATTCTATTGGATCTCCATCTCTGCCACGACATATTTATATAAATACAGGGTGCGTAATGAGTCTGGGAAGAGAGAAATGTAGTCTTAAATAGTATATTTCTCACTGAAAATTTGCAGAACTTGGTAGAAACTTTCTTAAAGGTCGTACCAACACAACTATTTACAATTTTTCAAAATGTCCGCCATTTTCACGCAGTACAGCTTCAAGACGTCCACGGACCTGTTGGCAAGCTGCACGCACCGTTTCTTCTCTGATTTTTTCCCATTCCTTCACGAGAGCCTCTTTTAAGGTGGTCTAATTTCGGTGGGGCGAAGCACAAGCCTTGCTCTATGATCACAAGTCCATGACGTAGAGATCAGGGCTTGAAGGTGGCCAGGTAAATTTGTCCCAAAAGGCAGGAAAATTCTGCTAGCACCATTCTTGGACAAGTTTGGACCCATGGGCTGGGGCAGAGTCTTGCTGAAAAGTGAAGAAGGTTTCCCTATACTCAGCCTTGATCCATGGCAGTACTTGGTCATTTAACATTGACAAGTAGACCTCCTTGTTAATCTTGACACCCTCGGGGACAAATATGAGAGGGCTCTTTTTCCCATCTGACATAACTCCTGCCCAGACCATCACAGACTTTGGTTTTTGACGTCGGAAGACTCCGCGAACCTTGACAGGAATGTCAGCACTACTCTTGGCCAAAATCCGATCATTCTGGAAATTTACACCGCCTGAACTGTGAATAATTTTTCGTCTGTGTAAAAAACTGGACCCTGCGTGCCAGACTTCAGTTTGTTCAGAAGAATTCGGCCTCGTTCTCTTCGCTTCTCAATTGTGGCCTCAGAAAGAAGCTGAAGCCTTATCTTCTTATATGGAGTCATCCCCAGATCCTTTTTCACAAGATTTCTCATCGACCCCTCGCTTATATTTTCCTCTTTGGCCATCTTTCTCAGGCTTCTTGCCGGGTTCCTCCTGATCTTCTTGCGGATCCTCTTCACACACGCCTGGGTTCTCACAGACATTGGTCGGCCACTCCTGGGCCTGTCGGATGTTTTTCCGGTCTCCTTGTACCGTTTGACCGTGTTGTAAACAAGCTTGTAGGTCACTTTTATGTCCTTGAGCTTCTTGACAATATCAGAATTACTCAACCCCCTGCAATGAAAGGCAACTATAGTGTCACGGAAATTGCTCATGATGCTTGAGGAACGTTGACAGAAACTTTGTTGTTATAATGAACTTGTTTTGATGAAGCTGAAGAACGTATCTACCGGTTTTAAGCACGAAAATCGAAACACAATAGAAACTACAGTGTCGTAAAGTCCCACTTCCCGGACTTATTACGCACCCTATAATATATATATATATATATATATATATATGTACTCAAAATACAGATGCTTATACAGTTGATACCATTAAGAAAATGAGAGGATTGAAACAATGAAGATCATTCCCAAAACTAAATTATAAGTGAAGGTTTATAACAAATCTACTTCTTTTTCTCTTTTTATAACGAACATACAACAATTTTATTAGTATAAAGTGATTAAAAAGGCAATTTAATTAATGTTGTGATTCTTTCTGAAGGAACTTTTTTTATCACCTACTCCCCATTCAGCTTTTTGTAGTTTGTAAATACCAGGTTTATGGGCGTTCCGATTTTTTCGTCGTTCCTTTTGACGTGTTGTTTAAAATATATATTTTTTTGCGTTCCGTTCCACGTTCCAATCAATTATTTATTCTAAAAGTGGGGATATTCAAGAAAAGTATTTTTGTAATATATCATTGATTTGGTTACAGGAATTTTAGCCAAAATAATTGTTGCCACTAGGAATTTTAGTTTTGAGGAATTTTAAACTCACGTTCACTTTTATATAGACGGATGACTTTTTATTAGCATTTAGTCCAACAGGCAATTTTGCATAATTATTCCAACCTAATATTTTAATATCAATAATATTTTTATAGCATTCAGAAAATTTGAACTTTATCTCTTTAATTATAAAAAATTGAAATGAAGATATTTATAAAACATTTCAAAATATATTTATTGCCAGCTAGGAGTAGTTGCTTTTAATTATTCTAGTTTCCGTTTATTTGCCTTGTTCTCCTTAAAATTATCTTTGCCATGAAATAAGTCTTTCAGAATTAACATTATATCAAAAAATGAAATTATATTTGTCGAGAAAAGTGGACTGTATACACTAACATTAGGATGAAAAAGGCCGAGAAATATACCTTTGGTCACTTCATCCTGGGCCGTATATAATTAATAAGACACCTCAGACAACTTAATCTGATGATCAACCCTAAGTAATAGAATACCTTTAATAAAACCCACAGCATATATATTTAGGGAGAGTTGTTATCTTTATTAAACATAAACGCTTACTGATGATGAAATAATATGAAAAAGAATAACCACTTTCACGCGTAATGTTCATATTCAGAAAGCAGATACGCAAAACCTCATGGCGCCAATTTTTCCGAACGGAATTTGAAATCCCTGTACGAATCGAAAGCGCAGAAGAAAGAAACCTAACAGAGGAAACTGCTCGGCGGGAGGAGGAGGAAGAAGAAGGACTCAGGGAGCTGGAAAACGGAAATGAAGGGGAGACGGACAACTCGGGGGAAGAGGAAAAGGAAGAGCCACCCAAACAACAAGACCCATCAACTATAACGGTCTCAAAATCCAAAGGAACTCTCCTAAGAAGCGACTGGCAAACTGTTTTGAGGAAACGCCCTGACGCTACAAAAGAAGACAAAACCCAAACTAAGAAAAAAATAAAGAGAGGCTTGGAGAGCCCTGAGCTGAAAAAACAAAAAAAGCCAAAGGAAATGACCGTGTTGGATGAAGAAGATGATACCCTCTCCAAAGAAAACGACAACACTGAAGTTTTGCTCCCTCCCGAAGACGGGTGAGAATGTATGTTCTTTGGTTAGCGAATTATTTATTTATTTTAACTTTTATCTCATGTTTCCTTTACATTTTACGTTCAACTCTGTAGCTTTATATAAAAAACAATTCAATGGCTACTCTTAACTTAAACACGAATTCCCTTTTTAATGAATACAGGGGTGTACCCCAATTGAAAATTCTAACAGCAAATGTCAACTCCATTGTAAATAAGGAAAAAAGGAAAACTGTTTTTTTAATTTATTATCCCAAAAGCCTGACATCATATCTATTTGCGATACGCGCCTGACAAACATCGGCTCAGGAAACCTATTTCCTACAGAATATATTATTTTTTTAGTTCCTGCGAGAAAAAAAAAAGCAAATCACCCCTCAAGGGGTATACTTTTAGCTATAAAAAAGCATTTCAACCCAAAAGTTTTGGCGCTTGACGAAAAAGGAAATTATGCAGTAGTTGATTTAAAAGGAAGTGGTTTCAATATCAGGTTGATATCTGTTTATGGGCCTAATCATGATGATCCTAATTTTTTTGAGACTATTGACTCTTTGTTTCTTGTGGGCGAAGAAGAAGAGGATAAGGAATTAATTTTACTTGGGGACATGAACTTAGTTTTAGAACAAAACAGAGACACGCAAAGTTATCGAAAAGAAAACAATAAAAATGCAAGCACGGTACTTAGAGACATTTTAGAAAAAAGACGCCTCTCCGACCTAGCAATAAGATTTAAAGAGACCCCTGACCATACGTTTTTTGTTAAACAAGACAATAGCACAATTAAAAGCTCTAGACTCGACTACATATTTGCAACTTCAGGACTTATTGCTAACACGACGGAATACAGAACACTAACAAATGTACTATCTGACCACCTGCCCATCTCAGCAACTTTTAAAGCGACGGTGAAATCGGATAAGAAAAGATGGAAACTTAATGTGAGTTTGCTGGATGATGATGCGACGATTTTAAGATATCAGACATCATAACGGATGTCAATTTAAAACTGGCATCACACCAAATTAAAACTGCATCACATGCCCTCAAACTGGTTTTGGATCGCTCTCGGGGCGAATATATAAAACTTGGAATAAGGAAGAGTAACGAGAGAAAAATGATGAATCCCACATCAGAGAATGTGACCATTAGTAAAACGGAGCATTGTTCTACTCTTGATAAAAACACACAAGCTAATAAGGTTAGAGGATGCATGATCAGAGCAGGCCTCACTAAACTTGGTAAAGATCAGGTGATTTTGGGAAGGATAAGGAGCTTCGAGAGGAGCAAGGAGAAGAAGAAGGCCATCAACGTATTGCTTGGAAGAAATGGAGAGGAAATAACAACCAAAAATGAAATTCAACAAAAAATAACGGACTTCTACCAAGAGTTATACACATGTAGGGAATGTAGAATAAAAAAGAACCAAGTTTGGGTTGCGTGTCCCATCCATAAACATGACTTTGCCCCCAATGTAGATTACCAAGCGACTCAGTACAAAAACGCCCAACTTCCTCAACTTCCTGATACCCTAAGATCTTACCTAGACAGAGACATCACTTCAAGCGAAATCCAGGCCTACATAACAGCCTACAAAAAAATAATAAATCTCCCGGCCCGGACGGATATCCAATGGAGTTTTATAAGAAATATAATGACTTACTGTCCCCTCTTTTGGAAAAAGTTTTTAAAGAAGCAGTTCTTCAGAGGCGCTTCGATAAACATATAAGCCTAGGAAGCCTAACACTTATTCCCAAAAACGGCAAGGATCCCCGGCACATCGGAAATCTCAGACCCCTCACCATGCTAAATTCCTCTTACAAAATTTATAGTGGAATCCTATCTCAACGGATGCGAGAAGCTTTGCCTCTTATAGTGCACACACCTCAGAGAGGTTTCATCAAAGGAAGATATATGGAGGATATCATTAGGAGAATCCTGGACTCTATATCGGATGCGGAAGTGAAAGGGGAGAATGTTGCGCTGATGGCCATCGACTTTCGTAAAGCCTTCGACAGCATTTCCCACAATTTTATTATTGTGTGCTTGAAAGCATATGGCTTTGGAATAAACTTTATCAATATGGTTGCTGCTTGTCTTAGGGAAGCCCATACTGAGTACACCCGGGGGTTCAAGCACATCGAAATAGGCAGGGGATGTCGTCAAGGAGACCCTTTGGCTCCAAGTATTTTTGCCATAGCAGTTGACCAACTCATCAGAAGGATAGACTCATCCCCATGTATAAAAGGCTTTACAAATGGTCATAAGATAGAAGCCTTTGCCGACGACATGACCACTCTTTATTCTGGATCAAGGATGGAAATAAAACGGTCCGTGGATGAGACCATCAAAATAATGGAAGAATTCAGACTGACATCAGGATTGGAAATCAATCTTGAAAAAACGGTCATACTTTCAAATATACCGGATGATTTTGATGAGCAAGGGATAAAATGTGCTCAGGAGTTGACTTTACTAGGTGCCAAGATATCCATGGGTCGATCCTATATTGATAGTAACACCAAAGAGGTTGAGCAACGGATTAGGAGGGCATCATCAAGATACTCGAATCTCATTTCGAGCAATGTACCTGGGAGAATTCACGTATGGAACTCCCTAATCCTCCCGAAAGTGACTCATCTCCTACGTATAATCCCTTTTAGCGATAAATTAGCAACTAAAATTGACCAGTTGTGCCATGATTTTATCTGCAAAAATGAAAGAAGTGGAAGAATCACCTGGAAACGAATATCGTGTCCTAAAATATATGGAGGGCTTGGTCTACTACCCATTCAGGGATTTTGGAAGGCTTTACATTTCTCCTGGTTTAAACGGATTCTAAGTTCAGACTTCTCTTACCTTAATATTGAGTCCAATATGGAAACTAACCAAACAAGGGGAGGAGGCCCCGCTAAAGTATTCCAAACCCTAGAATCCACCAATTGTTTCTGGAACAGTATTGCAAAAACCAGCAGAGACATTTCTACAAAAGTTCTTCCCCTAATGGCTTGGCAAGAACCCACCAAACTTAACTACAGACTTGACTTCCTTGACAAAACATCGATCAAAAGGAAACTAGATTTTATGGGTGAAATCTTTAATGAAAATCAAAATCTATCATTTAATGAAATTTTAGAAAAAAAGGCAATCCAAAAGAACGTTAAATTTAAAAAAAGAGAAATAGGCCCTAGGGATAGTTTTTTTAATTTTATTATTTTTTAAAAACAAACAGATACGACTCTTACAGGTGGAGGATGAATTAAAAACAAAGTACATAGTCCAGCTTGAAAGAAGGATGAATAATCATGATGTAAAGGCACCAACAAGCAGCATTTTAAAAAGTTTATCCAACATAAAGTTCGATTTCACCTTGTATTGGTTCAAATATAAAATTTTAACGGGTACACTAACAACAGGAAGTATTTACGGCAAAACATACGACGAAAGAATGTGCTTCTTCTGCAAAACGTACAGAGAAACAACGAGCCACTTATTGTCAGGATGTGATGTCACAAAGGAGATACGAAATAGGATTTCACTACACGTATACCAGAAATTCAAAATAATTTTAATACCGAATCACTTTAACTTTATTTATACCGGCCCTCATCAAGATGACATCAATTTTTTAATAACAAAAGCTCATAGCATTTTATATAAATTCAGATCAACAAGAACCCCCCTCCCCGATAATTTTATCAAACTTATTGAAAACTTATTGTCAATGTGTATATGAATCACAATCCGTTGTAATCTAGATATCATTTCTATTTTAATAATACGTCAGATTTTAAGATCATACGTTTTTACAATAATCCACTTACAACACTGCCCGTGCTCCTTTTGTTATTATTGTTGGAGCTACTTCATATGATTAATATTGTGCGATATAATGAATGAAATAAACACCTCAGTTTGTTGGGAAAAAAAAACTTTATCTCTTTAATTATAAAAAATTGAAATGAAGATATTTATAAAACATTTCAAAAATATATTATTGCCAGCTAGGAGTAGTTGCTTTTAATTATTCTAGTTCCGTTTATTTGCCTTGTTCTCCTTAAAATTATCTTTGCCATGAAATAAGTCTTTCAGAATTAACATTATATCAAAAAATGAAATTATATTTGTCGAGAAAAGTGGACTGTATACACTAACATTAGGATGAAAAGGCCGAGAAATATACCTTTGGTCACTTCATCCTGGGCCGTATATAATTAATAAGACACCTCAGACAACTTAATCTGATGATCAACCCTAAGTAATAGAATACCTTTAATAAAACCCACAGCATATATATTTAGGGAGAGTTGTTATCTTTATTAAACATAAACGCTTACTGATGATGAAATAATATGAAAAAGAATAACCACTTTCACGCGTAATGCTCATATTCAGAAAGCAGATACGCAAAACCTCATGGCGCCATAGACATGCTATCCTTAAGGGGACGAAGCTTCAATGAGCATGAAACACAGGGGAAGAGAAGGAGTTATTTGCAAAATGGCGGCCCCTTTTTTCCTGAGAAATGTTAATACGAAAGTATTATGAATCCTATCAATGAATACTAAAACAATCAGGAATGGTAAAGTCGCGCAACCTTTCAAAACACAAATACAAAGTGGGATCGACTAATTTATTTATTTGCCGCGTGAATGAAGTAGTGGAAGTGTGTAGAGGAATCGTTTTAGAACTACCTATTTATCTTCAAACTAGACGACAATGGGGAAGGTTTGTGTTGCTCCGGGTTGCAAGAGTGGCTACAAACCAAAGGGCAATGAGGGGAAAAAGAGACGGTTTCATATGTTCCCCAAGGATGAGTCCCTACGCCAACTCTGGACAAAGGCTGTTCCGCGAAAAAATTAGATACCTTCAAGACATTCTGCGTTGTGTGACGTACATTTCATGCCCTCCGATTATAAGCCAGAGTCTACTGACTCTAATCCATCACGTTCAGACAGATCTGGAAAAACTCTTTGTCTTAAGATATTAAAAAAAGATGCCGTCCCTTCCAATTTTCCAAATCTTCCTCACTACTATTCAAAAAAGCCTCCTCCAAAGCGTTCCTCCACCTCAACCTCCTCCTCACGACTCCTTAATGAAAACGAGCGAATTTTAAAAAAGATTAAGGCTTTTGAAGAGGCCAACTCATTTTTAACACTCGAAGAGCTTCAAATTAAAATGGATAGGACTTGCCTTCCGAGCGGCGTTCAAGAACATTATGATGAAAAAGATAAAGAGCTGGTGTTCTTCAAGATGAACTTTAGTCATGGAGGACCGTCAATAGACTTCAGTCTAAAGATTAATGAAGAAATGACAATCCATATACGGTAAGCCAAACTTCATTCCTTAACCTTCTTTATTTATATATTGTTTTTCACATATCAAAACTTGACTATTCCTCAGTATTTTCTTATTAATACTGATTCATACAACTACGATGACTTTATTCCCTGCTATGTTGTATTTTTCAGGGTGAAAGATAGAGATCTATCTTTTAATCATCTCGAACATATCACCAAGAACAATCATATTACAAAATGTGACACCCTTCTTAATATTTTGGCCTTCTTAAATTCATTGACATCAAACTCTTCCACCAATCAACTATTTAGCTTGGAAAATGAATTAAACACAGCTTTAAATCATTTGACAAATATCTTGCCCCATTTGGACGAAGCAAAAGAGAAGAAATTAAACTTTTTGATTGAACAATTATCCTTGTTGTTTAAATGTCCACAACAACGGAGATACAGTCCTGCCTTGTACGCCTTATCTATGTCCTGGAAAGGTTTCTCAACGAGTCTTTATAGAGATCTACGTAAAGAAGTTCTCACATTACCTACAATACGTCGCCTTACGGAACTTTCTTCATCTTTGAATTTAGAAACTGGATTGGCTGACTCTACAATAACTTACCTAAAGGCTCGCTTCAAGGCTCTAAGTCAAAATAGGGATAAAAATATTAGTATAATTTTTGACGAAACATATTGTACAAAACGAGTTGAATATTTTGCTGGGAATTTTTATGGGGTGGATGATGATCAAGTAACTAAGACCCTATTTTGTGTCATGATTAAGAGCCTTCATTCAGTTTATCATGACATGATAGTTATGCAGCCTGTTTCGACTTTGAATTCTGGAACAATTAAAAAGATCATCTTTGATCAAGTGATCAAAGTTGTAACGGAAATTGGATTTATTGTTCGAGCCACCATTTGTGACGCCCACAAAGTGAATCAGAAAACATATTCCATAGAATTATGCCATGGAAGCATCAATACTTTTATTCATCATCCTCTGACTCCGGATAGGAAAATGTATTTATTGTTTGATTCTGTTCACATTATGAAAAACTTCTATAATAACTTCGTGTCTCGTGGCCATTTTGTCTGTCCAAATTTCAGAGGCCAAAAAATAGAAGGAAATATGGCACATATTGTAAATCTATACAATCTTGAATTAGGGCAACCATTAAAAATAGCTCATAAGCTCACAGAACGAGTATTGTACCCCCGTACATTAGAAAAAATGAACGTTAAGCTGACGAACAGTCTATTTCACGAGTCTACCATTGCCGCTTTACGTCACTATGGGAGTGAAAAGACAAAAAAGATTGGATGGTTACGGCAATTTTTTTGGAGGTAATATGGACGTGGTGGATGATGATTAATACCCGTTCTCCGCAAATAGGCTTTCATAAAAGAAACCCTTGGAAAAGAGCCATTACTTCTAATTCCTCCCAATTAGAATATTTGCGAGACTTTACATCATGGCTGAATGAATGGGAGGCAGCGGGAGATAAAGCCTCAAGTCTTACTCGTGACACTTTTTTAGCAGCTAAACAAACTTCAAAAGGCTTATGCGAATTGGCTGAAGATTTGCTCGAAGAAACTGATGTCAATTACGTTCTTCTTGGCCACATCAATTCAGATTGTATTGAAGCTCGGTTTGGACTCTATAAGAGAAGATGTGGGACGAACATTGAATTTTGCGCCAATATTTGGATTCAGAAAAATGCCTTCGAATGAAGAATATCATAAGTTTAGGCAAAATTTCACTGAAAGATCTGGAATATCATCAACAAATGAAAAGATTAAGTCTTCTTCTTTAAATATATTTTCCAATTTAAAACATTTTACTTTTAAAATTCATTTAAATATATTAATGACGTATCTATAGTTTACTTTTGTTCTGGTTATATCGCGCATTCCTTATGTAAAACTATAGCCTGTCATTCTTGCCACAATTTATTGACAGCTTTAAATAAAAAATTCGATGTAAAATTATTCTCCTTAGAAAATATTGATGATGAAAGTAAACTTTTAGATCAAATTAATCGAGGTGGGCTAACTCGTCCTTCTGATGTTCTTTTTTTAACGTGTTCCTTTGTTTATGCATTTTTTTCAGAAATTCAAAAAGTATCTTCAAAGAGTTGATTTCTTCCCCTTCTTCAAAAAATATTTTTGTTCTTTCGTTTATTAAACTTTTGGAAAATGATACTTACGCTTTGGAAATTATTTTAGCAGAATGCGAAGAAGACCATTCCTTTGAAAATTTATTCCACAAATCGCTGCTAAAATTTTTAATTGTATGTCCAAAAATTATGTTTCGGAAATCAATGATCAAATTCACAAAAACAAAAGAAAAACAAGCAGTCAAAATATGACAAATAATTCTAAGAGATTGAAAAAACTTAAAGGAGAATAAACAAAATGTATGTATGTTATTATAATTTTGCAGAATGTCTTAAATGTATCTATGTTTATTTAATATATATGTCCATAAAATTTGTAAATAGTTAAAAATATATATTTCGTTCTCAAAATCATAATTTGTTATGAAATAAATAAGGAAAGGGGAGAATGTACGCGTATTCTCCTTTTTCCTTTTTAGATCCCTCATCGTATTTTCCTCGCGAGCCTTCTTTTCCTTGTTGTTTTAGTATTCATTGATCCTATGTATATATCTCGATCCATACAAGCACTTTCTCTCTATCCTGGCGCCATAAGGCAAGTTGCAATGATGAACTGCAACAAGTTTGAGGGTCTATGATAAATGATACTTACATGAATTATATTATAATGTTTGGTAAATTATATATGAGTAATTTATAAAAAAACATAGGCAATAATAAACAAATACTGGAATATCTTTGTACAAACAATATGTTTTAAGTCACATGAGATGCTTTTTCTTTTTCTATTTCTCTAACTCCTCCTCCTCCTTTTCTTTTTTTCCTCTCTTTACCGTGAAAAGTAGGTAGTTAAAATCAGACAAGGTCTGAATTTTTTCTTCATTTCTGGTCCCATCACTTTGCAAATAGTTTTATTAGGTCCGTCAAGACCCAAGGATTCCATAGGTACCTTCAAAGTTCAAATTTGACCATAAATATGGGAGGAGATAGCGTGCGGACATACAGACGGACAGAGATTGGTGAATTCATATATAGATTTATTATATTATGAAGAACTTAGGATCCACTTCACTTTTTGAAATTAATTCATACTAATTCTTTGATAAAGTTTTAAACATAAATAACTTAATTATTTGCCTTTATTATTGGTATTGTAGCAAGACTATGCAAATTACGAAGATGCAAATAGTTCTAGATATGGAATGGAGGAGAACTATAACTCATACCGATCTGTATTTCCGTCTCCTATTTGGGAGATCTAACAAATATATATACTGTAGCGTTATCAGAGACTTGGGCTGCAGCACAACGAATTATTTGGAAATGTACCCCAAATTTTCAAAGTGAGTCCACGGTGGATATTATCCGTCAACACTCCAAGAAAAAATTCTTTTCAAAAATTTAGGCAATCCGCCTGAATTGGAGGAAAATGCAATTAGGAACAAAATTTTAACAGTTCATAATACGACACCTAATTCTGTATTTAGGGATGGCCGTTTTCACTTTTCGTTAACAAGAACTGCTCGTCTCCATAAACCTCCTTGTCCATGGCACCTCAAAATGTCATCAGTAAGTTTTCGTGAGGAAGCCGAGTTGTAGCCAACGCCCATTTAAAAAGATTGTCTCTCCCGGAAAATTGGAGATTAAGGATATTTGCATCTATAACAAGAATATACGATGACAAGAAATTCACGGCTCAATTGCAGATATCGGCCGACTGCATATCCTTCGATTCGCATTGTCTAAATTGCGGCAAACTTTACAATGACGTAGAGCATGCTTTTGTCGACTGTCCATTTGTTGCTACCTTAAAAAGTTCCTGTCCATCAATTTGAAGGGTTTGGAGAACGTCGCCAATAAGTATCTAAAAGCAACAGTTTTATTTGGGCTTTCAAAAAACAATAGATTCCGCTCTCCCAAAAGCAAGGCAATCGAGTTTTCTTTGTTAAATTGCAAAGCCTACATTGCGAGTTGTTTATCAAAAAGGGAAAGCTTAAACCCCAAAATCCTTCGTTCCGCGATGATTTCTGCTGCCGCCCGATATACCGCCTTCAGCCTCAAGATTCCATCCGACACCGATGATTCATGGATAAGTGCTGGAAACATCATCAAGTTTTACCCTTCAAAGTCGAAGAGATATTTTAAAATTTTGAAAAGAATAATGAAACATTTTAATTAATCAGCTCTTGTGATGTTTTTATTGTAACGCCTTTTATTTAGATATTTTATTATAAACTATAATGTTTATTTTCTTTATATATACTTTTTATATAACATTCTAAATAATAAAGGAGATTTGAAAAAAAAAACACATAAATAACTTAATTATTGCTTTATTATTGGTCTTGTAGCAAGACTATGCAAATTACGAAGATGCAAATAGTTGTACCCATGTTCATGTCATTCATTCGCATTCAACGAATGCACATCAAGAATTAAGACATAATTATTCTCAGCCCTGTTAACTTGTTTGTCATATTCAAATACAATGGAGAACCTACAACTACCCGAATATTCAGCACTATCATACGTGACTTCGGCACTTTATATTATCTATGGGTTCAACCAAGAACACGTCAATCGTTGGCAAAATATTATCTTTTTTACTATTAAGAGTACTTTTATGCTCCCATATATATTCATACAGAAAAATACATTTTCCCGAATAAAATTATCATAAACATTATTCAAAAGATTTACTTCTCGATCGTTTAAAGTTCGAAAAGAGAGAATAAAGTTTTATTCAGGGATAAACTATTTTAAACTATGACATTATTAAAATAATCCCTTCTTCAAGTAGACTTTTTCCTGATTGTAAGGGAACTGAAGAGATGAGGATTCTTTGTTTGATATTACATATACCATTTGATAAGACCTTTTTTTTCAAGGGGCTCTCGAGTGATATTTCATATTTTATTAATATGATTTATCATAATATAAAATGGCTCTTATTTCCTTTTGCAAACATGTTTTTTATTCTTTAATCGCTGATGTTTTATTCTCTGACATTTATCATTTCATGGTTCAACTAACATGAACACAAATTCACGATTGATGCATTGCTTTACATGAATGCTTTTTTCAATGAATTACTTTCTAATGAATTGAAAGACCTCAATTTGTTATTTATACAACGTCATTTGTAAAAGAGAGATAGCTGATTAAAATACGTAAGCAAGCTTCCATTATCGATACATTATGTGGCCACGAAGATGAAAAAACAAGACGTTATTTCGTGATGGAGATTGTGGATTTGTGATAAAATACAAAATCTTTTTGGCCATCAAATTTTAGAAATATAATATAAAAATACTCTGGATTCCGATTGTCTTAATCATCCTCAATATTTTGCCTTTTAATTTGTATGCTTTTGGTTTGACTACAGTTGTATCCGTGTTTTGATATAAATGACTAAAACTGGAGTCAAATTAGATATAAGTAGTCTATCTAAAAAACAAGGATGCCTAGAAAAAATAAGTACCAAGTATATATTATCACACACGTCACATCAGTTTGGACAACCCTAAGATAAATACTTTCATGGCTTTATTCAATACGATAAATAACTGTGCACACAAATTAATATACCTATATTTTTAGAGAAAAGGTGTTTATCCAACCCTTTGTCGCAAATCATATTATAGTGTACCGTTGTTCTTTTATAATTGAGTTGATAGGTCTTTAAGGGGTATTTAATTTTTAACTACAATGTTAATTTATGTTTTTCATAATACAATTTGTCCTTTGAA
>CP045892.1:26268182-26298490 GCA_013387185.1 Caligus rogercresseyi
ATTAAGGGGTTCCTCGTCCCTATGAAACACAAACAAAAGAGATTGTAGATCAGTACATTATCTCTTTCAAAGGAAGACAACAACAAGAACAAAATGTCTGAAATACTCTCGTCTCTTTCGATCTGAGCCAATCTTCCGCAACACAAACTAAAGCAATTGTTCTACTTAAAAGCAACATTATCAGAGTAAATAGGATATATCATCAATTTTGTGTATGCATGGACAAAAAGTAATACAACTATTTCTGGTATTTTTTATTTTAAATTTTCTTATGATATCTAAACCATATAATAGCCTTTACAGACAATAATTAAAAGATAAACATTTTGCCAGTGGTGACTCTTGGTAGACATATACAAAACAAATAAAATTTATTGTAAAATTGCTTGCCGGGCAGCAATACAAAAAACACTGAACACAGTCAAAAACCACCTTCAAAAGTAAGTAGCCTGACAGTCACTCAGTTACCTGCAATATAAGGGTATGGATGTATTATTGGTAAACAACTGTTGCACTGGCAGCCGCTCATTCACCAGAATGGCATAACGCAAATTATGCAGTAGAGTAAAATATAGTAAATAGTATTAGCTTACCTTAGACTATTTCATACGTGCTCTTGCGCTCTGAGGTTACATTGATAAATTCTCTAATCATGCCATGGATGCCAAGCTGCCACAATATCACAGTGTATGAGGGAGAGTCGTTTCTGTGACATCGTGCTGCGTATCAAAGTCTTCAGTCGCCACAGGGTGTAGAACGACCTTTCAGAGGATGCCACAGATATTGGCAGACTAAGGCACAATTGTATGACTTTTTCAACTCACTGAACATGTCTCTTGTTTGATGGTGTTAGTTTGATTAGGCATGAAGAAACTTCTCCTATTGTTTGCATGGAGAATCTTTGCTAGGTCTCCAACATTTGGAGTGGAACTGAAGGCGCTCTATGTCCAGCTGGCGGGGAAGACGAAGCACCCGTGCGTCAAATAGAACGGTGCCATTGAGGCTTAGATAATGGTCGTCTCTACTTACTGTTATTGCATGCTGTCTGCTCAAATCCCTCAGTCATTTCAGCTTCCAATAAGTTAACAGTTCATAGATTCACGTCTCCCATTTGTTATGTTGATTCGACAGTTTGAGCCCACATTTTGGGATTTTCTGTGTGACGAAAGTGGGCTGGGATTCTGCTCACTTTCGGTGGGGCAGGTCCATGGGATTATCAGGTCGAGTTTGGGGACACAGGTGGTCACCTGGGATGTTACTTTTTCCATGAGAGCATCATCTTTCAGAGCTACAATCTGTTCTCTCAGGACATTTGCACTTTAAGTGCCCCCAATGCACTTGCCTTTGGGCTCTGAAAGGTTTTTGGCCAGTATATCACAGGGGCCCGAACAATGCGTTACGGCACACAAGCGAATTAAACGTTTTACCTTTCAATGCTTGTTTGTGTAGACCTTTGGTTTTTGCTCTCGTTTCCCCCTTGATACTGTTGTCATCTTATGCGTGTCCAGCGCGGCTACCAGAGTGCTGTACGACAGGGCTGGACACAAGTTATGATGTTGGTCACCAATTCATCCATACCAAATAAAGATTGAAAAAGTTGCTTGCGTTTTGATGACTCGTTTGATAACTGTTATACTCTGCACAAAGTTCAGAGCATCCGCCACAAGCTCACACCACGTGCAACTTCTTGCAATACCAGATCCAGGGAATGATTGCAACAGTGAACCTACATAGAATCTGGGCACAGATCATTTTGCTTTGCTTGTACCCATACCGTCCCGACATATTGCTTGCTCCAACAAAGTAAAATCCTGTAAGCCGTTCTCTGGGGATGTTTAAACACTGAAAAACGTGAATTTCGGGCAATTCTCATATCAACAGCTTCAAGATATTCGGCTTTTGGCATCAAAATTCCAAACGTGGATGGTTCATGTGGGAATATGTGGGAAATTTATCAAGTATTATCCCTCTAAAACATTACAAGAAAATTTTACGCTGGCTTTACGAATGCACAAAAAGTTTTTGAAGAAATAAATATTCTTAAATAGACTTTTTAACACAATGTTTTGTTGTTCTGAAATTTAAATTTGATTTTTTATATCAGACTAGAAAGTATATTTTAAATTATTTTATTTGTGTAATGTTGTTTGTTCATGGTTTTTATATTGTTTTGATACATTGTTAGGAATTATGTTGACTTTTGTTAGAGTATTAATTTTAATCTATACTGTTTAATTATATATATTGTTTTATATAACTACTCTAATTAAATAAAGTAAAACAAAAACGTCCTTAACGATGTGAACAAGGTTTGCGCGGTAGATTCTTGGGCGATTTAGAATCCCAGAAAATCACAGTGTTGTGACTCCAGTTCTTATTCACATATTGTAGGCTTCATGAAAACGGTTCCATGGTACGAGGGTAAGTTGTGCCATCAGCTGTTAATCCATAAAATATAATTCTGATGAGCGTGACATTAATTCCATCTGTACGGTGTGAGCGAATTGTACATGGTACCACCTACTAAGCGAACGAGATTAGGTCTACAAAGTAAAAAAATAAATCGCACGGGAAAACGCTTCACTACAAAAAAAGCTACGCGACAAAAATATGACGAAAAAAAGACGAACGACGAAAATACTTCACTCAAAAAAGCTTAGTGACAAAAAATACCCGCGACAAAAAGAAGAACGACAAATTGACTAAACTATAAAAGAGTAAGCGATGTATGTACCCGCGACAAAAAAAACGGCTATAAAAAGGTCTGCAACAAATTACGCGCGATGAAATACTGGACACCGTTCTTGACATCGTAGACAGTGGGGTGGGACACGTTCAGCGTGAAGGCGATCTCCGTCGGGGTGCTGCCCGCAAACAGCACCTTGTAATTTGTTCGATTCTTATGCTGCTCGCTCATTTTATGAGTGAAGAAAGAGATATAAAAAAAAATTATCAACTGTATCTTTACTTTCAGCTTACGTTAGAATTTTTGAAATTAGTTTACGCAATCTCGATTTATAACGTTTTTAGTAAGTGTAAGAATTTTTTTGACATGCCCGGTATTCTATATAAAAATATTTAAGCTCCTAAGTAAACCTTTATCACCTGATGCCAGATCCGGAGTTCAGCAAACAATAAAAAATATGAGATTTTCCTTTTTTAAAGGTATATTTAGCGGAGGAAACATGGAATATAATGAAATAAAAATACATAGTGAATTAATGATATACTAACATAAATATATTTCGAGCGGCGGCCTTGCCTTTTTTTAACTTTTTGCACACAGTCTGTTAGCTCATGCAGATGTCCATACTATCCCCTTCATTTAGCATGTTTAATTAATAATCCAATGCCTTCACCATTCAATGAATATATACTTTAATAAACAAATATGAACACACGCAAGCATATACCAAGAGAAAATGCAATGTCTATAATTAATGCACTCATTGAAAAATTAAATTTAGGGGTTTAATGAAAAGAAATAAGAATTAAAAAATGTCATGTCTTATTTACATATTTTTGGACAAGGATTACTTTATACCCGACATGACATAGAAAGAGTCGATTAGAAAGCCTTGTATCTCTCTGGCATCTCTTTGATTATAGTATCAAATTAATCACAAACCTCTCCCTTTTTTCTTTTTTAATAAACTGTTGGTGTTATTATTATTGCATTATTTAGACAGCTTGAGGAAATACCTTGATATGAATAAAAGAAGAAACTCAAGCTGTTTATCATAACGCAATAATAAAACAACAAAAGCTTGTGGTGATTTCTTTCAAAATGTTATTAATAACTTTAAAAGGGAGAGGTTTTTCCCTCGCGTCCACAGAAGGGAATTCCGTATCAGGGTTTCTCCAAAAGAATAGAAAACTTAAGCATAATATGTATTTTCTTGTAGATAACTATGGGTATCCTATTGTCTATTAAAAATACACTGATCATTTTTTTGGGTGGATTGTGCAAATCATATAAATCGAAATAAGACCCTCTTAATACAAATATGACATAAGTTCTTGCCCTGGAAGTTAAGACTTTTTTTCTCATAAGCACGGTCTTTATTGAATAAAAATAATACATCATATAATGTAAAATAATTAAAAAAGGAAATTTGTGTTAGGAATAACATAAATAAACATTTTAGTTTAAAATTAATTTCCTTTTTAAGACCTTAAAATCTAAAACATTTAACATTCTTGATATATATATATATACAAAAAATACAACTAACACAATTATTAAATACAAAAGGCATTAAAATATAGCAAATATTCAAGAAAAATCTAAAATATATAAAATTCTTTAATGCAAAAAAAAGAAGATAAATAAATAAGATCAATCTATAAGCGTTCGTTTTTGGTGTTCTTGTATTTCTTGTACTGGCGAATAAGGACATTGAGTGTTGCTGCGAGATGAGGTGATGTAGATGGGACGTATTTGATCAGTTCAGCCGCGTAGTTCCAACCTCTGTTCTGTACTTTGGGAATCTTGAGTGACAAAGCGGAGTATCTGGCGGCAGCACCGATCATGATGGTGCGTAATTTATGTTCATCAATCAAAACTTCTTCTGTTAATGATTTGGCAATATACGCCTTGCAATTACTTATTGCCGCATATATAGACAAACTTTCAGTTTTGATCACTGAGTCCCTCCTAGAAATGCCAAACAGGATGTAGCCTTTGATATGGTCCTTTTCAAACCCGGAAATGTTCATTGCGTTTAATTCTAAGTAATCTTTGATGATAGTTAGAGCTGGACAATCACAAAATGCATGTTTATAGTTGTTGTATAAAAGACCACAATCCTTACAATGTCCCAAAAATTTGATAATATTGGCCGATATTTGTAGTTGACTTGTAAATTTTCGCCCATCAACGATTCCAACCATTGACCTCAAAATATTCCTCTTCCACTCAGGGGGAAGATTCAAGTTTTTTAAATGTTCTTCGGCAACAGAATGGGCCTCACGAGTCCCGATTTCTTTGTCGGTGAATTTCAGGAACCATGGCATTAGCTGTGTGTGATATTTGGCGGTTCTTTGAAGAGGATAAAGAAACCTCCCTGTCATGAAAACCGATTCACTCCTTATATCACCACATGTAAAAGCTCCTTCTCTGAGGGCAATTTTTTCCAGTTCTTCTGGTTTAAAGTTTAACATTTTAAAGAATGGGGGCTTGCTGGCGTTCTTGCGAATTATGTCAATGATGTTATTATTGTCAAATATTGGAGAACCTCTCCAAAAATTCTTTGTGCAGCTGCCCAGTTTTCAGAGAATTGTGCTACATTATCATTAGACATATCCGTTCCAAATAAGAGAGCAGTATATATATTCGAAGCATATATGTACCCTCTCCATTCGTTCGTTGGCCCTATAGCTAGTTCCTTTAATATTTTCCGATACAATTTCGGGACTATTTTATTGAGGAGAACTAGCCCACCTCCTAATTGCGACCGTTTTCTTTTCAAAATGGAAATATAGCGTTTATCGAAAAGGGTGTCCAACCAGTGATCTTCAGCTTGAATGAGCCTTTCTCCAATAATTGGTGAGGCAGTTGACGTGTAGACCATTTGAGAAATAAGAACTGTATTATAGAGATCCACTCTTCTTTGAAGGTTTAACCCTCTCCACGCTTTACACCATTTAATTGCTTGAATATGCAGTCTTTCAAAATTAGATTGTGATGGTCCGTCCGTTCCCCATTCTATTCCTAGAATTTGCACTGACTTAACAACTTTGCATCCCGTAATAATGACATTTTCTGCAGGTTTCCAGGAGCCTATAGGAAGAATGGCCGTTTTACTCTTATTTATTTTCATCCCAGAGACTTTAGAGAAATTTATAAAAAAATTAAGAACAACCTCCACACGTTTGATGACCTGTTCTGCTGAGTTTCCTTCTATCATTAGAGTAATATCATCGGCATAGAGATCAATAAGATGCCGTTCTAAGCCGAGTAGGACGCCAAAGCCTCCATATTTTCGGTTTAAAATGGTGCTTAACTGTTCCATTGCCGCTACAAATAGTAATGGAGATACTGGGCATCCTTGCCTACAGCTTTTGCCAAGGATGATAGGGTCACTTCGTACACCGTCGATCATAATTGTTGAAGATCCATTGAATAAAAGGGAACGGATGGGGTTAAAAAAAGGAGGTGGCAGATATTTTTTTACTGCCTTTAGAATAAAATTATGCCTGATTGAATCGAAGGCTTTACTAAAATCTATTGCGATTATAGCACCAAACTTCCTGCTAGTATTGACTGAATTTATGGAGCACTTATGTTTCTATGGATGTCTGCTATATTCCGTCCTTTATGGTTTCTACTAATTGTTTTATTCAAAATTGGTTCCATCTGTTTCGCCAGTACTCCTGCAATTATGAGATATGTTTCATTTAAAATAGTTAAAGGCCTCCAATTACTAATACATGTATCATCTCCTTTCTTGGGGATGAGGGATATTCTTCCCTTAATAAGAGCAGGAGGGAGCGAACCTTTTTTCTCCATTTCTGTTCCAAATCGTAATAAGTATGGAATGGTTTCCTCTGGACATAAGGTAAAAATTCTCCCTCTAATGTTGTCGGGACCGGAGGTTTTTTCATCACAATAAGTCTTCTTGATAAAATTATAAATGTTGTCATAGGTAAAAATAGACACTTTGGGGGATTTTTTAGGTCGTGGGAAATCCTTCCTTGTATCGCCAAGAATCTCCTGATAAGTAGTGTGGAAAATATCTAAAATGACTTTCAAATCAGTGATGACTTGTCCCCTTACTTTAATTTTTCCAATTTTCTTTCTATAAGAGTGCTTCTCAACTCTGAGGTTCTTGAGTCTTCTGCAAGGGTCGGTCTCAATTTTAACTTTTAATTCCATTTCTTCTTCAGCGATCTCGGATATTCCATATGCATTTAGGGTTTGTGTGGTAATCTCCCGTACAAATAATGATCCTTCTTTCATAATTTCTTCTACATTTTCATTAAATCCTCTCACTATCTTCCATTTTCGCTTTATACCGGACACTGATGCGTCCCTAATTGTTTTATTAAAAATTCTTAACAATTCTCCACACTTCGAATTAGGTTTGAAATTGACCACAAGCTTCTCTTTTAGATCTGTTTGGAATTCTTTATCTTTGAGGAGCCAATACGGTGTCTTAAAAGTTTTGTTGTATTTGACTCTAAATTGTAAATCAATGATTTTATGGTCTGAAGACGGTTCGAAGATATATGATGTCCTTCTTATTAGGGATAGGATGCCCAAAGAAACAAAT
The DNA here is from genome assembly GCA_013387185.1 of Caligus rogercresseyi. NCBI lineage: Eukaryota > Metazoa > Arthropoda > Copepoda > Siphonostomatoida > Caligidae > Caligus > Caligus rogercresseyi. The sequence goes on from CP045892.1 coordinate 26,275,457, forward strand.
GAGTCGTCTAGTCTTGACATTTTATTTGCACATCTCCAAGAATACAAACTGTTATCTTCATTGAATAATTTAATAAAATCGAATAAATGAGTTCTTTCAACCATATTTGAAATGCTTGTTTGTTATGATGGGACTGCTTTGTAAAATCAATATTCAAATCACCAATCAAGATTTTAGGCATATGATTATGGGTAATACAATCCTCTATTGATATGTAAAACTGAGGGGAGTACTTATTTGGGTCGTAAATTTTTAAGATAGAGAATTCTATATTGCTTGCTATTATATTAACCTTCACTTCGTGCTATTGAATATATTTTGAGTATTCACGAAGACACTCTGCCTTCGCTACGAAATTTGAGACTAAAGTGAGGATACCCCGCTGTGAGCCAGATCCCGTAAAGAATACAGAGAAGTTGGTCGGTAGACAATATGAACACGACTTTAAGCACGAAGAAGAAACCCGAGTACGTATGTCCTGAAGGCATACAATGTCCGTTTGTAGAGCAAGAATTCTTCTCATCATTGCATGTCTAGACCTCCTATCTTTCCCTCCTCTGGTATTTAACCCTTATATTGTGTTAGAAAGCTGTTTACACCAGTGGTGTTCGCGGGTCAATTTTGACCCGTGATTTGAAAATGCTTAAAATCACCAGTTTTCTTCCAATATTGTTTTTCAAGTCATTGTTGGCTTAGTATACATTCATATAAATGGAACCAGTGTGGGAAATTTCTTTAGTTGGCTCCACAGACACAGTGTTTTAAAATGTACCACTCGTGGGGTGTGGGGGGTGTGTGCCTGGATGCGCTTTCTATATGTGTCTGTCTGTGCATGTGAAAGAAGCCTGTGGTGTGGGGGGGGGGGGGGGGGCGTGTGTGTGGGCCATAACTGGGCATATTGGGCCACAATTGATCCTCAGAGCAACCCATAGCTTTTAGGTGATGCATTAAACAGGTAGTATTCTCTGCCGGGTCATTTAGACCCGTAACACCACAGATGTAACTTTTTTTTTTGGAGACCTTTATAATTTACTAGAATGGTGAAAAATGATATTTCTGCATTCAATCGGGTGTGTCTGAGGATTAGATGAAGCCTCATTCCAGAGCAAAAAAGCAAATGGTAATTTTTACACATTCAAACTAGAAAACGGGTCAATTTTGACCCGAACACAATAGAAGGGTTAAATAAATTATTCGTTTTATGCCCAGGAACTCATTCATTTGAAGTAATGGACTATATTAATGAACTAAGATGATGTTTCTTGTATTTAAGCGGGGTATTATCTTTTTCAGGAAAGTTTTCCGTATCAGGCTTATTTCTTTTTCCTGCTGATTGAGATCGAGTTTGTGAAGAATGGTTTTTTCCTATTTCAATAGGTTAATCTTGTTCTTCTCACTATCTGGGGCGTTCTCTTCTTGATTTTTTATCACAATTTTTGTCATTTTTATTAGATTGGCACTCCTCTTCATTAACTCTTATATTGTGTTAGAAAGCTGTTTACACCTGTGGTGTTCGCGGGTCAATTTTGACCCGTGATTTGAAAATGCTTTAAAATGCTTAAAATAACCAGTTTTCTTCCAATATTATTTTTCAAGTCATTGTTGGCTTAGTATACATTCATATAAATGGAACCAGTGTGGGAAATTTCTTTAGTTGGCTCCACAGACACAGTGTTTTAAAATGTACCACTCGTTTTGAATTGTGTGTACCTGAATGCGCTTTCTATATGTGTCTGTCTGTGCATGTGAAAGAAGCCTGTGTGTGGGGGGGGGGGGGGGGTGTGTGTGTGTGGGCCATAACTGGGCATATTGGGCCACAATTGATCCTCAGAGCAACCCATAGCTTTTAGGTGATGCATAAAACAGCCCAGTATTCTCTGCCGGGTAATTTTTGACCCGTAACACCACAGATGTAACTTTTTTTTTTGGAGACCTTTATAATTTACTAAAATGGTGAAAAATGATATTTCTGCATTTTATCGGGTGTGTCTGAGGATTAGATGAAGCCTCATTCCAGAGCAAAAAAGCAAATGGTAATTTTTACACATTCAAACTTGAAAACGGGTCAATTTTGACCCTAACACAATAGAAGGGTTAACACATTCTATCTTGTTCTTCATTAACGGTCTCGTTCCCTTGCTGGGCGTCTATTTTGTTATTCCTCTCTTCATCATCAACCCCATCTGCGTTTTCTTCAGTCTCGATGTGTCCTTTATTTTAGTCTCTTCACTACACCCAATAAATTGTTCGACTTTGAAGTTTCGATCTCAATATCTTTCATTCCCTCTGTTGTTTCAATCATAGTCTCAGAAGTCTTCAAGTCCTTAACAGTTTTTCCTTCACCCGCACAGTGTTTGATGTAATCGTTCCATCTTACGAACAAGTTTGGACAATTCTGGCAAAATGTCCAGTCTTATAACATTTGGCGCATGTTTTTGGTTGGCCAAAATAACCAATTCTGGTATTTAGTCCTTTTATCGGTAAAAATCCTGGGATATCTTTTTTTGGTAAAAGGCTTAATTAAAAATTCCCATTTCTCAAGCCTTTTAGTCTTCCCTCAATAAATGTACAGGGTTTTGCAGAATTAATTATGTTTCCATATTCCTCATAACACGATCAATCTCATCTCCTTCTACATCTTCATGAGAGGAAAATACTGTAATCATTTTTTCAAAGACTATTGTATTCCCAAAAGCATTCTTTCTTTGCGCTCTTAAATTTCTCACAGTTCCTTTGATTCCGTTTGAACTTTCATCACTTTTTCTAATAATAAATTCGTCTTCAACGTGTGCTAGGTCTTTCTTTATATCTATTTTCTTGTTGAAGACTATATCAACTATATTTCTACCTCCCGGGAAAACATGGATTCCTTGAAGTATAGCATGCTGGAGTTTTAAAGTGCCAAAAATCAAATTCTCCACTTCATTATTAGAAGGTCGCAGAGGAGCACGATCTCCCATTATTGTTCTCACATCTATTATTATTTTGCTTTTCATAGCTCTAGAAGCCAGATCTTTCTTAAGAGCATTAAGATAGTTGTTTTGTGATCCGCTGGATGATTCACACATGATGATTATTTTTCTTTTCAAGTCCCCTCCCCGCCCAGCTAGAGGACAACCAAGGTGAGAAGAAAAAGAAAAAAAAAAGGGAAGAAAAAAAAACCTTCCTCCCTCTTCGGACTCCCTGAAAATAATTTAAAGGCCAAATATCTTCACAAATATAAAGCCAATCACAATTTTTTAACTCTCACCCGTAGCCAGTGATGTAAGGAACACGTAAATATTAAAAACACCGTCCACAAGTTCTACTTCGGATAGAATGACCAATATCCAGGGGAGTCACTTTAGGCACGTCTTCACACTACAGAATACATACCATTTTTACTTTTAAGGTAACTTAATCTTTAATCACAAAAAAGTTATAATAGGAATTTGAAAATGTGAATTCTAAATGTTAATTTAACCTCAATTTTTTTTTTTTTTGTAAATCTGCAGATCTATAATTACGTCATTATCAAGTGTTTCAATGGAATGCTAAAATACTCATAAAATATTTCGTTCCAAAGCCAAAAATATATATAAATACTTTGTAACGTAAGTTAACGACTTTTTATTTATTTAAAGAAGTGAAAGGGTTTAGTGAGCAAAACGTTTGTTGCGATATTTTAATGAGGAATGGTAAGGTAAAACATTTTAAAAAAAATATTTTAAAATGAATAGGAAATATAATCAATATATTGACGAAATTATACATAATTATATTTATTTGAATAATATATTTTTTAAAACTTTGCTTTTGTCGAAGAATCTCCATTTGCAGCAATTACAGCATATTTGGAATTTTAGCTGTTAATTTGTTGAGGTAATCTGGAGAAATTGAACTTGCTATCGATACTGATAGTGGTGGTGGATTTTTTCTACCGAGTTGTAGTTCTATTTTTTAAACATTTTCTTTTATCGAACATTTTCAATGTCCAAACATTAATTGGCCATCATTTTTGTTTGTTCTATAGTCCTTGATAACACTCTCCCAACAATCTCATGTTTTGATGGAATCGTTCTCCGTCTTAGTTGCTGACAGTTCCAAGATGCTGAGGAACTCATGCCGATAACTTGTATGTAGATAATGGATCTTTATGCTAATTTTGTATCCAACTTCGTATAAGACATTAGCATTTTCCTAATGAAGTTTGTTATCGTCCTTAAATTTGATCATGACTTAATAAGGGAGAGCCAAGTTTTTTTTCTTTATTACTAATTTTATACGAAAGTCATAAATTTAGAAAATTACTTTAGGGATATCTTTGAAGCCTTCATCATTAGTGTGTGTAATCCGTTATATTTCAGCACGAAGTAGCTGGTCTAAAAAATAAATATAATTTAATAAAATAAAACAAAACAATAATAAAAACACAAATTAATTAATAAGCTTATATATACATGAATATATAAAAAATAAATAAAAACCACATCGATTTTTTTTGGGGAAATCATGCCATGAGATCGGGGTAATCTATAGCGCCACTCCCTCGGCGAGAGCTATGCTGCATCCCTGGCAGCTCTCACGTCCTGGCCTGTCGCAACTGTGGACTTTTATTCCAGGCAGTTCTTGCAGCACATACCAGGTATCTGCCTGCCAGAGGAGGGGGTTGGGGACGATTCCGGCTGCGTCGGATCTGGTCTCCTTCCATTTTTTTTCTCGAAGAGCATGAGGCCAAGTGGGTTTCTCCCTTCTTCGCCGTCCCTACTCCAAAATGCCTTCCACGCCTCCATGGCTGCCGACCGCACGGCCATGGTGTGATGGATGGAAGCCCTGCCGACTTCCGGAGGTCCCGGACGGTATGTGCTCTCCCCTGAGACTGCCAGTGAGAGTCCTGGCAACTCATTCAGAGCTACCTGGGCAGCTTGCAAGCGGTCCTGTGGGGTTACTGATCAAGGTTTTCACAAATTGCTTCATTAATCCAAGTTTGATGTGATGAGGCGGAGGAATCATTCGGATTCTCTTACCAATATGCAATATTGACAAAAAAATCCATGATATAAACTATGGAAGAGCGTTGTCAAGAGCATTGAAACAGAATCATGAGGGGCGAGCATTATGAAACCAGTAAAATAGAGAGGCCATTATCATCTAGAACCAAAAATATATATATATATATAAAGATAGATAGATAATGTTTTCAAGGCTGAAATAAAAAATATGTTTATTTAGGGGTTAAAACTTCCATTACTTTTCTGCTACATCAACAACTATTTAGTAACTTATTTATTAACTTTAAATGAGCTTTTTATTCTAGAGTTTCATTTTTTTTTATAAAGCTTATTCACTTCCACACCTGCAAAAAAATTATAAACTCCTTCAAACTAAAGCTGTATGCTTTTCTGGAGTATTTCCTTGTTAGTTGAAGTATCAGTTATATAATTATTGTAATTGATTCCATTTCAATACGGGTAGTTTAAATAATAAGAATGAAGCTATTAAATATTAGTTATACATGTATTTAATTTATATATGTATCTGCTCTGTGACTTCTCATATGAATTTAGTATTGGGACAATTTATAACAATATACAATTAAGTACATAATTTGTTATATTTTTAAAGAGATTATTTGAAATTTAAAACAATTTATTTGTATATAATCAGACTTGCACTCAGATTTTGAAGGAAATGGAAGGCAATAGCAAACAAAATTATTTCCTTAACTGTCTTTTTTATACGTTGTCCGATATTAAATGCACTTTCATCCCAGAGTTGATTATTTTGCAAATTTCAACTTCTTCACACCAGGTAACAACGCTTCCGGTTCTAAATAACTATTTAGATTCGGTAGTCGCAGCTCTGTTTAGATATCATTAACAAAATAGACATTCACACGTAGGAGCATTTCCTTCATTAAATTAATATTAATAGGGATAGTACATACATGATTCAATTGAATAGGATTTTTTAAATGACAATGATTGACACTTATGAGTAATGGCAATTGTTATTTAAGAATAATATTCGTATCTCTCCATTATTGTTCCCACCTCAGCAGCCACGATTGAAATGATACCATTTTGCCAACTTTTTTATTAAATTATAATATTTTCTCTCTTCTTGTCTTTTCACCAATCACTTTCGAGATAAAGGTCTTTACATATAACTTTAAAAAAGCTTCCTGGAATGATTAAAATAAGATATTTGTTCGTACAAGCCATATAATATTCATACCTTTCAGTCCAAAGAAAAAGATTCACTTGATATGAATGTATAATATCCAGAGCTGGGATTCGTGTAGAAAAATCTACCGCCGGTTTGATATTCGGTTAATACCTTCTACCGGTCGATATCGGTATTCGGAAGATATTATTATATATCTACAGTAGATTGATATTGTACGACGAGAGAAATTTATTTATGTATTTGCTTTTACTTCTTAATATGCATTTCATATCGGACAGTTTTATAACAAAGGGACAATTAAATACATCATATGTTATAATTGTTAGAGCTTTTTGAAATTCAATACATACTAATCTGATATAAATTATATACAAAGTGTACCAGCAAAATTTAGAATTTAGTTTAATTGTCGGCGGACCTGGGCGAGCTTTAGTGATTTTTAACATCGAAACTTCCTTTTTGTACAAGCCATGTAGAGTTCTTTTTAGTAAACATTGTTTTCCCTCACTCGTCACCATGAGTCATGAAAAGAAGAATCGTGAGAGGATCGCTGACCCCTAAAGGCCAAAGTGGACAAAAAAGAGATCGTGGAGATTGTTGGCTGCTCTCTGGCTACAGCTTACAATGTTTTAAAGGCTCTAAAAGATAGAAAAGGTACTGACAGGACTCCAAGCAGTGGGGAGCGAGTAAGAAGAGGACTGAGGACTTTCTGGGAAAGGTCAAGAAAGGTGAGGAGGATCTCACAAAGTCAATTCGGAGACTGGCTCGGACCATGGATGTCGGTACTTCTATCATGTCAAGGGCTTTAAAAGATGACCTGAACCTGAAACTTATGTCAGGAGGCCAGGCATCTTTAACCGAGGAATGAAGGCAAGAGGCTCAAAAGGTCCACTAAAAAAGTTCAACTTTTCACAAGAAGAAGTCCACTGTGACAATTTTCTTAGACAAGAAGATTTTTTACAGTGGACCAGGTCTACAATCGGAAAAACGATCGGTACCTGCGGAGTCAATAGATGGGGTCAAAGGGAGTCTACAGAACAAAACACCCAGCCCATGTGATGGTTTTAGGAGTCGTGGCATCTGATGGGAAGACCATGCCTCCGTACTATTTTCGGGCCGGAGAGAAAATTGACCACCATGTCTACTTGAAAGTCCTGAGATCCCATGTTTTGCCCTGGTTGAAGGCAAATTACCCTAGTGGTCATATGTGTGGACTCAGGATGGAGCTCCCTCCCAAACATCAAAGTTGGCCGAGGACTTCTTTAAAGGAATTTTGCCGATTTCTGGCCTGTAAACTACTGGTCACCCTTAAGCCCAGATCTCAATCCCCTTGACTTTGATGTGTGGGGCTTTTTGAAAAGGGAGACCAACAGCACTCCCCATCCCAATATGAATTCTCTCAAGGCCTCCATCACTGCTGCCTGGGCCAACATGTCTACCGACTTCATCAAGAAAAGCTGTGCTGCTTTCCGCCACCGTGTTGATGCAGTCGTTGAAGCTTAAGGAGGCTACGTTAAATAAGAAAGATTGCCAAGATTATTCTTTTAACTTCGTTTCATATGCTTCTTATAAAAGATCAAAAAAAGTTTCTAGAATTAAAGCAAAAGATTTACGATTTTCTAAATTTTGCTGGTACACTCTGTATGTACTTTGATTTTGTAGGAATGTTTGGAAGGCATATAATAGCTTATATATATATAATATCTATATATATATTATATATATATGATATATATATATATATAATATATATCTATATATATATTATATACGATTACCATTTGGTAACGGCAGTTAGTGTAACCTGGATAGGAAGAAAAAAAGAAGGGAGAGAAGTGAGGCAAAAATACTCCTCCCTTCTCTTTCTCTTTCTATCCAGGTAACACTAACATGATTACCAGATGGTAATCGTATATTCTCATATCAAAAGATCAATTTTTGGGGGTGAGTACGTATTTGCTTATATCTCTTAAAGTATAGCGATATTCAGAACACCAACATATCAAATCAAATGAAGCTTGGTTAACCAGCTTTAATATTTTGGTATACTAAATCATGTCAATTTAATAAGTAGAGAGTTATATGTACATTAAAAAAGCCTATCTCGCGTACAAAATGACGCATATAATGGATTATAAATGTGTCAGAGACAAAGTAAAATTTTGAGAGGATACCTTGACGCACATCTAAGAAACACATTATGATTTATTTTTTTCATAATCGATTTCTTATAGGTCAATACAGGCTCTGAATCATATAATGTAAACTCAGATTGTACTGAATTCTGAATTGATAGAATGCAACCAAGGTCATTTTGGATTTATCATCTAAAGTTATACTAAACTTAAAAGTACTATTTTACTCTGAAGCGAACAAGTCATCTTCTACAGGCGAGTGAAGTTAATTGATACAAAAAAGCATGAAATAAGCTAACAATACACACTCCCTTTCTTGCTTTGTTTTTACTGAAAACTTTGTTTTATTAAAAAACATCAAACATATGTCTGGTAGTAAATTAGATTTCCTTTAAATTAATAATATTATTAAAGTCTATAACGTCCACCATTTTGAAGAAATTTGCGGAAAACTATATTTTTACTAAATTTTTAAAACTTTGACCTCGTTGCGCGACCTCGTAATGTTGACCGATTTTGTTCAAACTTTGTATGTCATCTTCTTTTATCACCAAGAAACAGAAAATCCACAAAGTTGCTAACATTTCAAACATTTGAAAAATAAAAACAACCTTAATATATATATATATATAACCATCTTGGGCAAACACTTTCTATAATATAAAAATCAATTTATAACCAATAGTCGAAAAATAAGTCAACAACAAAAAAATCTTGAGTTCAATCAACTTAATGACAGGTTCTTTATATATTTTGTTGTATATTCATTGTATTTATTTGAATAGCTATGGTATGTAGGTCACATTTATACCATTTTCTAATAGCCAATCAGAGGTATTTTGCACATTCCTATACCTCTTTCTTTACAAACAAATATGTGTAAACACGTTCAATGTAACACATAATCTTAAGCTTTTATTTATACACGTACTTGGAGCCTAATAGGAGTATATTTATGTAGAAAACCTCCTATGTGGAAAAAGCTTAATTTAAAGATAAAAGTCACCAACGTCATATTTCATGCCTTTCAATGCCTTTTTTATACAAATAATAATCTAGACAAAAATTGGAATTTTATATATATTTATTAATAAAATGTCATATGTAAAATAAATGCAAGTATTTAAGAAAAAGCTGTTGATTACAAATGAATAATGCATTTCAAATAAAATGAAACTAAAATTAATTTGTAACACAGAAGACAATTTTAGGATATATCACTTTGTGGAAGGGAAATTAAAACTTGTAATTTTGATCACAACAATAAAAAACTATAGCTTATGCAATAAGTCTTACCGAAAACTTATTCCAAGGAATGATCATCGATTTAGAGAATACAAAATTCTGGGCTGGATTCAAATAAGATAACGCATAGAATTTCAATTTGTACATTGCTAAAAACATATTTGTTATATATGTATATATATATGATCATCCATTTAGAGAATACAAAATTCTGGGCTGGAATTGAAATAACATTACGTATAGAATTTCAATTTGTAAATTACTAAAAAAAAATTGATATATATTATATGTATATATATATATATATATATATATATATATATATATATATATATATATATATATATATATATATAAGGGCTCTGCCGGTAAATTGGGACCGTTTCAATGAAAAACAAAAATGACTGTAATTAGGTTATTAATTAATTTATTTGGATGAAATTTTAACAGAAGTTTAATTAGGTAACATACATTGATATTATTATATATCCCCCTTTGGCCTCAATAACAGCCTCAATTCTGGCCCTGAACTCCGAGCAGCAGCCACCACATCACTGGCAGGGATTTTCTTGCATTTTTTGATCATGGAGGTCTTCAGCTGGTCAACGCTGCCATGAGAGTGATCGTTGACCCTTTCTTGAAGGACGCCCCAGAGGTCTGTGTGATCTTAGACCCATGGCATGGTGCAGAGTCCTGGATGAGTACCACATTGTCCAGACAAAACTTCTCATCCATCCAAGGAGAAATAACCTCCTCCAAAGGTGCACGTACTCCACAGTGTTGATCTTGAGGCCGGCTTCAACGAAATGGGGGGCATGATGCCGCCGTTGCTGGCCACGGCAACAAAGACCATCACATGGCCGTATTTTTCATCTTGAGAACAGAAGGGACAGCAAAGGGTTCAAAGGCAATCAGTCTGGAATTCTGCCTGCTGATCTCGGCGTCAAAAACGAACTTCTTCTCTTCCACAAAAACACCCCTTTAGAAGCACTTTGATGTTTGAGGTGGTTCAACATCTTGGGGCACCTCTAAGCCCTGATGGTCTTGGCCTTGTCTGTGAGGAGATTTCGTGTCCTCTGGACATACGACTTCATCCCCACGTTGTTGTTAATGACCTTTGAGATGGTGGAGACATGCACACCACGGTTCTTAGCGAGGGTGGTCATCGGAATTGTCAGATTTGCCGTAATTGACTTTTTCAGGCCAGCCAAGAATCTGGGAGGCCTCTTGGCATCACTTCTCTGCTTGTGGTCCTTCCTCTACATCTTGCCCTCCTCCTTGAAGGCCTTTAAGACCCTGAAAACTTTCGACCTGGGGAGCTTGGTGGCCTTGATGATCTCTGAAGCTGTGCGTCCGGCGCGGCGAGAATGATGATGGTGGACCTTTTTTCTTGCTTCATAGTTCTCACTCACACAACAGTAATTCAAGTAGTGTCAAACGAAAGATAATTGTCAGCTGATTACAATGATGTAGGAATTTGCGCAAAATTCAAACCCCATGATGTTACTTAAATTTAACCCTGAAAACACATATATATATATATATATATATATATGTATATATATATATATATCATTGATATATATATATATATATATATATAATGATTTCAATCCATGTACATTTAAAATTATATCGTTTAGTTTTATGTTAATTTGTCAGCCGGTTGGTACATTTAAAAAAATTAAAACAACTTTTTCAAATGACATTTATGTTCTTGCTGTTACAATTTATGAAATAAATTTACTCCAATTTGTGACCTTTAATCAAGTGAAAACTTTAAATAAACCTTCTTAATTGTATTTTTGAGAGGTTGCAACTTGTATCTCTACTGAAATAATATATATTTTTTTCTTCATTACTATGTTATTTTAAATAGTGCAAATTATAATCCGAAGCAAGGATTATTCTAAAAGTATTGTAATATGGCTTTGAAGCGTTCTTGTTTGAAGGACAATATGATTAGTAACTTTTCTCCACTTGATCCACATTTTTTGTAAGAAAGAATCCTTCTTTTTTCTTACATAATTGAGCTAAATAATTTCAATTGTTAAGTGGATGTAGTATTATACAAGATCTATCTATCTATCTATCTATCTATCTATCTATCTATCTATCTATCTATCTATCTATCTATCTATCTATCTATCTATCTATCTATCTATCTATCTATCTATCTATCTATCTATCTATCTATCTATCTATCTATCTATCTATCTATCTATCTATCTATCTATCTATCTATCTATCTATCTATCTATCTATCTATATCTATCTATCTATCTATCTATCTATCTATCTATCTATCTATCTATCTATCTATCTATCTATCTATCTATCTATCTATCTATCTATCTATCTATCTATCTCTTCTTTCTATCTATATCTATCTATCTATCTCTCTCTTCTCTTTCTCTCTCTCTCTCTCTCTCTCTCTCTCTCTCTCTATCTATCTATCTATCTATCTTCTATCTATCTATCTTTCTATCTATCTCTCTATCTATCTATCTCTCTCTCTCTCTTTCTCTCTCTCTCTCTCTCTCTCTCTCTTCTCTCTCTATCTAATATCTATTATATATATATATATATATATATATTTATATATTAGCGTTGTCCCGAACACATTTTTTTGCTCTTGATCCGATTCCAACCATTTGAATTCGAGTATCAGCCGATCCGATTGCTTTTTTGCTCGGATACAATTCCGATTATTTTTATCATTTTTCCGATCAGATACATTTTTTGCAATGCCTTCAGAAAAAAGGACTAAAGCTAAATTAAATGTCCCCAGTTCATTTGTTTACAGCTGTATGATTTTTTTAAACGAACGACAACACTAAATTCCTATCGTTCCTCGTTCTTTCAAATAAAATCATACAGTAACTTACAGGTTTGTAGATATTCAAAAATCTTCATGAATGTCTAACCCTGGCGCCCAAAGAAAAAAGTATTTTGCATAGTTTAGTAGTTTTATATTTAAAAAAATCCTTTTTGATGGCAAAATTTCTTTAAAAAAACACGTCTTCACTTTCAGAATGACGAACGACAATTTTTATTAAAATGTATGAAGAACGGAAAAAAACATTTTTATATTCATAATAAAAAAAGATATCGGACAAAGCCAATATCTTTTTGGCGATTCCGATATTATGAAAATGACGTGATCGGCCCCAATCGATCGGGACATCTCTAATATATATATATATATATTTCTTTATATCTCTCTCTCTATATATATACAGAGAGATAGAGATGAATATTAACATATTGAAGTATAGGATTTGTTTAATGGAGGTAATACTAAAAATAAAATATTTAATTATCCGACTAAAAAAGTTCTTTGATTTCTCGTGAGACCAAAAATATAATTTTTTCTTCTAAAAATATTTTTTGCTAATGCATAGAACCCAACAGTAATAAATATAAGACCTTTATTGATTGTTAACTCCTATTCATATGTATTGTATATTACATTTTCTTACAATTTCATATTTTTTCCTTTCATCCGTGGTGCCCTTTTTCTCTCTTAATATTGCATAAATAAATGTATTTCTTCTGAGGTCTGTCAAAACCATTTGCCCTACAATGCCGTGGTTTTTAAAATTGAATCTTGACAGGCAGAAGTTTTATGAAGAAAAAGAAATAATAAGTAGGTTTTTAAGCAATTTTTAGTCTTCCTTCCTCATGGAAAAAAAAAATTCGTGTTCGACCTGGAGTATTGCTGATGGGTCCAAATTTACAGCTTAATTCAAATCTCTACTGGGCTCATTAAATTCTTTTATCCTTGCAATAATTGTGGCACTCTATACAATAATATAATACACGCTTTTGTAGATTGTCATTTATTAAGGACTGTGAGTATTTTATTCAATTAAATATATTTCCGCAAGAAGATATCGACTCCATATCATTAAGGCATCGATCTTGTTTGGACCCTTCTGGCGAAAACAGAAGCTGGCACCTCATCATAAGGCAATTGAATGTTCGCTGTTAAGCATAAAATCTTTAATAGCAAAGAAATTGACAAATCATTCGTATATAAAAATTGAAGACCTCAGAGCTATAATGATTGGGACAGCTGCTCAGTATTGCGCTATGGCAATTAAAATTCCAAGCGTCTCTGCATCTTCGTGGACATGTGTTGGTGACCTAATAAAGTTCATTCCCTCCAATTCCCTCCAATACCTCAATATCATCAAATCTACCATACGTAGACACCGCCGTTACAGATTGAATAGAGATTAAGTTTGTCTTGTTTTTTAGGTGCATATATATATTTAGTTTTTTTTTTTTTAGACAGTAATTTTGAATTACAATGTTCATTTATGTTTCTGTTTTAACGTAACTGTCTTTAGATTTTATATTTTTATATTTGTTTTCTATGTTATTGTGTATTTCACTATTTTTTTTTAGAATAATAAATAATATTTTAACCCAACAAAAAAAAAATGTATTTATAATATATTTCAAATAATAGCGAGAAAATAATACAAAAATATAAGACTTTTGAATGGAAATTTGTATACAAGATCAATCATCGTCTATTGCGTATATATTTCCCCTTTATAAAGCACTGATGTACAAAGGATTGCTTAGCAAAGCAATAATCCAAAATAACTCCCCTTTTTTCTCCTTACTAGTAATATTTCTACCTTTTTCTCCAAACAATGAAAGAAATTGCATGCCTATCACTTTTCTATAAATCGGAATCAATACCAGTCGATGCAAGGAGAAAAGCTAAATCCTAATGCATGTAATGTAAGCGGATTAAAGCTCAATGATATTCATTTATATTTTATAAAATAATATTTTTTATCTTTTTCATTCCTCTCCTTGCGGCGATGAATAAATTTTCATATCATCAAATATATATTTAAAACCATAGTACATAAATGAAAGTATAAAAAAATAAAATTTAACTTATGGGGGTTCGAGTTCGACTAATACTTAATTTTGAAACTTTGTTTAAATACAAGTGGTGTAGATAGCTCACTTTAAAATATTCTTGACAAATAAGATTCCTTTTTGAAATAGTAATATCATTTAGTACCTCAAAGGTATGAATGAATGAAGCAAAAACATACTACATAAGTTTATTTAATAACTTTTGGGTACGTTCAGGGCCACTTAACGTTATTTGATTTCGTTCAAACTTTCTCAAGATGATCTTTACGCACTACGGTAAAATTTTAGGGCTGCCCGACTCTCAAGTCCGAAAAACGTGAAATAAGAATCACACACACACAAATTATTATATATATATATACATATACATACATACATACATACACACACACACATATATATATATATATATATATATATATATATATATATATAAAGATTAAAGTTGGACAATGTTAAACATATTCGTAACATAATTATTTGAGTTAACCAAATGTCTTTCAGCGAGGCTCTGTAAAATTACAGAGATGCAAATAGTTGCACCATGTTCATGTCATTCATTCGCATTCAACGAATGCACGTCAAGAATTAAGACATCATTATTCATCAGCCCTGTTAACTTGTTTGTCATATTTAAATACAATGGAGAACTTACAAATATCTCAATATTCAGCACTATCATACGGTACTTTATATTATCTATTGGGTCAATCAACAACAACAAAAAATCTTTTTTACTATTGAGAGTACTTTTATGCTCCCATATATATTCACATGGAAAAATACATTTCCACCAATAAAATAATCATAAAAATTATTCTAAAGATCTACAAAAGATTTAAGATGTAAGAAGTGCAATTTGTTATCTAGAAATTAAGATTCGTTCATTAACAAAGGATTTGATTCTATGAGATGAAAAGTATGAATTCTTTTTCGTGTGTAGTGTTATATAAGTTTTATCAACCTTTTAACGTGGTTGTTATAAAAACATTATACTATATATTTTGCATCACATATATATGTAGTCCTTAAATTATTACATATATAATTAACTTATACATATACTCCACTTCACCTTTCTTGAGTTAATATATACGACAGCCTTATTAATTTATGCATTTAAAAGGGAAGGGGTTAATTACAGCCATAATAATAATAATACCAATGTTTGCAAAGACGGCATTATCTCTTGAGAGATATGAAAAAGTATGAATAATGAGCTTTCATTTCAGAATTATTAGAACGGAGGAAGATGATAAGGATTGCAAAAGCCCCATAAATTAAACGTTATCTTGTTGAAAGCCCAAAGTGCAATCAACCTGCATTTTTTATGTGTATGGAAGATAATCTTGAATATATACCAAACTGTATCTAACCATGTATTTTTAGTCTTGTATAACTGCAATTTATAAACTGAGTATTCATCATCATGGGTAAATGGTTACAAATTTAATAAACTGATACCTTTTGATTGTATACCGTCAAGATACTTTTAGTGAATTTATTTTTAATAAATATAATGGTTTGAATAATTCATTTTAAATTAAGGACTCGTTGAAAGATCAAAATTGAGGACAATATCTATTAATATATTATATCCTTTCATAATAATAATCCATCCATTTGCTTCTCTCTTTAGTTTAGCTGATTATTTAGCTGTAAACGACAAGTTATCAGCATGCTTACAAGAATTGAACAACTTTGACCAACTACTTAATGCATGCCTACGTTAATTTGCAGAATATTTTATTAGAAAAATAATATCACAATTCGATAAGTTATATTGAAAAATAAAAACTTTTTACAACAAAGAATGAGTTTTTTTAAATAGTTTTAATAGTAATGGAACTCGAGTCCGCTTGTTTCTACATGGTCCTTCGAACCAGGTCTTGAGAGAAATCTAGAGAACTCCGTTAGAAAATTCAATGTTTTATTAACTTGATTAGCCTTTGTGCATAGTAAAACCTTTCTTGCATAAGTTAATTCTGGGCTTGATTGTGGTACTCTATCGACACAAAGTATGGTGTGTTTGTACTCACCTGTGTATGAATAGCTTGTCATACATCTCACTTCCTGGAGATTTGGTTTTCGGACCTTATTTTCCGAATTTACTGTGGTTCTCTTAGGATAATGCAAGACTTTCTGGTTAAACGTATTCAGGGGAAGGATAGTGGTACTCAATCGACACAAGTAAGGTTTGTTTTTACTCACCTGTGTCTGAATAGCTTATCATATATCTCACTTCCTAGAGATTTTGTTTGCGGATCTTATCTCCCGAATTCGTTTTTATTTTTCTTCAGGGAAAGTCCTATTTTTTTTCTTCAGAGCAAATGCCAGAAGAATGCTTAGAAGAGGGATCTGATTTTGACTGTTTTTAAAGAAGAACTTCACAGTACTCTGATGGACCTCATAGCTAAGGCTCACCATAAGTTGTAGGAGTTTGATCTGAAGGAACATGTGGAGAGTCCATTCCCCAATGCAGCATCAAAGTATCGGGAATATCAGAAAACCATCGCTGAATATCGAAGAGGACGAAGATAAATAAATATTTCTTCAGATCGACTGAGGCGAAGATCAATATACTTCATGGGAACAAATATACAACGGATACATGCGCTGATGTACTTAATCTTTCTCTGTCAGCATGGCCGAAAACCTGTATGGAGCTAAATAGGTGTTCATGCTGCGCCTATCTATGTTCCAAGAGGGACATACATAGGAGTGTCATGGTTCTTTTCCTCTCTGTGGAGCTCGCCATAACATTGTGGTAAAAATCCTAATAGGAAGGCCAATCATCACAAAAAAGTGTTACACAAGCATCATCTTGTAAAGAAGAATGTCTTAAAAAGCAGGATCAAGCGTCCGGTTATGACAAACGTACTCTAGGAGCTCCTGAAATCGCAACAAGCCACGAACGACCATCTGCAAATTTCATCTCATCTCATGAAAGAAGTAATCTTCAGAAAGAAAAAAAGAGTGTCTTAAATTGAGAAATCGTAGAAAGAAAAATTCAAGTAAAATTATTCAAATGCCTCTTTATTTCATTATCCATGTAAAACCTTCAGGTCTTATGATTACAATGAAAGTATGGGAAGTAAGCAAAATATGAAGATTCCATTCTGTGTTCTGGAGCAAGGGGTGATTCATCTCCTATTAGTAACCTTGATTATCAAGCGGTTGAGAAAACTCCGTGTCTCGTCAAGATAGGTGAGTTCGAAAGCTGCCGCAAAGATGCATAAGGGAATATTTCCAAAAACATACCACTCAAGGGAATAAGGAAAGTTATGTGGGTAAATTCTTGGAATTCCGTTAATATTCCAAAATATCATGTATTCTGTGCTACTTTTTGCTGTCAAGTTTTGAACCCTGCGAATGGCAAATTTGTCACAGTAAGAGTCTTTCTAGACTTTGGAGCAAACCTTTCTATGATACCATTACAGCAAAGGCTCTCAGACTCAAAGGGGAGAATGCTAATATTGATATTGCTGTTGCGGAGGTAGCAGTAAACTCTATGGAGAAAGGTAAGTCGCTTTTTCATTAGCAAATCTGGGAAATTACAAATAGGTAAATCTTTAGAACCAATTTGTTTTAATCCTCAATAATGGGATTAAACAAGAGACATTAAATTTGCCGAAGAATTACTAGCCTTAGAGCAAGACATTTCCCAATTCTTTTATCTGAACCTTATTATTTTGCTATAGTGTTCTATGAGGAAAGGAAAATCTTGCTACCTTCAGGAGAAACTGATATGACGTTCCCTGTCACTAAGCTGACCGTCCTGGGATGGGTTCTTAGTGGAGCAGATTGTATTTCAGAACGAATCACTGTCGGCAAGAATAAGGTTTCTATGTATTTAGGAGTTGTTACCCAGATTAGGAAGTATGAGGATTTCGATCTTGATACTGTATATCTTTCTCTAGAGTTCAATCTAGTAAAGTTTTTGGACGGAGAGAACGTGGGTATAAAGTCGAAACTCCCAATTAAGGCTGAACTCACATCAATTGAACTCCAAGCTAGTTTGTATATGCTTACAACTTCTGTTTTTGATAAATAAAGAACAAGCAACTTATAAAATTGCCCTGAATAGATACTGCTCCTAAAGGAAGAGTTTTTGTCTGATAATACGCTAGACCCATAATTGTAATACATAGGGTTCATCATAAGGTAAACCCTTAGCACATGAATTTAGTTACAAAAGCTTATTAAGAGTTTTTCGACCTCGGCAATGCATAGGAAGTTCTTCAAGTGAAAGAATCACAGAGCATCCCAGCTATGTTCTCACGTCAAGACCAGTATTTCGTCTTATGAAGAATTTTTCTCAATGTAGGATCGTAGTTAATGCATCTTTACCTGAAGTCAAAGATAAAACTTAAAGTTTTAATAAGTTGCTCATGTCAGGTAAAAATATACTACCACAAATAATATAACTTAATTTGAAGGTTAAATGCAAAACGTATTTTTGTTGCTGTGGACAATAAAAAAATGTTCCTGTCAATAAATATTGTGGACCCTAAAGATAGAAATAATCCGTTTTGTTTGAGGTGGACCTGGAGATCCGCCAAAATTGATCAAAGTTGTAGTCTTTGGGCTAGTTTCTGCGTCATATATATCAATGTGGTGTCCTAAAGAAATTGCCAAGTAGACTATGAATAAGTCATAGATGAGTCCTTATTTACCAACGTTTAAAGTATAGCTGGCCTTATTTACATGCCTCCACAAAATCCACAGTCATAACCAAGGTAATGCTTTGTCGGTCTATGTAAAGCTACCTCTATCTGATACGGTTATCATAAGATCATAGCATTGCTCGAGTCTGTGCAAGTTTTCTCAGAGACAGACAATAAGAATAAAGGATTAATGGTGAATTCCACAATTAGGGTTCCCCTAAGTGGCCATAACCACTATTTTTGAAACTTTACTAATCATCTTTTTGTTTTCCCTGCAGGTGATATTATGTCTGGACATCTAAAAATATGTTCGGCTAACCTTATTTTTTTTTTTTTTTAGTTAAGAATTTATTGCTGTTTTACCATAGTACATAAAAATGACAATTATACATTCATAAAAGCAAATACATACATAAAGCAAAAGAACACGACCACACAAAGGGGTATATGTGCTACAACAGCAAAAATGGATATTGAGTATTACATTATATAAATTATTTTATAATCTACTTATGAAGCAGTTAAATTAAAGTTAAAATCAATGATTCGTTGCATCTTTTTACATTTAATAAATTTAATAATACGAAGATCTTCATCCTCCTCTTGCATGACTTGGTATCTCTCATATGAAAGGGATGGGCATCTGTTGAAGGTTCCGTTATCATGGCTATCTGAGATGTTCTTAATTTAAGTTCAGAGTTTGCCGCTCTGGAATGTTGAGTGTTTATATACGAGCAGCTGATCATGATGATTGATTTGGCTTTTGTGGAAACATTATTTCCGCTGTTGACTCAAAGAACTTGTCTATCTTTGATTGCTTCTTAGTAGCTGTTTTTTTAGCTGATGTCCCCGATACAGGATTTTTTGTGTCTGTTGATGGCGTTCCTGTTTGGGTGTCCGGAGTTTTTGGGTCCTTAGGATCCGTGTCATCTCTCAATTCTTCAGGACCTTCTTTCTCTTCTGTCCCATGTTGCTGTCGTTTGGAGTTGTCATAATCTTTTCCTTGTTGAGTTTGTAATTCAGAGTTTATTTCTTCTTTTCCTCCTTCAGTTTCTTCTATAATTTCCAGATCCTTAGTTTCTTCACACTCCTCCAAAGTGGGTGCTTTTCGAGGATCCTGAAAACGCACTTTACCTGCCGAGGCAATTTTAATTGTAAAGTCCATCGATTGGAGACCTTCAAAAGATGTTTTGTCTAAGCAAATATGAAGTACTTTGCCTAGTTGCGTGAGCTCTGATCTCACAATTTCAACACTGCCTTGTATTCCTGATAGGGTGCACTGATGTGCAATAATTTTTTTAAGGACTTCGTCCCCAATATTTCCAGTGACACCCCGAATAAATCCAGTTAGTCTCTGTTTATCTCTTCTTTCCTCTCTCATTCTTTCAGCCTCTGACCAAGAGGTGGATAACAAGGGGGTGCAGTTTTTTACGATTTTATGTACGTACTGACTTGAGGCTTCATCATTTACGTAAATGATTGCCCTTTTATTTGTATACTTACGCCCTTCGTAGTTGGGTAAGAATTCATTTACTGCCGATAGACAACGAACATAGTCGGTGTCAAGGATTTTTATAAATTTATTCCATTCTTGCAGTGAGATATGGTCGCCATTTTTTCGGACAATGACGATTTCAAATGCCTCTTTTGCTATTTCTGCGTAGAGGAACTTCTTTTTAGTTTTTGGCTTTTGGGGCCCTGTGGTTCTTTTAGGAGGTGGAGTTTCGTTTGTATGTCCCTCTCTCCTTCGCTTCTTATCTCGGGGATCATCTTCTTTTTGATGCCCTTCTTTGATTGAAAGTGGCTTGTTGTTTTGTATAGTGTCCTTATTGGGCTTTATAGAGCTCTTCTTTAGGGACGTATTTTCATTGTTTATAGGGACATTTATGCCCTTGATTCTTTTCCCCCATTTATTATAAGCAACAGTCTCCCATTGCATGCTAGAGTCATTCTTTGGATCTTCCAGGGCACCAGGATCCCACGTAGAATGATGTTGGTGGTCATTCATATTTATGCTCTTGTTAATATTCATTTTCCCTCTTCCTTTTCCACTATATAAATATATATATACATATATATATATATATGAATATATGACTCTTCTTTGGCTTCTTTACCTATTCACACACATATATCCACAGACAGTACAGATATCATATTACACATATCTATACTTGCGCGATGGGCAATGTAAATGCTCCTGACGAAGAAGAAAAGATATGATGATATGTTGAATCTTATGATAAAGGTTCCGCGATATCAGACATAAGAAACTTCCGTGTAATTATATAAGCATTTCTTTCTTATAAGAAACGCCCATACTAGAGAATGATTCTTATTGCCTTTATTGGAGATCCTGGGGCTATATATCGACGATTTGCATAGTTGGAGTCCAATTCATATATTCAAGAGGAGCACGGTACACTTATATAACTATTTAACTTAATAAACAGGCAAAAATGCACTCATATCCACTTAAAACAAATTAAATTCCAGGACGTTATGAATGACGTGTTAACAGTTGTAGTTGCAAGCTCAAACTCCTTCGGCTAACCTTAATGGGCATTAATTAATTAATTAGGAAAATCTTGAATGATATTGAGGGTTTGTCTAATTGTTTTTCAATTACCGGGGCTAAAATATTGACCTTTGATTCGTCATTCATTCGATCACCAGCCTCTTTTTGTAACATCGTCAGTATTGCGAAAAGGGAAACAAATGAATGTTCAAAATTATCGATTGCGAATTTGATGCTTTACTGAATGATTATCTCATGTAAATATATGGTTTCTCTTCTGTAAACCAATGCTAAAATTTTCCTTGTTTTCATAGTGTGTGAGGTTTTCGTTTACAAATTTTGGTTTTGAGTGTGGTTTCGAATGTTAGGATGTTACAATCTAAGAAAATTGAAAAAAAAATATGAAAGGCAAAGAGGCTGAGTGACCTGTAAAGTCGCGTGCTGGTGCGACAAGTCGCGCACTAGTGCGACGAAAAAGACTTGGAAAAGACGTAGTGAGGCTTTTGGTCATATTAGATGATAAATTTCATTCATATTTCTAAAAAGAATCACTAAAACTTACATTTATTGCGAGGGTAGGCGATTTTCAAAAAAGGTCTAAAAAGGGGAAAATGTCTATAACTCATGATAAGCATTTTTGGTAGCAATATCAATTGTTTTTTAAGGAATAATTTTCTGAAAGACTAATTCTCATTTATACTTTAAATATAATTAAGATTCCGTCATGTAATGCTTCGGCAAAATATTTTTTTCACATGGTAGACAGACTGAAGACAATTAATTTGGGTCTAAAAAGGGAAAAAGTCTATAACTGTCTACAACTTGGGATTCAAAAATTGAAAAGGGAAACATTGAATCTTTGGGTCTTTTTGGGCGCGATGTTTACCTAGTATTGTATACTAACAAACAAGATGAAAACTAGCCTTGCCACAGATCTTTTCGTGTAAAAAAATCTCAATTTTTAACTTGCCCCTTTAAAACTGCCAAATTTGCTCGTAAAACAGGCGGCTCAATACTTGCACTTAATTTTCCTTTTTTTTAGTCTGAATTCATTTCTACATAGTGGTTATTTTCTACCTCTTTACCCAATGTCCTAGTAGATATTTTCAGTCATAAAAGTTCTTATATTCATAAATTTTTCTCCAAGCATGTGAAATAGTGACTTGTTACATATTGTTACATAGAAAATTACCGTTTATCTGTAGTCAAAACCGAGTATATTAGAGTAAAAATCCAGTTTTTCTAGTCTTTTTTTTTCTCGTAAGACTGGAGGAACCTTCTAATGATAGTTAAAAGTAATAAAGACAAATTTGTTTCATTTGGTCTGAATGTGAAGCAAATTAACTAATTTTCTATGCAAATTACGAGGGGAACCCTGTTCGTGGAAGTGGACCTA
>CP045892.1:26298590-26316083 GCA_013387185.1 Caligus rogercresseyi
ACACATGCATAAAGGAAAAGTCTTCATACAATCAAACTTTATAAACGGTAAATTCAATTAGGAAAGTAGGACAAACATTCCCCTAGCACAGAGAGTAAGTCAAATAAAAGAATTCTCCGAATCAATATGAAAAAAGGTCCCTTTTGTAGAGATGTAGCCTTTACGTATTTTTGTATGGGAAGGGAAGTTCGTCGTTTGGATCTTTTCTTTAAACCTAAAAGAAAGTTTCCATAGATCATATGTTGCCGCCTTTCAATATATGCTATATTCATCATTTTATCTTTAAACTGAAAGGGAATTCCCATTTATGGAGGCTTGTATAATATAAATCGGTCCACAATTTTGATACATGTCATGAAAAAAGTTTTTCTTGCTTCCTAAGTTTTGTGTAATTTATTTATACAAAATATCGATAAGACTCTTTAGGGTGAGCTGGAACGAAAAGAAAAAAGTTTTACGTAGCTCCAAATACATCAAATTATAATCAATAAGCAATAAAAAGAAAATAAAAAAAACCCTCAACAGCATGGATGGTCTTAAATCCCTACCGACTGTGTTGTTTATCTGTAGTATTTGCTTGGTTATTTACGAATAAAATGAAAATGGAAACAAAATTAAAGATTTGAAATTATATAAATATATATCTTAGGATTTTATCTAAGATATAACTTAGTGCATACGAATCGCAAAGAATAAAAACTTTTTTGGAACTCTTCAGATCCTATCTACATTTTTGCACCCAATTGTTTTTAAATAGTATTTACATAAATCGAAGGACATTATCACATAAGTCTACTATGTAACTTTTGGATCCGTAGAGGGGGACATCTAACGTTATTTGATTTTTTTAAAATGGTTTAAATGGTCGTGCTCAGGGGGATATAAGCAAAATGGGTTGGCATCTTGGGACAATAATCGTGTACTATTTAACAATATTATGTGTCATATGATGGGTTACTTACCTATGATATAGCACATTCTTGTAATCACAACCATGTGCAGTCACAATCCACATTCTCTGCAGTTAGAATCCTGTGGTCATACGTTATAGATATTCAATTTGATGAAAAATAACATGTTTAAATTATTCTTACCAAGCAAAATAATATCATAAATATATTAATAGAGAAATAAAGTATAATAATTGTAGTATTTTTTACTATATAAAACAGGTTGGGGAAGAATCTGAACCAGTTATTATAGTTATCAACAAGACATAAGTTATAGATATATTCTAACATTGAAAGGATACCCTTTTTTAGTATCAAGATTTTCATGGTACAAGAAAGACCGGGGATTCTATGATCTACGTGGATTTTAGTCATTCAAACTTAAGTATTAAAATGTGAATAAGTCTAGCATATCATTAAATGTGGTTCGTGCTAACAAAAGTCTACGTTTGATGGCACGCCTTTGATCATAAGAGCTATACTTATCAAGAAAAAAAATATTCGGCCGTCTAAAAAAGTATATTACTTTTTAAAATACAACATGTATTTGATGTGGTCATAGAAAATAACGCAGATATTATTATACAAAACAATAAACATTAAGATATCATAGGCGGCTCTTAATTATAAGTTTTAGGATGTTATTCTTTGTTGACTGATTCTATACGTAATGTATACGACTTCGATCGGTATGTAACAGTTATACTATTTGATTGGGTCACTTAGTGTTTATTATATAAAAAGACCATATATATTTATATCTTGAATTCCTGTCATACTTTGTCTTAGGTTATAGTGTAATGAATCACACATTATAATTTACTTAAATTAATAAATTTTTGAATAAGAACTTTGATTATTGAAAAATATTTATCAATTGTGGAACATTCCAACCCTTTTCCATATATATCTATTATATAATTATATATCTTGTATGAATATTTGAGTTATTATATAGTTAGAAAGGATGTTTTTTGCAAGAAGTAATTAATCAACATTCCTCTTGAAATATTATTATTTTGGTCAAAATATATATACATATATACTTTAACTACTAATTGAGAACAAGTTTGAGGTCTATAACCCCAAAATTGGATGGCTATTCTTATGTTATACAAATGGTTGTTGGGTACACCATTTTAACTTATAAATGAAAATAAAAGGATTAAAAAATAATAAATCTTATTATATAATTTAAACAAATATATTTTATATTAACTGATAAGCTTTGTCAGTCCATACGATAGGCTTTTTTATTTTATTGTATTTCTTATATACACAATACGTGAAAATAAGGGGATTAAATAATAACTATTTATAAATTTTAAACAAATATACTTTTTATTATGATCAACATTGCCAATCATTATGCTAAGGCTTTTATGCATTTCTTTTGTACTTAAGATACGATAAGAATCTGGGAATAAAACATATTGAAAGATTATTTGTTATTAAACGCAAATAAAGTGGAATAATAGATTTTTCATCTTTTTGGGTTAATTTAACTTTAACTATTATCTAATAATTGTGATGTTAGAGCATATTATATATTGAAATGATTGTTATAATTTTTTCTTTACAGTAAATATTTAGAAAATAAAATTAAAGCAAGGCATTCTAAAAAAATGAAATGCTTTAGCTTTAGCTTCATTATTATTTATATCATTAAGTAAATTAAATATCGAAATTAATATAATACCACTGATATTTTTTAATGTTTTTGACAAGTCTAACTTTTATATAATGATCGACCAAAATATTTTTAGGGCGGCTCGTAATGGTGATATCCTGTAAGCTGTAACAAAAAGGTATTGAAGGTCTAACACCTTTGGTTATCTATGTAACCAAAAGGTATTGAAGGTCTAACACCTTTGGTTATCTAGTCGAAACTGTTTATTATTTCATTAGAGGAAATCCTTTATACCTCTTTTACAAATATTAAATCTTATTAACAAATTTAATTAAATATAATAATGTACATATATTAAAGATTCATAAAGGAGCAGAGAGAAGGACTCTGCTACAAAGCTGAGTGGAATTTGCAATATCAAGGGTGCAGGTTCACTCCTGAGAAGAGATGGCCATATTGATCAATCTGATATAAAAAGAGTATCTTAGGTTGGATCGTCTAATTCCACGCTAGCTAGTATGCTTATACATATCCGTACGGACACTGCAATTACATCGAACCAAGTAAGCAGCCCAAAAAATGAAATACATGGTATTGAACCAAGTTCAAATTTACTCTACAGCCCTGTACGTAAATGAATATCAATACACTATTTGCAAATAATTAATTAAGGTATATATTTACATATGAGTTGGTGCATTCATCATGAAAAAATTATGATTAAACTAATAGGGCCTAACATTAGGGCCATATTTAGTTAATGAATTAAATCATGTAGAAGTTGAAGTATTTAACACATGAGAACTATGATACTAGGCATTATAATATAGGTTGACTTTAGTAAGGAAAGTAGTTTCCTTACTCAAGGTCAACCTATATTTATAATGCCTAACCTTAAGTGATAAGGTATTCTTAAAAAAATAGCAAAGAAGCTTATATTGGCCAATGCATAACAACGGATCGATGTGTCAATGTTATTGATATGAGATCAATAATCATATCGGCTGCAGCGAGGTATGCTGCCTCTCCCTAAGGATTCCCAAGGTCCAGGACAATATATGGAACTTTGCGTATGAAATCATAAAGTACTATCCCTCCTCATCAGCCCGACACTCCAGAATGCTAAAGCGTAAAATAAGTTATTATAACGAAAACACTAAGGACACGGAGAAACTAATAGCTTATGGACTTTAAATCGGATTATTATCTTCGTTTTTAATTATGTATGCGTATTATCTGTCTTTGTTCATTAACTTGGTATTTAAATTCGTTACATCATTGTTACAGAATTCATTAGGGTACGAATTTTAGGTCTTTAAATGGAAACTAATTATAAACTAGAATGTTTTTATGTTTTATTGTAAAAAGCACAATTTTCTATTTTACTATTTATTTAAGTATTTTACTTTTGTCACTTAGATAAATAAAGGCCTTGCTGATGAGGAAAAAAATAAAAATAGCAATGAGTTATTTTTTTAATACCTCAGCAATAATTAACGTTTATAGGTTAATTTATAGCCCTCGGGAACAACTGTATATAATTAACAAGATATATTTGTATTTTATACATTTTTCTACAAAAACGAGTTTGTTAAATATTAGATAATTCATAATATTTTTTCATATTATAAGTATATATATATATGAATTTGTAAAAAGTCAAATGTGTGGCTCATGGAGAATAAGTATATGGTAAATTAAAAAGATATTATGGAATATGAATAAAAAAATATGAAGCAAGGTCTCCAACCCTCTTTCTAGTGGCCGTAAGTCCTCTCCAGAAGATGTTGGACGATTCATGCGAGGCCTAACCTTGGAGGTTGTAGGGCCACGAACGTCTTCTTTGCAGATGACGGGACTGTTCTGCTTGGAGGAGATAAAATTTGGGGGGAGTGGAAGGGGATGTTGAAAGTCCTGAAAGTTTTCGATTTAAAGTCAGGGCTTAAAATCAATGAAGACAAAACTCAAGTTCTTACCAATAATGACGGGCTCCGACAAAACCTAAGTCCAAGTGTGATAGTGGACAGAGCCATTGTCTTGGGTAATTCCATCTCCCTCGACTTGGGATCAGAAGAAAATGTCCGGGCTGCTCAAAAGTTCGTAGAATCCTCTGTCGAGGAAATGGGAAGACATAGACTCTGTCTGGTGAGCAAAATTAAATCCTGGAAAACGGTTGTCCTGCCCCGTGTAAACCACTACTTCGGTGTACACCTAAAATAAAAGACGCAGCAAGCAGATGGAAGAGGATGGGTGAAGACTTTGTCAAACATACTAACAATGTGGGGAAAAAGCGCCTCTACGCTACAAGAAGTGAAGGGGGCCTCGGAATGATGGACGTGGAAATCCATTCGAGCGTTCTCCTGATCTCCTGGCTAAAGAGATACCCCTTGGTGGACCATCTCTGAAAAAAATGCCTTATCAGGGGCCAAAAGTTTGTCCAGTCCAACATTGGGCCCGGGCAATGACAAGGGTTCCCCCAACCCACCGCTCCACAGACCATGGAACGAGCTTTGGGACTTCCACAAGAGCTCCTTGAAGCCTACTGGAAGGCAGACATCCCAAGTCTCCCGGAAGTTCCGGGAGTCTCCCACATATTTATAGCGACTCCCTGATGCCCGCAAATTACTTAAGATCTCCCGGAATCAAGAGCGAGCGAGCAAACTGCGAGAGCATCTATGTACACGAGTCGCGCGCACGACAGAGAAAGAGGGACCTAGAGACAGACTTTGCGTGTGTGCGTGTGTGTGCCTCATGAAACATCCTGATACTGTTATATTGTCTGTCATATTGATATATAGAATTGAAGTAAAGTCAAGTTCTGTGTTGAAAAAATGATGTCCTTGGCCCTTTTTTTTAACGCCGGGGGGGGGGGGGGGTCACGGGATACCTCCCTGAAATGACTTTTTGCAGGTTGGGATGCCTGGGAAGGGGGTCGGTGTAGGCGGGCCTCTGGTAGGGAATCCAAAAGTCAAAGTTGAGGTTCCACGGTCCATTCTCCAAAAAGAGGCCTCCGGACGATCAACGATGTCCTTAACTTGAAAAGCGTCGACCATCCCTCCGTTGTTCTCCTAAAGGCTTCCCTTAGGAAATTGTTTGTAGACGGCGTCGTTATAAAAACATAGGAGAATGTTATCAAGTATCTAACCGGATTTAAAGAAAAACTACCTACTTATCACTTTCACCTCGAGAGAAAAAAGAAAATAATGGATACAGTAAAACCTCAAAGAAGGAACACATCATATTTTAAGGATATAATCGCAGGAATATGGGACCCCACGTTGACTCCGAGCGAACAGTATTTAAAGTACAGAATCTCCTCTGGGGTGTACTTTACGTGCGGTCTGCCATAGAATGAGGGGGCGATCCTTGTGCAGAATCCGCAAAACTGTTGCTCATCAGTCTGAGACTACACAGATCTCGTCTATATAATGAAAAAATATAAAAGAAGGCCTAAAGGATAAAATAGGCAGGGATCTGAGCCCAAACCAGATCCTATTTGGATTTGTAAGTAAGGACCCTAAACTGAGACTGGCCTCGAAAGTCATTGCAAAACTCCAATCAATTCTGGTGAGGGCTAGATTCAAGAACTACAAAGTTTCCACAAGGATAGCGGAGGTGGCTTTAAAAGAATACAACATCTCAGGAAACATTTTTTTAGATGCATCTACATTATAATTTTTATAAAACATGTGTTTTTTTAACCATATTTCAACTTTATATGTCTTTTTCCTTTTATTCCTTATATAATCTGTGATTATTTTTTGTTGATTGTTAATAATTTTATTAACTAAATAAATGGATGTCTCCCATTGGGATTAAAAAAAGAATATTTTTTTGCCAATTTGGCTCGATATAATTGTATTCATTGAATATAAATAAGTATTTTAGCATACAGATTCGTCTATCGATCCTAGGATCTTATCAATGATATGGACCAAAATTATTGATCTTCCCCTTACGGGAACCTTCATCAAGAACATTCTGGAGTGAGATAAAGCCTATTCGTCCTTACATTCATATACTATTACCAAACAACTTTATATATTAGGTATATATAATTCCAGACACGCCCAATCAAGTTGACTGGGACAATTATAAGATTTGTAGAGAAGATTGATATTATGAATG
The DNA here is from genome assembly GCA_013387185.1 of Caligus rogercresseyi. Taxonomy (NCBI): domain Eukaryota; kingdom Metazoa; phylum Arthropoda; class Copepoda; order Siphonostomatoida; family Caligidae; genus Caligus; species Caligus rogercresseyi. The sequence continues at coordinate 26,305,299 of CP045892.1, forward strand.
TAGTAGACACTTCATTCTATTTCATTACACCATATTTTGCATTGTTTTTTTTAATGAATTTAAAGTTTATTCAACTATTGAGACTTTTTGAAACTTTATTAAATTATATACCATAATTTGGAGTCATAATAGACTCAATAATAAAAGAAAAAAAAATGATAGTGCACTCAACAGCTTATGGGAACCATTTAGGTCTATGATGAAATGTAAATTCTTTCACTCGAGGAAACAACGAAGAGAATAAAGGAATTATGGTATCTATTGGCCAGTCTAAAGGCAATGTTTCAAGGAATGTACAAATAGAGAAATGACCACGAAGGCATTATTTTAAATTACTAATTTTTCATGAATCAAAACAAGGGGTGACGTCATTGGAACTTTATGTAAAAAAAAATCTTTTTTCTTTTCCCACTACTAAATTGTTTCACAAGTGGAACACTCATTTTAATTCTCTAATCGTGATCAAATTACTCTTTGAACATTCTTTTCTCCTTTGTTGAGTATCCAGTTATTTATACGTCGGTGTGTAAATAATTGCATATTAAATCAAGGGACGGAATGATTCTTATTTCACTCGCCGGATGATTAAGCCAATCCTTAATCCTATTTAGAAGGGACTGAGTGACTTCACACCAATTCTTGCTCCTCTTCAAAGAGGACTCAGTGATTCTTCATCACTGATCCTGGATCCTCTTCAGTAGAGACAAAATATTTATCGAAATAAACATTCATGTAAGAGTAAGGATTTTCTAATATTTGCAAACATTCTAACATTATTCATTCACACAATGTATTAATAAACAACAATTGTAAAGGATCATCGCACAAAATGAAATGTTTGGGAATTAAGCCTCTACCCATGAAAGTCGGATTACTATGTTAATTCGCTTTCCTCTTCCAAAATATATATGTGGTTGGGAAATGTGAAAGATTACATGATAAATTAAAAATGATTTTTCATATAAAATGTCGTTTTAATAAATTATAGCAATTTGGATATCATATTATGAAAATAATTATTTAATTGGACTCCCTTTGTCATTATATGAATTGATTTACTTGGCATTATAATATGTGTGGATAACCTTGCTTCTGAAGAATGCATATTCCTTTATATAGTAATGTTTTCTCAACATGTTTAGTGTGGCAAACAAAGAAATCAATTTTTTTAATCTATATAATTTTATAAAATAGTCTTTTGGTGGATTGACAATGGTAAGTATTCATTTTTTTTCTACCTCAATTCTGTAGAAAGAAGTGGAATGTTCTGTAAAAATATTTTCCTATATTATTTTTTGCTTAACACCAAAATATCACTCTATGAATTTGCATATAAGGGATATCTAAGCATTTGGATAAGAAAGCAAATAAAAAATAAAATATGTTAAGCGAGTTAGCATCATATTTTGTATTTTTTTCTGGTCAAAACTGATTTGTTGTTTTATTGTAATCGCATAATAAAATAAAATGTCAAGTAAAAATACATCAAGAAATAAGATAAATTAATCTGATACGAGTAGTTAACTAAAAACAAAAAAATAGTTGAAAAACTTAAAGATATAATTTGCAATAATTATGTATATTTGAAATATCATGTAATCATTTATTTGTTGTGTTAAAACTTTTGGATATGTTTATAGACTGTGCAATAGATAACTTGTGTATTAGTTGGGTATTATCAAGCGACTACCAGAAAATGGCTCTTTTACAAATATCTCTATTTTCATAAACATATCATAATGAAGACATTTTTCAAGGTTTAATCAAGACTAAAAGTAGATGTTCCTTACTCAAAAAGAGGTCTTCAATATTCATAACTTATTATCATGTATATATACGTTTGGAATTATGTTTATTTCTTTGTATTCACTCACAATGGGCATTTATATAACTGCATCATTCATTTGCTTCATGACTGATGACATGATATTCATGGAGATAGATGAGAACATTTACTTTTGTATGTACATTAATGAATGGACTTTATATAATGAAGGGTAAATATACTGCTCATTCATATTTATCCATACACTATATGTACCATTGACTAGTTTTAGAAGCTATTGGGACATATATTTGGTTCTTCTTCAATCACTTTCTGTTTTAGAGAAATATATTCAAATAAATAAAGATTATGGTTTAAAAATAAAGTTATTTTTAAGTTTAGTACAATTTTAAAGGAAATATCTTCCGCGAAAGGGATTGGCTCATTGAGAATTTGGAGGGCCTAAGATACATATTGTAGCGAAATAAAATATTGGTGTATTTGTTATGATCTTGATGTCGATTAAGGACAGCGACAAAAAAAAGTGAGATAAGTATAAGAATATTTTTTCTTCTTTAGCCTGTTTTTTAGCATAGCATTTAAATACTTTTAAAACAGTTCGCTTCCTATGACTTCTTACGCAAAGCACATTGGGGACTGTGATATTTTTATCTGACCCCTTTTCTGATAAGTGTATTTTTTTAAGAACTACTTATGGAATATTTTTTTTCTTCATAGAATCACCTAAAGCTCATGGATTTCTTTATATCCTACAATGGTACGCTCTTTTATAACATAGACATGCAAGTCGTGGATTTACAAAATGGAATGCTTTAAGCTAAATAATTACATTGTCTTCATTCCTATTATCGTTAGCTTCAACTGAATATAGTTCTCTAAATCTATGAAAGTGTTAGTTAGTAGAGCTCTTATATGGGGTTGAGTGTTATAAAACACAAATATTATATTAGAAGTGAGGACTTTGAGGAGACTTCTACATTTTCTAATGATCTCTTGCATCTTGTGCGATGTGAACAACGACATCATTGTATTTGTAATACATAGACAAAGAAGTTTGTTAAATGTTAGTATCATGAAGAGACCTAATTGGTTATATAATCGAGGTTATAAAAATACCGGAATCCCTACATTCTTAAATGCTAAGGTCCTATTTCTGACTTGCTAGGCTACAACCTGTTTTTGAATTAGGATTTTTACAGGTGTAGTATTTTTTTTTGAGTACCTTAAATTACATATCAATGAATCTGAAGCACGGTCACTTTTGATAATTTGTGGGGATATAACTTGTTATGGATGAGAAATGGTATGCAATTTGAATCGTAATAAAATGTCAAAACGCCTATAACTGTGTATAGATGCATTTGCTATAGATTCATATTTGTTACACAGTAATCAAATATGAAAACAAACTTTAGATATATTTTAAATCGTAAACAGAGATAAACCTTTCGAATGAATAACAAATATGATATCAATAAAAAAAAACTATTTAAACAAATAAAAGAAATGTAATGCAAATGTTAAAAATACGTGAATCTGACTCTTTGTAAGACTTTATATATATTAAAGTTTAAAGTTAAATCTCTATTTGAAAGTTATACACACTATATTCCCAATTATATATAGCGTCTCTAAAACACACTATATTCTCAATTATAAAAAATACAGTAACTACTTTTAGATGATTATTTGAGGTTGCCTTAATATGATTGGGATTTGTTACGAAGAAAAAAAACATGTTTGCCTTTTATTTGCAAGTTCCTTAAATAATTTGATAACAATATTGGAATGCAATTTTCCAAATCACAGTAACTTTCTAAAAAATCAAATTATTTGGACACTTGTAAATAATATATGTAAATAAAATGCAATCATGTTTTTTCTTCGTAACAAATCACAATAATATTTAATGCAACCTCAATGAATCACCTAAAAGTAGTTACTTAATATGATCAATACTTCGTACTACTAAATTGATCTTTTCTTTTCTTTCATGCCAGATATTAAAATTATAAAAACTGTTCTGAAATGCATTGACATATACCAAAAATATAATATATTGATTATAGTCAATAGACTCGAAAAAAAAATATATCGCCGCTTAAATAGAACACTAAAATATGGTCAACTTTTTGAAAAATACAGTCGATTTTTTCGATTAGTACGAAAGATATATAAATTATAAAAACGGATTTGAAATGCACTAACATAGTAGAAAAATAAATACTACTGACATATGTGGTTTTTCTTACTTTGCACGAAGATAACTGGGTCTCAACCATTAGAAATGATGAAATCATGATTTTCAAAAAAGGTCATAGAGGCCAAACCTTTTTTTGGACGAAATTTTAAGTGGCATTTTTGGAATCTACATAAAAAATTGGACTCAAACTAGGAATTTCAGCCCAGGGGCAAAAATCCTGTTACATAGTGTATGAATGATATAATCAAATATCTGAGAACATAATCCAGTTTTCATGAATACTTGTTTTAAATACAGTTGATATTTTAAAATAGAACCATCTAAAGCTTGTTATACTTACATATGGGCAAAACAAAAGCTCTCAATCCAATAAACAGGTTATAAAATAATGGGAAATATTTTTTTGTCAAATTTAAAGCATAATATATTTAGGATATTATACTATTATAATGGATTCAAATAAAAATACAAACAGCAACATGCTTTACATGCTTGTTGCGAGGAGGAAGGACAAAATTAGGAAGGGGCGATTAATGGTGGGCGTCTTATTGCTTGAGGGGCCTGACCATATTTTATGTATATAATTGGTAGAGTATATTTGTATTCTAATCAGCAATGTAATTATTATATATAACGTTTATAAAATCGATAAGCAGATATATAATATAGATATGCTCGTATTAATAATATATTTAAAGGACAAAATATATAATACACTACATATATAAATATAATAGGTTAAAACTATTGTACTCGTAAGAACCTTAATTGATACGACAATTACTAATTGTGTGACATAAATTATATTAAAAAGTTTCAATAAAGCAAAGATACGAACTAAATAATTATAAGAATAAATGATAACTTCAAGGGTCTTTGTAGGAGTAAAAAGGGAAAAATGAAAATTTTCAAATTGTTACTTTAGGACGAATTTTGTATCATTGGGACTATCAAGGAAATGCCGCCTAAAAAGCAGATTTTAATTTTTTTAAATATATAAAAGACATTAAAAATGAATGCTTCTATCTAGCATTGACTTTAAACTTATGTATTCGTTAGACAATATATAAATTGGATTTAAACAATCTCCATACAGTTTAAAATAAAATGTTTTTCTCCAGCGACGGGGGCGGCGGTGCCAGGAACCCGATTGGTAATTTCGTCTTCCCCATCCGAGGAGGACCATGAGGTCCACAACTTCAGTGGCGTACCCACTTGGGAGGGAGACAGCTACTTTGCATGTCACGCAATATCTGTGTGGAACTTATCTAAGGCCTTGAGGTCGGCCACTACCCTCACACAGCCCGGACCGCAGCTAGGGCCATTGGACGCAGCGTCCCCATATAATCCATTCTGCATGGGCATTTTGTTTTTATTTGTTTTTATTTATTTTAAATTTTTGATATAATTTTATTGTTTATTTATTATATATTTTAGACTAGTTACAAAGTAACTAATATGCCCAATGGCAAGAAATATACTCGATACACACACTTAAATCGATAAATTTGCACTTTCGTCCATGAGACAACAATCATAATTTTAGAATAAAAATATTAAATTGTCAAAACATTATTGTATAAAATAGTCATTTAATTGTGTCTTGGAGTGATTAAAGGTGAATTACATTTAAAGGGGGAAAATTATCAGGGTGGATGTTCTAAAGGTGATAGTACCGTCTGAAGGATTTAAATGATTTTTGTGGAACATCTCAATAGTTTAGCTATATGTTGCCCTATACTTTTTTATAGGAAAATTTTATTTTTTACTACAATTATACAAAAATAGAAGCTAATGACAGTTGGATCTCCTAATTCAAGATGAAATGTAAATGAAATTATAATTGTAGTCATAATATTTTTTTTAAAAGACACGCAACAGATATTATGATAAAGCCTCTAAGCTATGCTCAAGTATACAGGTAGACATATTTTGAAACGGGTTAAAAATACACGACATAATAATATGTATACTTGCTCATATCTTTGCCTATTGTTATGTAATATTCCTGATTTGCCCTCAACGATCATGATATTCTTAAGAGGAAAAAAATAGTAATGGAATGTATAAATGAGCTTATTATTGTTCATTTATATTTTAAGATGGTTGAAAAATAAAGCATTCTCATAAACGTTATACTTTGAAGTATTTATAAACCTGTACCCTTCAAAGCTTCAATAATATCTCTGTTCATAATATAAAGAGCATTTGATGTATGTATTTAGATATTCAAAGTGGGGAAAAAATCAGGTTGAAGACTTATTGTAAAAACCTATTGTTTAAAAATTAATAGACTCTTGTTGATCTGTTCAATCACTGTTAATACTACAATGGGGATAAAGAAAATTAATTATTAAAATGGTCATTTTTGGTATACCTCATTGATAAGATCCTAGGTTCGATAGACTAATTTTAACGCTATAATGCTTATTTATATCCTTACGGATGCAATTCTATCGAACCATATAGGCAAAAAAACATCTTTTAAAAATAATTAAAAAAACTATTGAAATATTATTAATCCTTATTATTTGTTTATTGTAGTGCATTCATTTTTTATTTGATTTTAGAAATGTAAAATTGTTTTAATCTTTTATGAAGTTTAATTTTAGATTACAATGTCTATTTATGTATTTTATACACAATAACTTCATGTAAATAAAGATTGATGAAAGGAAAAAAAATAATTACTGCTCAAAATTGTTGGCTTACGATTTCAACTAAAATGTTATTTATGTTTAGTTGATACGCTTTATTCTTTATTTATTACCATTATTATATCTTAATGTAAAAAAATACTTTATCAATATTCATAAAATGAGAATTCCCTTCTTTCGTTTCCCTGGAGCAAATTAGAATGGGATGGTTGGTTAAGAGCGGTGTTATACAGGTTAATTATTTAGTTAGATGAAATTGCAGCTTTTGGGTGTATATGAATATACATCGTATAATTATTTTTAATCCATTGAATATAGGATCTTTCCAATGAGGTTGATCAGAGACCTATCATAATCAATGATTCATATTCAGCTATATGACTCAAGGATTATGATTGGTCTCTGACCGACCTCATTATAAAAAGACATAGAACCCACGTTTTATTTGTACTTTTTAATTGCGTTCATATGTTAATTCTTCTTACATAAAAATTCAGTCCTTCACATGAAATTTCAAAAAAATGATAAAGCAATATTCACAAAAAGTTGAATAGCTGCCATGTAACACCCGATATTTGGGTATTGTAATGTCGTACTATCACTTTTGGTTATATATGAAGCCTTTTTTGGGTTATGCATTTTAAGAAAGTCAACTTAATGGAAGGTGGACATATTTTAATATTTTAAAGGTTTTTGATTTGAAGAGACGTTGGAAATCCAACTACACTCAAAGATACATATATAGTTTTTTCTTCCTCCAAAAAACGGCACTGGAACGAATTATATGTCTATCAAATGTGCCTAAATGCCATTTGCTTCAGTAGTGGGTGTGTGACGCATTTATTGGATATTTCTATAGTGACAAATGTGAGGGTCATTTGTCAATACTTTAATAAAAAACATATCTATTACCACGAAACACTTCCTGCATTTCTTTGTTTAAAAGCTTTATTTCAATGCTTAAATATATATGTATAGTATTCACGAAAAGCTTTATATGTATTTACGGACAGTGAGGAAAGTTGAGCAATCTGTAAACTGTCCGGATAATGTACGTAATGTCCGTTATAAAGAGCAATATATACATTAACCGGGCATTCTGTAGATTGCCCGCTATATCAGACAATGAGGAAAAATCCTTAAAAATGCATTAGGACGTATTGAAAGGGTGAACGGAAAATAGCCCGCAGTAAAATTACCCGCAAAAAAATGCCCGCAATTCCCTATATGAAATAAATCATGAAAGAATAACCTTGCAAGCTCAATAAGCATTGGATGGGATCCCCAATACTTATAGGCCCATATTTTAAATGCAAGGAATGTAAAACTTTTTTTTCGAGTTGGGATTCCAAACACTCACGCCCATAGGACCTCAGGTTCTGCCGGTACAGCTATGATAATTGGGGTTTCGCGATCTCAACTACGATACATTGAGGTGCCCCACCCAACGCCCATGTGTTCTCGGGTTCTGTGAGTATTGGGGAACAGTTTCAATTATTTTTTTATTTTTTACGTTAGTGAAAATGGAATGCAGAGAAACTTTTTAACCTACTCGAATTTCGGTTCTCACAAATAATTAATTTTAATAAATCAAGCGGTTTTTTTAAATCTACTGATCAGCAATATATTGTTTGTTCAAGGGTAGGACTCCGGAAGTACGTATGATCCGTGATCCAAGGCAGAATCGGTAAGTTATCGATATTGTCACTGATTAATCATCAAAACTAAATGCAAGATAGTTATAGTCTTCAAGGACGATGAGCATGAAAATTAACTTAAATTTTCTAATATAAGGAAATAAGGGATTTTCTTGAAGGGTTGTCGTGAAAGTTTTTTTTTGATTACTTGAGAGTATTATAAAAACTTTTATTAAATAAATTTCATATATTATGAATAACAATTGCTAGACAAAAATATGTCTAAAAAGTTTGAAGAATTGAATTTCAAACTTTCTTAGAGGTAGAAAGAAAACTTTTGAAGCAAAAACCTCTTACCAAAATGAAAATCAGCGTTGCAATAAATTATTATATTTTTCTTCATAAAATATTCTTTCACTGAGCTTTGTAATTCATATTAGTTTCCCCGAAGAATCACTTTTGAAAATATGTGTGCCGGAATTTTATAATTCAGTAAAACATTAATATTTACCACTTCAAGAAATGTTATATTCATATTTAGTACATTGAATTACGATTGTTATATTTGATTTTACTATATAAACTTATGTTATTACATATATAATTCTTGTTTGAACAACGGGTAAGAAAATGCTAATATAACTATTGGATACCACCAATAATATATTATATTATTAGGTGAGACACTGAGTCTCACCTGCATCTCCCCTTCACTCACCTCACCTCCCCTGGCTACAATACTATATTATATATCAGGTGAGACACATTAGTCTCACCTGCATCTCCCCTTCACCTCACCTCACATCATGACCTCTGCTCTTAGTGTCCTGTATGTAGCCATATCTATAATGTGTATATAAAGAAGAAGCCTCCCTGTATCAGGGGGCAGAAAAAAACTGGTAGTCTATCAACACTGGGTTTCTCTCAATACATCATGGCGTAGTATAAGGGCAACACCACATGGCAAGCACCAATCCAACATTGGTGGCAGCGGTCCAACATTGTTGGTAATAATCCAACATTGGTAGGAGCGGATCACGGACCTACACCCCGAACATCATGTCTCTCGCACCCGGCATTCATCGAAGTTATGAAGAAACCAGAGACAACATCCACAATCACTTCATACCTTCCACTTCCTCCTAGCCGTCTCCACTAGCCGTCTCACTAGCCGACTCCACTAGCGTCTCCACTAGCCGCTCCACTAGCCGTCTCCACTAGCCGTCTCCATAGCCGTCTCCAGTAGCGTCTCCATTAGCCGTTTCCATAGCCATCCACTTCACCACACACGCTACAAATTAATGCCTCTCTGCGCCCACATCTCACTGCCACACAACGCGCCCACAACTCACTGCCACACACTACGCCCACATCTCACTGCCACTCACTGCGCCCATTACTCATTGGCACTCATCGCGCCCATATTCATTGGCACTCACACCGCGCCCACAACTTGCACACACCGCGCCCTCATTTCATGGCACATACCGCGCCCATTTTTCACTGGCAATCACTGCGCCCTTATACATGCCACTCATTGCGCCCACACCCACTGCCACACACTGCACCCACAATTAACTACCACACACTGCGCCCACAACTCAATGCCACTCACCGTGCCCACAACTCAATGCCACTCACTGCGCCCACATTTATTGCCACTCACTGGGCCCATATTTTACTGCCACATATTGCACCCACATTTCATTGGCACACGAAACTTTTGACACCAGTGACGTCCGATTTCTAACAAGGCTAGAGATTTTAAAGTTAGTATTCGTTTTCAGCATCACAAAATGAACAGAGTCGTTGGGTATATGTAAAAGAACTAAAAAAGTGTTTTTGGGAGGTCTAATATATATAAAATATATATATATAGGGTAAGAAAAGTTAAAGATTATAAAAACCAAATCTTTATTCTGCACTATTTATATTATTAGTTTAGTCTATGAGGTGTAATTTCTTACATAACTAATAATGATTAAGTAGTCATGCAGTGCTGTACAGGTCACCAACACTTCTGTTACTTTCATTGCGGATGAGTAGTTTTGTATTTAAGGACTTCCTGAAATAAATAATCTCTGCTTTTGAAATATTAATTATATTGCGGAGAAGAACTTTTGCTTTTAAAATTTATAAAAAAAACAATTTGTAAAATGGATCATTTAGGCAATTTGTTTTCTTACTTTTTTTGTTAATAGTATATATTATAAAAATTTTTTTCATATTTAATATCAGCGGGAAGCTTAAGCTCATTGATGATACAAAAAGGGTGCAAAGACAATATACTCAAAAATAATAATTATAAATTACATTCAAAAAATTAGAAGGAAAAGTATTCTTATATCTTAGATCTTGGAAAACATAGTTTTACTCATAGCTATTTCTTATAAATGAACATAATTAAAAAAAAAAAAGAAGACTTTATTGAGTTAGAGATATTACATATAACAATATATAAATAAACATGTTAGTTTAAAATTCGATCTCTAATCTCAAGTC
>CP045892.1:26316183-26426828 GCA_013387185.1 Caligus rogercresseyi
TCCCATTGCCCGCTCCGCGGCTTTGGGCTAGGCCCTCCGGGCGGGTGGGTGGCATACGCCCAGCATTTATACATGGTAACATATCTATTGATAATATGTTGAGGCAGGATTGAACCTTGCATCAACCCATGAAGTTTTTAAAGCTTCGTCCATGAAATAGGACCTAATATTCAATCCCGGATTTGAGGCTCTTAACTGACCTCGGATTCGGATACTGAATACATCAAAGTTGCTCCCCTTTGAAGCTGAATAACATGTGCAAAAATATATGTGCGAAAACTTGCAATTGAAAAAATCCGATCCCGGCCCAAATATGTCCCGGAGGTCCGGACATTGACTTAACCAACCTAGGCTTATTTGCAATACCTTCATTTCTTATGTTTTGTTTTGAACTTTTTTTCGTTTTAAAAAGTCGCCCCAGAGGTTTTCTTGAATTTCCCGACAGGCCGGTCCGTTTTCCGGGAAATTTCTTTGGGAACCGATTGTAAACTGTATTTTGATGTACTTTCAGAGTAGCTTTTTTTCGAAATGGGAAAGAATCAAAATTAAGGAAATGTCATAATCCGGGTCCGGGAGTGTCTGGATCCAGAATTTTTTTCCGGATCCAGTTCTTTGGGCAAGATGCAGATAACTTTTTGTTTGCGTTCTGTCTCTAAAACATCTCACTTACGAACTATGACAATCAAAGTTTTCCAAGCCTTTTTTTAGGCCTTTGCAAGGCCGCTAGGCCTTAGTTTTTCTTATACCAAAGATGCCTACGGTTAAGTCCACAAACATTTAATTACATCCCGAGCCTCCTAACCCTCAAAATCCATACAACCGCAAATCCTCTCACAGACGCAAATCTGGTCTGATCAGAACCTAACCTAGCCCAAGACCATCACATGGTCACGATGCATCTGTGTGTCAAATTTCAGGTCGTAGCTTTTGTAGTTTCGGCGTCTATAGAAGTCAGACGACGGACAAACTCCAATTATAATATAGATCAGAGTGTCAAGTGCATCTGTGGCCAAATTTCAGTTCTCTAGCTTCTGTATTTCGGCGTCTATAGAGTCGGACGGACGACAAACGTCCAATATATAGAGATAGATATGTTTATAAAGAAGAAAAAAACCTTTTTAAATAAAAATGTATTACTCAAATATATGGTTCTACATATTTTTAATCTATGCTAGGGGAATTATCAATTTAGGGATAAACCTATTGTGATATCATTAGTATAAGAATATTAAAAATTGTTTAAAGATATACAGGGTGATTCACTACAATTGAGACACACGTATTACGATGTATAATCTTTGTATTAAATTCTCATAAATATTGCTTAAATAAAATAATAGTATAATATAATAAACAATATATATTTTATGAATTTTCCACGTATCCTCCTTTGGCCTTCAGTACAGCTTTGAAACTCCTAACGGTGGAGGCAACAAAGGCAGATATTTCTTCCTCAGATAAGGAGGCCCATGGCTGAAGCAGTTTCTTTTTTAGAATCTCCACTGATGGTCAGGACTTGCTTAACACCCTTCTCTCCAGAATGGACTATATTCCATAGTACATGGGGTTCAGATCTGGGGAGGATGGTGGCCACAAGTACTTGGGACAAAAGTCTGCAAACATATCATTACAGAAGCTTTGAACCAATTTGCTGGTGTGGGATGGATCCCCATCTTGCTGGAACACTAAAGGTGTCGTTGGATACTCTCTTTGTACCCATGGGACTACCTCCTCGGAAAGAAGGTAAAAATAAACCGCTTGGTCGACCTTCACCCCCTCCTCGACGAAGATCAAAGGGCCCTCTTCCCGTCCGACGTCACGCCCGCCCAGACCATGACGGAGGGTGGCTTCTGCCTTCTGAAGGCTGTCCTCAGCTCCACGGGATGTCCTCCTTCTTCCACGTCAAAATCCGGTCATTTTGACTGTTGTGGGTGGCCTGGACCGTGAAAATTTTCTCATCTGTCCAGAGAACTGATGGCGACCTGTCTTTGGAGAGTTGTTGAATAATTTTCCTCCCACGGATAAGAGGCTTGTTCATTATGGCCTGGGACAGAATCTGAGGTGGCTTCTTCTTATAAGCGAGCATCCTCAGGTCTTTCCTGATCAATCTCCAAATGCTAGTGGTGCTCATGTACTCCTCTTTAGGCATCTGTCTCATGGATCAAGTTGGATTTGTCCTGAGTTTCTCCCTGATCCTCTTCTTCCCAGGCAGTGTCCTCACAATTTTTTTCCGGACCTGAACCTTCCTTGAAACCTTGCCTAACTCCTTAAAGGCTTTTATGGTCCTGTAGACCGTTGCTCCGCTCACTGTGGCCTTTAAAATCTTCATAATTTCAACCGTAGATTTTCCATTACGAAATGAGGCCAAAATCAAGTCACATTTATCCTGTTCAGAAGCAATTTTCTATTGGAAGCAGGGCTATCTCACACAACTTATTTTTATGAAAGTTGTAGCTGATATGTCAACAACCAACAAATAAAAATGGAAGGAATTTTAATTTGGGCAAACGTAGGAGTTACCAAAAAAAGTGAAGTCTCAATTCTATGAATCACCCTGTATAAATATTATATATATATATATATATATATCTATATATATATATTTATATCTCTGAAAGTTGACACCGGTAATAATTGAAAAAGTAGTTCAAACCACTTGTCTGAAGAACCATGATTGAAAAAGTTATGAGTATAATATCGGAAATACGCATGAAAAAATAATCCACAATTGTAACGAGACAAATCTTATTTTTTCCTAACCAAATTAAATGTATTCTGATATTTATATTATCAAATTTTAATTAACTTTCCAGGATCTACCCATTAGTCTAATTATTGTATTTGAAGAAGCATACAAATAATATATTTCTGCTAAGTAGACGGTTACTGATTGATGCATCATGGTGAACGTAAAAAACTGAATTTGATTATTAATCGTCTATGCATAGGTGTTCAATTGGAAGCAATCTTTTTCTGTAGCACTTCAAATTATTGCGTGAGCAAGCAAATTATAAATATAAGCGATTCGTGCATCGCTTGTCAAAAACACAGTCAGGGTTCAAAAGTGCGTAGAGCCTTCATTAACACTGTTAACACTAGAACTACCAACGGATTATTTTTGACCTATTTATAAATGAAAATGCATTTTTCTTCGTTACCAGAGTAGAGCTCTGATTTTTGGTATAGCAGGCATTATTTTTGCTACATTTTGCTATATTCACGTTTTTAGCTAAATCAATAAGTCTTTATAGTGTAGAAAAAAATCTTCAACAAATTCAAAATGAACAGTAACAGAAAGGATTTGGTTAATCCATCAAGAAAGTCGACCAATTAATTGGAAATTTATAAACTATATGTTATATTAGTAATTTTGTTAGTAAAAAAGATGGTCGAACCATCTTTATAGAAAGCACTGCGCGTTACTCGGTTCTTTCGATAAAAATTCGAAAGTCAAACGCGGATACACAGAATTTTATTGGTAAATTTAATTCTCCTATTTTGGCGAACATGTAAGTGTTAAAGCATGTTTAAAAGGTCAACGATAATTAAAAGACTGTATCTTGTATTTCATTTTGTTTTATATAGATGATAATGGGATTTATCCTGAATTATCTTTTCATATAGATTTATATATATAAAATTTACTTTTTTATTTATAACTTTTGGTTAGAGCCTAATAATAAACTAAAATACGTATTTTACATTTCTAATATACTTTTTAATCAATATTATTTATTCTTTAAATAATATTGATTATAAAAATAAAACCCGTTCATATAAGAAACCTATCACTAATATCGTCTTAATACAAAAAATACATATACTATCTTCTATGTTTACGTACATGAAAGTGTATATGAAGGTCTTTGTGATGTAATACACACGTCCTTGGCAATCATTTTACGCCATTCTCGTGTTCTAAGATGGGTATGACATAGTAAATGCAAGTCCTTGACTTTAGAATTAAGTGCAATTTTTAAATATACATTTTATTATTTTTTCGATATAAATTTTTGGGTGCTTATATATATATCCATATATATAATATATATGCCCAATGAAAAGCTCTCTCTCTCTCTCTCTCTCTATAATATATTATATATATTATATATTTGAAAGAGCCTCCATTTTTAACACTATCCAAAGTAGGATACAAGACAATCCCTCCATCTCCATGAGGACCCTTTGACGAGATCTTGGACGGTCTCTCTTACTCTTGTGCATGTGGACTTGCGCTAAAAGAGCTCCAGGATGCAGAAGGTCCAGTTGCGGCAGAGAATATAAAGGAGAACTTCAAAGAAAAGGCCAAGAAGCTCCCCAGCAAGCTAAAGCATTCCGTGGAGAAGGCATGATTTTGTTTTCCTGTGAGAAAAATATTTTTGCCATCAGCACGCAGAACAATCGATGGTTTTCTGTCTTGTCCAAGGATGAGCCCAGGGTCATGAGCACCAAGTTCCCTTGCTATATCACGGAGAGTCACGTCATGTCTCCCACATCTTTGATATCGGCATCGAGGTCAACCATGAGGTCTACAGAGATGTTTTTGCAACTCTTGACATGAATGATTATGTGACCAATGGCAGAATATATGTGTGGCAACAAGTTTCAACCCCTGACCACTCTGCCAAAAAACTCTGCTCTTGCATAATTTATTAAACCACATTTGTCCAGATTACTGGCCTCATAAATCTCTTGATTGTAATGGATTATTAAAATTACAATTGTTTGATATGGTAATGAATTATTGTGGTTGAATAAACAATCGTAAAGGTCAAGCGTATTTATCAGTTGGAAACAGTAAATATTAGTTACCAGCTGTCTTTTATATAAAGATTAAAGATCCAATCAAATCAAGAGAGATAAACTGGAAAATAAATGTAGCTAAAAAGAACATTATCACGATGATGCACGATGTATGCTAAGAGTAATTAATTATTCCAGTGAACATGAGAGAAGATACAATGAAGCTCCTTTAAAATCTTGATCCTTTCCTGGAATAATGGCTGCCTTTCAGATAAAAAAAACTCATCAGTTTGCAGCATCAAATCAAAGATATCTTAGAGCAATAAAGTAGTTGAGTTATTTATCAAAGAACACTGAATTGATACCACTTATGGAGTTCTTTCAACTGTCCATTAGGATGTTTATCGGTCCACATTCATCAGCAAATGGCATTATTCTTAATTAGTATAACTCATATTCATGTAATAACAAGATATTGTTACTTTTTTAGGATTTGAGAGATTTTTCATCCTTCGCTCTTGTACTCACAAAGCTACACAATCGGCTCACGAATATAACGGTCATTAAGTTGTTATGGACGTAATACCAACATTTAGTTTCGTATGACGCAACTTTCGCGGGGGGAGAAATTTGGATATCTTAATATTAGGTTTCTATAATACCACCTAATATATATATATAATTATTGGTTTTTTTACGACTTTATTTTCCGTTTTCTTTACAATTAAAAATTGTAGCATCTGCTATCCGAATGAGAGAACAATATGACTCAAAAGCAATAAACCTATAAAGGTCGAGTATGTTTGAAACGTGATGAAAAATAATATTTTCTACATGGAGATTATTGTACTGTATATATATGATGTAATCACAAAAACATCTTGTTTTATGTGTTACTGAAACTGTAATTATACATGTGTTTACCTATATTTTTACAAAATTATGTACATGTTTCATTGAGATATTGAGGTTATATTTGAGTTTCTGTTTGAATGTCTTGAAAATAATCATGTAATTAGTGTGCCTAAATATACATCAAAGATTCTATTTTAGATTTGTATTTGATACTTACGACAAATTGATGTATGGATTATTTATGAGATGATAAAAATAAATAAAAATGTATGAATAAACTAAAATCGGATAACCAAACTTGGAAACGAGAAAAAAATGTAAGCTTTATTTTCTGAAATTATATGAATATTATAAAAACAACTATCTACCTAGTTTGAAAAAATGAGGGTTACATTGAAAATGGACCTTATTATTCATCATTACTTAGGTTATAACAAGATTATTTTACCATGTTATTAAGTGGTGTTTTACCGTATCACAATCTATATATGTATATATATATAAAGTTAAATAAAGACTTTCGATACCTTTCAATAAGTAAGAATACTATTTAATTCAATGAAGCTGACATGACCCATTCGTAATGAATCAATCATAATCTCTTAATATAGTTAAAATTTCGAACTCAATCATCTGTGTAGGAGAGTTTTATTTTTTGTTATTTTAATTAGTTACTTCAGTGACCGTCATCGCATTATACATATAAAAAAAGCTCATATTATGTATAAAAAGAGACACACTTGCATCCAGTGAGTAGCATTAAGTACAAAGAATAACTCAATCTTAAGTTCAGTAAAGTGAAATATATCATATTCGATATATAAACTATTTTTTATATTTTTATTGTTTTTCTATCATTGACATTTATAGTATGATCGATTGAAATGATTCATTAGAAGAGCTTCTGCTTCAAACACACATAATATGCTAAGTTGATGTACATACTCTTGCAATATATATGCTAATATTGAATTAATATTTGCACAAAATTATTGGGTATGGGGTTATGGAATGGGAAAAATATGAATTGAAAAGTAATATTCAAGTATGTAATTTATATAACACACGGTATTTTATTGAATTAATTCACTTTATTATAGACAACGATAAATATTTCTCATATGCCTTCACCTTTGTAACCAAAGATATTAAAGGACTAACACCTTCGGTCATCTTGTCTAAACTCTTCTGTATTTCGTAAGAGGTATTTCTTTTATACCTCTTTTTATAATATATAAATATTATATTTATAATATGCTGGGGGCGCTGGTTCGAATCCCGAGAGGGGATGGTCATTTTTGGTCTACCTCATTGATAATATCCTAGGTTCGATAGACCAATTATAATGATATAATGCTTATTTATATCCTTTTTGGATGCAATTCTATCGAACCATATAGGCAAAAAAAATATCATTTTACAAGTTTTTATTAAATATAATCCATCTTATTTAAGGCACATATAGGAGCAGAGAGAAGGACTCTGCTATACCTTAAACTAAGAGGTGTAAAGAAACAAATACAAAAACAAATAAAAATCTGGACTTCATGAAAGGTTCCTTCAAAATCCGGTGTATTAATTATACACGGTGTATTTATATATAAATATATCCTATTCTTGATGAAAAACTTCTTTACATCATATAAACTAGTAAATAACATGAGAATGACGTATAAAATATTTGTGTATGTATTTAAATTATACAACATTCTCGATGATACAAAAATGCATCGGCAATATGAGATTGGTCGGGATTACGGCATCTGAAATGGATATAATCAACGTCATAGATTTATATTATCAGCCATGTGAGGGAGTTACTGTATGAAAATTAAGATGTGAAAAGCAAACGTATTTAAAAAATAGCCTTAAAACATCAACATGAGTACCCTCTTTTTTTTTTTCCTTCTTGAAACAATAAAAGAACCCTAGTAGGAGCCGTTATTTAAAAAATGGTAGGTGCGTGAGCACTTATGTTCATTTATTGACACTAAATATTATTTGACGAAATTTGCAAAAATAACAAAGTCAAACATCAATCATAGCTAAATTTTGTAAAACCAAATTTTTCCTAAATAAGTAAAAACAAAAAGGTTTGCTTCATAACGAAACCTTTGAACGCAATTTGAGGGGGTAAGGGGGGGGGGTCAAACCAAAATCCAATTTTCTACGATCATTTAGTTTCTTATGATGCAACTTTCGCGGGGGGATAAATTTTGATATCTTAATATTAGGTTTCTATAATACCCCCTGATGTATATTGTGCATCACAAAGCATGTAATGCTGAATTTCTTTCTTGAATATATCTAAGGCAAAGGTCAAGGAAAAAATTAGTGTAAAAATAAAAATACGATTATTTTTCATACAAACAAATATTGCGCAAAAGGTTTGCTAAAAAATAATTTGTAATTATTCTTTCAATAATTGTGTTCTAACAAAACCAATTATTATCGATGGAGGTAAGTCAAAAATTACCTAAAAGGTAAATTCAGTCTCACATGTTTTAGTTCGTTATTTACCTTTACTGCTAAACCTTTTTTGCCTTTTACGGTATTAATGTTTGCATATTTTACAGATATGAATAAATATTAGAATATACAAATTAATAAGACCATATTTGGTTTTTTATATAGTCTTTTTGGTGATCATCAATAAAAATAAATACTTCTAGCTGCTGGTGTGATTTTTGGTATAAGTTTGTAAAGTGTGCACATTTTTGCACTAAATTATAATTTAATTTAATAATTCGTTTGCTTTTATATTAAGAACTTTTAAAAGATAAAACAATTTAAAAATACTTTTTTGCTTATTTTTTAAACTATCAGTAAAAATGTGCAGTGCATGAAATACCTGATTCAGAGTTATTCTCTTAAATTCAAGTTGGATGGAACCGTTATTTTCATGGTGAATATATTGTTGATGACAAGAGCTGCAAGTTGAATCACAGTTAGTTTGAAAACAAGTTTGATATGCCTTAGTATAGACCCTATACTTGATATTGTTTATAAATATATTACGAACAAAGAGCCACCAAATGCTAAAAATATTTTATAATAAATTGAATCAAATATTATAACCATGATATTTGAAACATTGAAATCTAGAGACACAAAGGCTAAATAACTTTTAAAATTTCGAAATATCAACAAAATTATTTAAAAACAATGTTTGAGATAAGAAGTCCACCAACAGTGTATTAGAAGGGCCAATATGATACCAATAGTTTTATCAGGAAAAAGTCGATACCTGATAATCGGCCGAAACCAGCAAAAGTTGTTTCGAAAACATAGATTTAGTAAATTGTGTTACCAATTATTTAGAAAAAATTTAAATATATAAAATATATAATATTATATATATAACTTTAATTGTTTTATAAAACATCTTAACGATCTTTTTGCGACAAAAAATGAACGCAAAGTACTACCCGCCAACAATTTATCAAGCAACAGCGTATTCTATGACATCTTATGAACCCCCAAACATATGATAGTTTCTCATCTATTTAGGTGAACATCATTATAATTGTCCAGAATAAAATAATACATATATTTAACCTTACTGAAATGTAACTAACATTATGTTATTTTATTCTGCAAATATAAAGATATTTATTTATCCGGCAACTCCCAGTGCCAAAATACATCATTTCCATATTTTGTGTAATGCACTATCAGTGCCGTTACATTATCCAAACCGATAGATCCGTAGACCCTTTTTGAGATATTAAACATTACAACCATTAATGGCTTTTGTATATATTTTTCTCCTCCATAAACATAATCACACAGTAACTAATTACGCTATTATTTTGTATAAGTATCACCGCAAAATTATTTATTATTAAACAAATAAGTAAGTTAACATCCGTTAAAGGATGAAACCATTAAGCTCTGTCCACCATAGATTACTTCCTTTCGTACGATTTTGTGGTGAAACTTGGCAATTTTTCCCACAACAGGATTAAAATCGCTGATCATTTCTTAAAGATTTATTATACTTTCGTAAATGAGTGTTTGCGTAAAATCTGGTATCAGTTTTAAGGAATCAAATTAGATTGTTGATTCTAAAAGTATAAAAAAATAAATCTGATTTGATAAAAGTATATGCAAGTACGAAAAAGTACATTAAAAAAATATTATAATAGAAAAATGATTCGAAGTCACTAATTAATTGAAAGTGTCTACTGCAAACCGTATAGGTATATATATAAATGCGTTATTTTAAGAGCAATATGAACTGTACTATGAATTAAACAATTACTATTTCATCGATTAAATTCAATCCTAATTCTATATTAGACATTTATTGTTATAAAATTGTTACTTTTTGTTATTAAATATGCTTTATATATATGTATATATATTAGACCTCCCAGGATGAAACCACTTTTTAGTTATTTTACATAGTCCGAGCGA
Organism: Caligus rogercresseyi; assembly: GCA_013387185.1. NCBI lineage: Eukaryota > Metazoa > Arthropoda > Copepoda > Siphonostomatoida > Caligidae > Caligus > Caligus rogercresseyi. The sequence continues at coordinate 26,326,201 of CP045892.1, forward strand.
TTCTGGTTCATTTTTTGATGCTGAAATCGAATATCTACTTTACAAACCTCTAGCCTTGTTAGAAATTGGACGTCATTGGTCTCAAAGGTATCGTTATGAAGCAAACTTTTTGTTATTACTTATTTTGAAAGAATTAGTTTTACTAAATTTAGCTATGATCAATTTATGGCTTTGGATTTTTTTGCAAATTTTCGTCAAATAATATTTAGTGCCAATAAATGAACATAAGTGCTGACGCACCAACCATTTTTAAATAACAGCTCCTACTAGGGTTATTTATAGTTTCAAGAAGGAAAAGAAAAAGAGGGTACTCATGTTGATGTTTTTAAGTTATCTTTTAAATATGTTTTTAAAACGACTAATGATAGTATATTTCCCTATCGAATCCCAATCTACTCCCTCTGAATCCCTCTCATCAGTATTGATACCAAGTCTTTTAATTTTTGTTTTTCTCAAAATTCAGTTTTTTAATGGAAATGTCATTAGGGTAATCTCGTGAATTCGCCACGAAATTGCCATTGATTTCTAACAATGCTAGAGATTTTTAAATTAGATATTCGTTTTCAGCATCAATAAATGAACCAGAATTGCTGGGACTATGTAAAAGAACTAAAAAGGGGTTTCATCCTGGGAGGTCTAAATATATCCAATAATGCTAAGCTTATGTGAACTTGCAATAAAACTATACAATATACATCAGATATTTTATGTTTCAAATAAAGGACAATAAATAAGTATAATAAATGTCGAAAATTTAGAAAGAAAACGATATACAGGGTGAGGAAGCAAAAATGTCCTATTGACAAATTTGAATGTCCTGCCCAAACGGTGATGGTAATCAAAACAATACTTAAAATCAAAGTTCCTTACCTGTAAACAACCCTTTTATTATTTATCAGATGAGCAACAAGAAGCAAAACGCAACAGAGTTCGCGATCTACTGGATGCCCAAGTCCCTCAGAAGGACATTGCCAAGATTTTAAATATTTACTCTAGAACAAGTGCATAATAGGAGGAATGATCGCTGGATTGCAGAAACAACAGAGGAGGTCAAGGGGTTTTTCAGAACCAAACATCCAGCCCAGGTGATGGTCCTGGGAGTCTTGGGCTCAGATGGCAATAAGATGCCCCCCTACTTCTTCAAGCCAAAACACAAAATTGGAGCTGATGTGTACTACAAAATTCTGAGGTACACCGTTTTGCCCTGGTTGAAGGCCACCTATCCTGACAACAACTATGTGTGGCAGCAAGATGGGGCTCCTTCCCACACATCAAACAAGGTCCAAAAGTTTTGTGAGGAGAATATGGCGAATTTCTGGCCCAAAGACTTTTGACCCCCGAGCTCACCTGATCTAAACCCCCTGGATTTTTTCTGGTGGAGCGTCATTGAATCGAGGACCAATGCCACCCCTCATGTAAATGTGGAATCACTTAAGTCTGCAATATCCAGGGAATGGGAGGTCTACCCAAAGGAGGATATCAGAAGGGCCTGTGCCTCTTTCAGGGGCCGCATCGAGGCCTGTATCATGGCTGATGGAGGAAATATTGCTTAAGCATGTTTCAAAAGCTTTCAATTGTGTTCTTGAAGAAATCAGTTCAAAATTTCAATGAATAAAAAAGTTAAACCCAATTATAGTTGTTTATTTCCTGACCGGACATTTTTGCTTCCTCACCCTGTAGGTAAAGTATGAAATACATATTTGTAGGAATTTGAACATTTTTCAATGTTTATAAAGGTAAAAATTTGTGGACTATAACATGAAAAATATTATAAGTATGTCATTTCAAGAGGTAAGAAGAAAAGGTCCCAACTAATTTTTAAAAACACATTTTGGAAGAATAAAGCAAAAACATAAAACATATCTTTAAATGAAATTGTAAGTGTGCTGAAGATTACTTCATTTGAAATGTTCTCTTATTCAGCTATATAAGTATTTTGTTTGTGTTTTTATCATGTTCTCCAGCTTGTTTTGTGAAACTGTTCTATAAATAAGAATGTAATTATTTTTTTTAAATCTTGGTACAAAAATGTTTATATAGGTAAAAATGATTTCTTTTTATCGCTTTACAAATATATATAGTTATATAAACATATTAGTACAAAATGAGGTTCAAATTTCTTATAACTATAAACTGATTGTTAAAAGTAAATTTATTAAACTTCTTTAAGCTGTTGTCAAACATATTAATTTGAATGAGACCTTGTCACTCTACTCAGCCTTATAAAGAGATCATGAATTTGAAGGACGTCTTTTTTTGTTCGTTATTGGAACACAAGCTAATATGTACCAAATGGAATTGTGTTTATATGTGTGTTGTGTGGGAAGATGAAGAGATGAAAACTTGTCATTGAGGTGGATGGAAAAAATATTTCATTTAAGGTCAAGGCGGAAGAGCCAAAGAGATCCTGGAAACACGTTATATTTCATGCAGTCCCTCTTTTTAACTGCACATATCAACTATATGTTGATTCTATATAAATAGTCAATTAAGTATATCGAATGCTTTATCAAATTGGATTTTCAAGAGAAAAGTATTTTTTTTATAGTATAGGTCCTTTTACGGTAGATTTTGGTATATTTTTTAATACATTTATTGTAGAAACTAAATACAGATTTATAATAGTCTAGCTGATAGTATAGCAACTTCACATCCAATATTTATTACATGAAAACGATCAAGAGGACATTTCACGGATATAAGTAGAATCACCCATATATAATTATACACAATATTGAATCTTGCTTTGTTTAGTTTTCATTATAGTCGTGACTTCAAACTAAAATAATAATTATTTAAAAAATGTTGTCACTTACTTTTAAACCCTCTTTTTAGGTTTCAATTAAATGATTGAGTTAATCAGAGCTATTTAATATTTTTAATTTTCACAATCAAGCTAATTTGAAACTTTAAAGCTTGTAAAAACATTTGTGTAGACGCATTATCTGAATTGAATGATGCATGTAAACAAATCGTCCAAAAAATACTTATGTTTACCTGTCTTTTGCTTACTATGTGAAAACAATACAATTACATATTATTTGACATTTAATTTAAGACTTCATCGCAAATTTTCTATACAATATCATAATTTATTCAGACTATTGTGTTTTTCTCACACATATCTTATGTTTCAATTATAGGCAAAATATTCCCTGAATGCCAAAAAAACAGTAAAGACATTTCGATGGCATTATCAAACATGAATTATGCACTCAATTAGATATAAGGGTACCCACGCAATCTTATGATAGATATAAATTTGCATCAATGAATAATTCAGTTTTGGTATGCATATTATTTAGATTATAAACAAATTGCAATTGATTGTTGATGATAAGTTTATAATTTACCCTTTGATGACATTTAAAAGCTCTTTTGAACTATTCAGTTAAAGTAAATAACAAATTATAGGTTTTAAAGATTGTATTCAATATTTTTACAAATTATACAGTTATACAAATGCATTGAAATTTTTAATTTTGAACAAATTATTTAAGTTTAAAATTTGAAAAAATAAATGATAATGTTGGATTTTATTATAACATTTTTTTTGTTTATGAATATGTCTTATTCCATCCAAACTAGACAATTTTTAAATTGGTTGCGTATGTAGGGTATGTTTTAAATGATGATTACAATTCAAAGTCTGTCTTATGTCTTTTTTGATTGACCTTACAACGCTTACAAAAAATAATCAAGGTCTTCAACGCATTCCCAGGCACTGTGATTGACACTGTGGTTCCATGATTTTATATATATACCTTATATATATATTTTATTTATAAAACCAAATCTTGCATTATCGTGAATAACCTGAGGTTTGACTCTCTTTCAACAATGATAAAACCACATGGTCAAGTATAAAAACATGTAAGGAAAATATAGAAATAACACCACGTTAGTTGTCTCACAATTTGCAAGAATATATTTATTTGGTAATTGTGCTAAAAACTTGTACTCATCAAAATTTTACTATTTTGATTTTCTAACGTCTACTCTAAATTTGCTATCCAATTTTATTACTTTCAATAAATTTAATTATCAAACTTTGTTGGTTTTTTTTATTAGCTTTTCTGTTTCTATTTCGTAATGTTTGATGTTTAGCCTGGGGGACAATAATATGCTTTTAATTATGTCAAGATAAATCATCGGTTAACTGAATTGGGTATAAGTAACTATACAAATAATAATTTCCATTTGGTGTAGTAATGTAAAAACCGATCAGTTTTTGTCTCATGGTTTTATATTACATATATAAACTTTTGAGACTTTGTATTTGAGTATGAATTTATATATCTATTTACCATATTTGGTCTACCAGCATTATCTTTATATATTAAAAAAAATTATGTAATAAATCATTTTAATAAAAAAGAAATTTGTTGTATTTCATAGGGAAACTTGTATCATATGAAAATATATTGAGCCCATATCCTTATCAAGGAAACGATCAATGCAAAAAGCTTCTTTTTAAGTATCTTGGACTCAAAGGATTGTGAGGCATTTCACTTTATAGATATATTTAACAAAGCAACCATATTTTTATTATCGTTCCTAACAAAAGAAAGTTCATATATATTTTTATCGATCCCTCCCTTAACCAATTCTTGTCTTCCTTTTTTCCTCTATTGATCTCATTATCCTTCCGTACTCTAATTATCTATAAAATGATTATTGACAAATTGATTTCGAAATAATAATGATAAAACTGTATTTTTATGTGAGTCTTGCTTCATCTTGATTGATGATACAATCACCCTCTAATTGAATGAGGGAAGGGCTCTTTATCGATTCATTTTCTCTGTCACACAGTCTTTTTATTTACAATATATACAAAGGGGAACAACTTTATTTGGTTGTTTTAAAGAAGATGGATGGTTTTTTTTAAACAAGAGACTTTTCAAAATACATACTCGACACTCTTCTTAACGTACCTTCAAATCAATATACACCTTTGTAGTGCGTACTTTAACACTTGGTATTATTTGAATGGCAAACTGTATTTGCTATTTTATATTCATCCATTGTTATATTTATCACTATGCATAAATTCATTAGTCTTGATAAAATAAGTTTTAAAACCCGTATTCAAGGACATACAAAACAACAAAATGCAAGTCACATGCAAAACTTATGAATGGAAAAAGTGGATATTTGCTCATAACTAATAATAAATATTCTATTGCTCATGTAAAATAAACAATGAATTATATATTATTGAAATTGAATGTGTGTTTGATATATTGTCAAAAGTTTTAGTCATATAATATAATACCATGATATATTTAAAAAAAACTTTTTTTCATGCTGTTCAATTTTTATCGTTAAATCAGTGGAAGGATTTATAAAAACGAAATGTGTACATAAATATTGAATATTCTTAATTCAGAATAGACTTAGTTTGTAACTATACAAGGCGCTTAGTAAAAATGATTATAATTAGCAATTGCCATTAATAATATCAGACGGACAAAAGTATTGTTTGGAAATTGGATAAATAAATTTATAGTATTTTATATTAAAGAACAACACAAGGATATTTACATTATTCAAAGAAAAGAGCCAACGATTTTTGAAATAGTTCAAAGAAGCATTTTTCTTCTTTGAAATGGTTCATTGAAACTCAAAATATGATAATAATTTAGTTTATAATAAATACATATTGTTAAAATTTAAATATTGTATACACATAATGTGTTGTAAATATACAACTATTAGCATTCCAATTGTTCACACAAAAGTTATTGGATGAAGTCCTTTGTGAAAAAGGTATTTATTTCAATTACAATAGGATAATAGTAAAAAAAAGGGTGGGATTTTGTAAAAAAAATCATACATGAATAAACGTTATAGTTCAAAATTAGACTTCTTGTAAAAATACCTGTCTATGATAAGAGCAAATCAGTATATTAAAAAGTACATATATTAAAAATTAAGTTGCATGAAAAAATTAATAGAGCTTGAAACCATATATTTTTTTTCAATTTATATCTTTTGGTTATATATATAAATATATCTGTATTTTGTTCTTCATGCTTATAGATATTTACCTGCGACATGTCTCACCAACATAATAATACAGTATTTGTGAGTAAACGCGCATATCTGTAAATAAATAACTTTTCGGAATTTTTTTTAGTTGTCACATAATGTTTGGACAACTATTTTGTAAAAAGAAAAATTACATAGCAATATATAAAAATACCAAAACTTATATAGTTTAAGATTGAATATAAATCAACCATAATAATGAAATGATATGATGTATATATATATATATATATATATATATATATATATATATATATCGCACGTATGCAGTTCCTTTTTCAAAAAAAATAATTCTAATAAACTTTTTGAAACTACCTCAGAAACGTATAATGGTCAGTGAATGTCTATAATTATAAAGCTATAAATAGTTTCAAGGCCAGCATTAGTCATTGAAGAGAGTTCTGGCATTAACAGGCAAGGATAATATAGTCAAAATATTCCCCAGTATTTCTATTTATAACGTAATAACCCGGAATTATTTCTTAGTAACTTGTTGAACCAAAAAAAACAAATCAATAATCATTTGTTAATTTTCCTTCGCTTCATAAAATGATTATTTAATCTTAATTAAACTTTGTTAGATACCATCTTTCAATAGCAATAATGAAGTCCTATAAATATTCTATAAAGCGGACACTTGCAGAGAGCGACCACTCAAGTTACCCCAAATAAATAATTAAGTTCTTTGAATATTATATATAGCGGTCACTTGTCTGAAGCGGTCGCTTTTAAGTGAACTGGATTGGCACCTATAGACAGGTTTGAAAGTATATAGTTTTATTGTGATTCTGTTTACTTTCCAAGGTGTGTGTAATCAAGTATATTTTGCCATAGGGCATATTAGTTACATTTGTAACTAGTCTAAAATAAATATATAAATAAAAACAGTAAAAAATATGTTTAAAAGAAAAAACTAAGAACAAATAAAATAAAATATAGCATGGATTATGTGGGCACGCTGCGTCCAATGGCCCTAGCTGCGGTCCTGGCAGCGTGAAGGGTCGTGGCCGACCTCAAAGCCTTATTCATGTTCCACACTGATATTGCATGACATGCAAAGGTAGCCGTCTCTCTTCCGAGTGGATACGCTACTGGAGTGGTGGACCTCATGGGCCTCCTCGGGATGGGGAAGACGAAGTCACCAACCGGGTTCCTGGCACCGCCGCCACCGTCGTTGGAGTAAAAACATTTCCAGGTCTCCAGGGCCACTGCCTTGGCGGCCACCTCGTTGAGGGAGGGAAGGCCTGCTCTCTCAAGGAGGTCGCGGACGTGGATATGATCCCGTCTTTTGCATCCAACGATGCTCCTAGCAGCGTCATTTATGGCGACCTGTATCGCCCTGTGTGCGGCATTTGGCCCCTTGCACTCATTATCAAGTCTTGGAATGGTCACAGCTGCAGCAGCGTAAGAGATTTTGCCAATCATTAATCCCTTGGCCAGCTGCCGTAGGTATTTTCCTCTTGGTAAGTGCACGGCAAGCCTAGAGATGAGTGCAGCCCGCTTTGCTGCTGCCTTAGCGATGTTGATGTTGTGAGGTACTGTTGTGAATGCAGTGTCAAATTTGACCCCAAGAAACTCAATTTCATCGAGTGGGTGCACCTCGACGCCCCCGACGTTGATGGTGAAGCCCAGAACATCCTTTTTCTTGGCGTTGCCCCCGATCATGAGCTGGGTCTTGGCGGCGTTAAGGACGAGGCCGTTCCCCCCGCAAATCTGGAGAAGGCGTCTGCCCTTGACTCCAAAAGGGACCCGACTCCCTCAAGAGAGTCACCAACGGCCCAGAGGAAGAAGTCGTCTGCATAGCCACTATTGTCTTCGTTGCCGATACCAACGCAGGAGGTGACGTCCGCGACCAGGACAAGGTAGAGAATGGGTCCCAGAATGGAGCCCTGTCTCACTCCGTACTCGACTGGTAAGAATTCAGATTCGGTACCGTTCCACACTACACGCTGGTAACCGCCAGTGAGGTATGAATGGAACCACTTAAACTGTGTGCCAGCAATCCCAAGCTTCCCCAGCTTTGGTAAAAGCTGCAGCTGGTTGACAGTGTCAAAGGCAGCAGAAAGGTCAAATCCAAGGACCCCAACAACCTTTCCCCTCTGCTCGGCCTCCAGCCACTTTGCATGTGCGGTGGCCAGCGCGGCCGTGGTCGAGCGACCTTTCCTGAATCCAAACTGGGTATTTGGAAGAGCTTCCGTCTTGGCCAAGTGGTCCTCGAGGTCGGACTTTACGATGATCTCCAGGACCTTGGAAAGAGCCGGGAGGATGCAGGCTGGCCTGTATGATGCGGGGTCAGCCGCGGACTTGCCCTTGCCCTTGAAAACGGGTAGCACATTCGACATCTTGAGTGCGGTCGGAACGGTTCCTGAAGCCAGTGATCGATTCACTAGATGAGCAATTGGTCCGACAAGCACTTCGATGCCTTTCTTTAGAACGGAGACGGGTATCCCGTCGACACCCAGGGCCTCAGTTGCCCTCATCCCTTTGATGACCTTCGCAATCTTTCCGGCCCCCGCAAAGGAGAAGGAGAACGGTATTTTTTTTTTTTTTTAACATTTATTGAGAAATACATATTTTAATAATTTAAACGACAAAAAAATATATATATATATGTATATGAGAGTAAACTAAAACTGATACCTTATGAAAAAGTGAATATAAGTTTAATGTTGGTACCCCTTAAGTAATTTTAAAATGAAAATAAAAATTACTACACTTCAATGAGTAACTTAATGTCCAGTAACGAAGGTAAATGTTCAAATACTCTCATGTGTACTTTTCATCAGCTTTGCATTAAATGTATTTAAGTGTTATATCAAACATGTATTTTTTGACATCAAAGCCAAAAATGATATACTTCATATATAACAAGGAAAGATTAATTTTATGGTCAGTGAACTGCTTAATGCATATGAGTAGATAATGAATGTACAATTGTAACCAAAGGAGTAAATAAGTAGACCTTCAATTAATTGATCTGAACTGAGAAGTATTTTATAAAAAGGGTATTCTTATATACAAATAGGTTACAAATAGTTATACATAGTCTCTTTGAGAAAAGAGAAAGAACGTCCGTCACCCCATCTGGTGACGTATTATATATAAAAGGACGGAAAAAGAGGAAGAGATGGGAGTAGAGGAACAAAGGAGCAGAGAGACGAAGAGAGGGACAGAGATGAGGAGAGAGAAGTAGAGAATCTTCTACAGAATTAATAACGCTTTTTAAAAAGATTACATTCTTTTAAAAGAGTGTCAACCCCTGAGTCATTTAACATTTAGGCTACCAATAAAGTATTTTATATTCCATTAATTTGTCCGACTGAAAGATAATAAGACAAAAATAAATGAATCAACTAATACACTCAATAACAAAATTAATTTAGTAGACTTATACCAGCCCACCTATCAGAAATTTGTCTGTATACAAGCATTGGTTGATATCTTTTGTTTTATGTTTTTAAATCATATGAAATTCATATCATACATGTCATACAGTTGAAAAAGATTTGAAACTGGATTTTACGGGTTTTAAATGAAATTAAGTGGTTTAATTTTTTGAATTGCAGTATTCCTTGTTTATGCTATATTTTTCTCATTAATTTACACAAAAGTGTATAATTATGTGTTTATATGCATCTGTTTCATTTTTATATGCATGCATGCTGTTAAATATTATTTTGTAAATAATAGTGAGGGGATAAAATCAATTCGTAGTGTTTGTTGATGGTTCAATTTGTATGTATTATTATTAAATTGATGGTAGTGTTGGCAGACGCCATATTTGAATAAATGATAAGCAAACAAAAAGATTGCTGTATACATATTTAGAAGACAATGATGAGTTAGTCTGTAATAAATTAAGTTTTCCTTTGAATTTTCTACATCTCAAACACCGTTGTTAGTAATAAAAAGTATTTTTTTTTGGTTCTAGTAATTAAAGATCACTGCTTTATTGTTTCATTTGAAACATGATGGTATTGTTATGAAATAAGTATGTTTTAATAAAATACATGGAATTTACATTTTCTATATTCCTTAAATAGAAATATCCAAATTAATTTATTTTCAAAACTTTATATAAAAGTTTGGTTTGGTTTATTTGACCAACATATTATAAAATCTTTTGGAGAAGGGGAAGCCAAACATTTCGAATCGACAGTGTTCACAATGTTTATTCCCAATGTTAAAAAAACCACCTACAAGTCAGAACCATCATCGGACCGCAAGGTAATATGTTTAGATTATCATTATTAAAGAAAAATATCATTACCTAGAATACCAAACTGGATATCGTTGTCATCTTCTATTATAGAAAAGTTGACGGAGAAATTGAAATAGTATGGAGAAAACGACTAATGAACAACATACTGCTTACAATTTCTCAGAAGTGTCGTAGCTAAGCAAATTGTATCTATTCTTAATGACAGAATTAGATTGGAACTGAAATGATTTTGTTAAAGTTTATTATATATTCAGAAATATATAATCTTCCATTGAGGCAGTTCAAAAGAAGGGGAAATATGGGACTTTGATTGCAGTGGACTTCTCCAAGGCTTATAATACTATTTACATTGTCCAAATATGAAGGCAGTGAAAAACCTGTTCCAAAGTATTGTTTAGCTCAGGGTGAGCCTTGTTAAAAAATGGAGCATCTACGATTACAATCACGGAGAGTAAATCAATAATCCTCAAAAGGAGCTACTCACATGGATGCCCTTCAGCCCCCTTCTATCTATAGCCTTGGTCAAGGATCTCGTTAAAAGAATTTATCGAAAGTACTGAGCATGTGTCGCGTCAATTTTTGTGGGTCTTTATATTTAGTTTATCTCTATGCTGATGAAGTCACTTTAACCATTGAGGCTAATTCACAATCATATATCAAAGCAAGAATTAAAGGTCTAAAAAAATTCAGGCTGGCTTTCAACAGAAAAAAGACTACTATTCTTCCTCTTAGTGCATAGAACCATCAGGAAGGGTTTTGCATAAGCACTATTCCAGTTTCCAACTCTGTCGAAGTTTTAGGAATCGAATGAGACCGAAAAGATTTCATGAGAAAAACTGGTCAAAAGTATAATAGTTATCAACAATTGGATTTTTAAATGGGAGACTTGCAAAAAAGGGCATATATATGTACAATATACATGTGTTTCATTAGTTATCTAGAAGGCTACTGCAAACATTTATTTGCAGATAATGATGGTTGAAATGTAAGTTTTATAATAATAACAATGAGATTATAAAACACCAAAAACCCTTTTTTAGAGGAGGAGGAATTTCCATACTTTTCAACAACTCTATGATACATTATAATGTTTTTTCATATATTTTATTTACGTAACTGCTCCGGTTTGTATATTTTTTATATTCTGTTTGTATATACATCATATAGTTGAATAAATATTTAAAAAAACAATTATTTTGAAGCAACTTAAGATTAATGTGGGAGGGTGTTTGTTCATATACGTATTTATTGATCCTTGAAATGGATATCTAATGCACACCGTGAAACAACACTGAATTGTTTTGTTTAATTACAAAAATATTTACAAAAATATTTTCTATTTTTTATTTTTTTTAAACAATACCATAAATATTATATTTAACTTTACTTACCTTGTGATTTGATACGGTATATAATTTCAACTATAGGGCATGGACGTCATAGAATATTTACTATAGATCACGTATAAAAAGTTCGTTCATATTAGTGATTGATATATAAATTATAAAATACTAATGATTAAAGGCAATGAAGAGTACTTTTTTTTTTTTTAAAGGGTCTTATATTTCACTTTTTCTATACGCATATAAAATACATTTTGAAAATATTATTAGGTTCGAATGAACTTGAACTATAATAAATTAAAACCTGCGTCTTCTGATGTGCGTTTTTTCAGGACAGTTTAAAAGGGATGATTTACAATATTAAAAAGGGAGGGAGTTGACGCAAACTAAGAACATATAAAAACAAGCACGTGAGGTGAATATTAAACAAAAGAGAGTATTAAAAACAAAGATTTTTGAGGATCATAAAACATCCAACACTATAGGGTAAAATGAATATTGGCTTCGGATTATGCTCGTGGTCAAGGGAACCCATCCATCACCTCCATCATTCGGTCCACCATTCTCGAGAAGACCCTGAGTGAAGGGAGAATCCTCGTTTGCCTCGCTCCATAGATCCAGGATTTGTGCATGAGATGATATTTTCCACTTTGTAATGGTACTTGAGTATTTTAGTACTCCAACATATTATCTTTAAGTAGACTTTTTGACGTTTGCTAAAAATTGTCGTTCGTCGTTCGTTTGTCGTCATTCTGAAAAAGTGACGACCTTTTTTTGAAAGAAATTTTTCCCTTGAATAAGAAAAATAACCCTTTTTTGGTTCCAAAAACGAACGATATAATTTTTTTGTCGTTCGTCAAAATCTTTGTTTACAAATGAATGATAAATCAAGAAGTCTGTCTTTAAGAAGTATTTTAGCCTACTTATATCTATATTAATATTTTGGGTTAAATGTAAACTATTGTGAATATATATTTGAAATAAGAGAACATATTGGAATAAAAGCACAATTGGTATTACGAGTTTTGTGTTCAGCAAGGTGAATTGAATCCTCTTCGAGTATTAATTTCAAGAACTCATGAGCCTCCATTCTTCTTTAATTCATTTATATAGATCATTTCATGCTTTTTTGGTATCTTGTATATAATGTGTATTAATATATTCTGTGTATTGTCGACCTTCACAACAAAAGAATGTCAAATCATGCAATTCAATGTCTTCTCCGTGAAATTAATCACCCGATTCTACAATCAGTTAGTGGAGTCCGTTCCTGGGGCGGTGAGTAACTTCCTGGCGTAGTTGTAAATAATATCTTCGCCCAAGTCGTCCGGCACAAGAATAATTGTATTTTTTTAGTTAAAGGATTGTTATTACTATCTTACAGTATTATCTTATAGCTTGATGTCTATTAAATAAAATTACAATTTTTTCTTGGAACCACATATGGACTGAGTAGCACTATGACAATTGATTTAATTGAATTTAACATTTTATGGTATGATTAAGTTTTAAGTTTGGCAACATATGTATGGAACTATAAATAGCACTAAAATATCAATTATATCAACAGATATAAATTAATGTCTTCCACGTTATCAATCCATATACCAAATAAATGGAAAAGATTCAAATTTTTATGACTCTCATTTGGCAAAGCAAAACAAATAGGTGTGTTTGACATTATACATTATTATAATTTCTAGAGCTTTGCATACATTTGGCAGTTAACTAATCTCAGTTATATATATATATATAACTTATTTATAATTTTATAAAATAACGTTTTATTACTTATTGACATCAATCAGATTAGCAGAGTCTATGAAAAATCAGTTGGCTCTGTTGATTTGCCAAATTAATAAGTTATTTTACAATTAAAAATAGTTTGGAAATATACGACATGCTAACATTCAAATGATTTCTTTGTACATAAATAGCGTTTTGTAATACAATTTAAATATATATGTCAATATGTCTTGTCATTATAGTATTTCCCGTGTACATCACATAATTTCTTAAGAGTTGATGCAGTGACAAGTTTTTCTACTGCATCTATATTTGTTTGTGTTTCTTGAAATCATTAGACTTAAGATACTTCTAGGGGGGATCACGTTTTTTACACATTTAAAAAAGAAATAACTCCATTTTTTATGTCTTTTGGAGAAATTGCATGAAAATGTGTCATTAAGGGTCCAAATGATTTTTTGAACCATTGATTGAATAAATATTAATAATATTATCTGTTTGATGGATCTTACAAAATATAGTTAAGAAAAAATTAAATAAATTTGCTCCAGTTAGATTTAAAATAGTTGCAAAAAGGATTTTAGGGAGTAAGAATCACTGAAAAAATCATCAATATGAGCTGGTTGGCTCATTTTTCCACTCCCAAACGCTTCAATCATTGGACAATAAAGGACAAAATCCTTTGCATTCCGCGAATCATTTACGCAGAAAGACCAAATTCCTTTACAGTCCCTCGTGGAATTGAAAAGCTCTGGACTGGAAGCTTTCTCTTATGGAGAACTATAGAAAGACGGAAGCCCGCACATCCGGTTCTGACGGAACAAACGATACCAGACTTTGAAATACACGTTTGTATCCTTGTTCTTTGCACATCTTTCTTATTTTCAATTTATTCACCACAACTGTTATTTTTATTTCGCCCCACGTTTATATATTGTAAAATGCTATAAATGCTTTTAAATTTCTTACCATAATCAATTTTAAACTATCTCAATCTCTTTACTCCAATTTGTGTCCAGTATATTGAGATTCCGAATACACTATTTTTAGAAAGCAAGAATGTGCTCACATTGTCGGAAAGACTTTGCTATTTTTATGCGGAATATTTGGAAACTACTAAGAGTTCTTGGTGAATTTCTCTCAGTTTATTTGTAATCAACTTGTTGTAATATTTTATTAACATAAAGACTTACAAATACGGAAATTAAATCTTGTCTATTGTTACGCAGGAAACAAATGAAGCCAAGGGTAGTTTTTTAATCAAAAATTCAATTTATGGAATGTCAAATTGTGTTTTATTTTCGTTTTATATTTTTTGGATATTTTTTTGTAAAATATGCCCGTTTTTTATATTACAATCACTCTCAGCACTAAGAGGAGTCGGGTACGGACTTTTAATGACATCCAAGACACAAATGTAAAATCTCTTTACATTTGCAGAGCCAAACATACTTATAAGAAAAGCAGTTCGGTACACAGCTTTTACTCTAAAGATTCCGACTATAACCCAGTGTAATAAATTAATTTTTGTAAAAATCATTGAAATCCTGACTGCTAGGCAATGGGAATATTTCTGTAACTGAAAATCCTGACGTGATACAGCAAAACGGTTATGATTTTTGAAATCAGCGTACCCAAATCATGTAGTCCAATAAATCGTCATTTCGATTTGCAGTATCTAATCCTCTAGACATAGCTAAAAAATCTCAAATAACGTTTGAAATTCAGCATCAGTTATTCAGTTTAGCTGTGTCTAAGCTCTGGCTTCTGCAGCTTAAGAGCTCCCAACAAACCTAAATGCACTTCTGTGCTCAGTCCTAGGGATGTCAGGAATTTTATTCTATTAAAAGTAGTAATCAATGTATAAATATTATAGTAACGATACATATAGTCAATGTCAGGAATTTAAAAAAAGTATACAATGTATAAATATATATATAACTATATAATTGAACAAATACTAAATATAATATATATTAAAACAAAAGGTTTCTTCGAAGAAAGAAAAAAACCTTAAATTTAAAACAAAAATAAATAAAATTTAAAAAAACACTATCGTCTGCTATATAGGTATTATATAGGGGCACATTTTTCCAAAGACTTGGCAACTACATGTGCTTCCCTCATGGTTTTAGCGTTGCGAAGTTTTGGGCTACTGTTCCAAATAGCTGCAGCACTGGTGACAAATGTGGCCACCGACTTAGGGAGAGGAGATCGGATGAGGCCGGCAGTCCGAGAACGAGTCGATCTGACCCCACCTTGGGCACCGAATAAGATCTTGCCTACCGGGTTTCGGTCGCCATTGCTACCATCCCGGCTTGCAAAGCATTTCCAGGTTTCCATAGCCACAGCACGAACTGATATCCCATTAAGGGATGGAAGTCCGGCCTTGTAGAGCAGAGCATCGATCCGCACGTGACTGCTAGCCCTTACGCCAAGTAAAGACCTAGCTGCGTTGTTTATGGAAACCTGGATCGATCTTGCAGCCTTCAGTGGACCAGTTACGTCGTTTTTTAGTCGAGGTACATTTGTCACCGCGGCAGCGTAGCTGACTCGACCCAGCATAAGACCTGTGGCCAATTGTCGCAAATATACTCCATGTGGGAGGTGGAGCGAAAGACGATTAATCAGCGCCGCACACTGTTTTGCTGACCGCACCACATTGGCCTCATGGGGACTGGTGGAGAAAGCTGCGCCAAACGTGACTCCAAGGAGCTCAATTGTCCTGGATGGCCTCACATCCACTCGATCTATTGGTATGGTAAATGTTTTGACCTCAGAAGCCTTGGCACTACCACCAATGAGGAGCTGCGTCTTGGAGGCGTTCATTTTGAGACCATTCCCCGTCGCAAAACGATAGAACGCTTCTGCCCGTTCTGTTAGAAGTCTCCCGATGGTGGTGAGGTCGTTGGCTACAGCCCAAATGCAGGTGTCATCTGCGTATCCAGAGTTGTCTTCGTCATGGATGCCTAGACAGGCAGGCATATCTGCAACTAGGGTCAGGTAGAGCAGAGGGTCAATTGGTCAATTTTATCAATATAAAACTGATTCATGGTCTCAGCGGCACCGGAAATACCCACCGTAGCAGTACCATTTACATTCAGTGAGGCGGGAAGAGAGGCCTGGGACTTGCCAAGTATGTTGTTCGCCAGACCCCAGAGTGTCTTTGGCTTATTTTTCGCTGTGTGGATCTGGCGAGGTTTGACTTGAGGTGATCGCGCTTAACAAGCGAAGTGACCCGATTGCGCAGGCGGCGGTACTCGTCTCCAGAGGCACGGTCCCGTGCGTTCATGAGGTCTAGTGTATCTTTTGCCAGATAAAGATGTCGACGTCGGCGGACCTTATTGTTTTAATCGGAAAGGCAACATCCATGGCAGCGGTGATACCCTTCTCCAGAAGGTGATACCCTGCTTCCAGTTCGGGGATTCGAAGGGCCTTAAAGTTCCGTCTCTTAATCTCCATCAAGGAAGTTTTTGTTTTCGTTTTATCGATGAAAGTGTTATAAGAATATATATATTATAGATTGATAATAAAACTGTGAGAAAGAAAATATTACTTATTTCTTTGTCTTCCTAATTATATAAATATAATATTGTTAATGAGCATGCAACACAATTTTCAAATAATATATGAAGGAAGTAAATATCCTTTGTAATATACCCAGACACGAACAGATACTTTCCCTCCTTGTATGTTGTTATTTAGATCACTAAATGAATAAAGGTCACGTCTGTCTTCTATCTTTCAGTTGTTTTATTGTGTTTTTCAGACTTTTTCTACACAGGTTTCTGCTGCACATTAAAAAAATCTTATATTACGTCACGATTTCAAAATGCGAGAAAACACTTATGATAGCAGTATAGGCCTTTTGGCTCCTAGGACAATACGCCATCTGCTTCTGCTAGAATGTGAGAGTAGGGTTGCTACGTCATGGTTGCTTTGCCGGGCGCACACAAATTGATAATTTGCGGCGCAGTTGATACACACATCCTTAAAATATATAGAATTCACATTTATTCCCCCCATGAGCAGATTCCTTTATATATAAACAACAACTTAAACGAGATACATCTGTTTATGTTTTAGAAGAGGGATCTAAAATGCCTTGGGAATTGAAGGGAATACTAACTCCCAAAAGAAAAAGTTTGTCATCTTCTTCAGCACGGGAAAGTGCTGAAAACAAACAAAAATTTGAAAGGGGAGAACAAACTTCAACAAGGCACTTTTACCTAATGAAATATAAACAAAACAGCTTGAGACTCTATACCACTTGTATTTACTCTGGAGAAGAAAATATTTTTCACATGGAATTTAAAACTTTTCTTTCCGAAAGCATACCACTTAATAATAGTTACCTAAATTATATTTTTTATTATGTATTCTTCTATATTTAGAAAAAAAAAATGTTTGAATTTTATATATTTTTAAATATTGTTTTAAATCCAATTCAGAGGTCATTAGTTTGTTCAGCATTTAGATTGTACACAAATCGTCGTAACTTGATCCTGTAACAGCTTGTAAAAATAATAATCCATCGATTAACTACATCTTGATTCTTAACAACAAATATGCACATACAAATGTACTGAGTAAGCAGGCTTGTAGGCGTTTGCAAACCTTAGCGTTCGTCCGTTTGCCCGTTCGATTAAAAAATCCGTTTAGGCGTTCGTCCGTTCAATTTTTTAGTGCTCGTCCGTTCATTGAAAAAATATCAATTATTTAGTTTGCTCCTATTTGATTTTTTTAAATTCCAGAGTAAAAAAACGTCGTCACTTTTATCCAGAATGACTCAATAATTTCAATTGCACTCTGTTGGTAACATCTTTTTCTGTAGTACAAAATAATATTGAACTTATTTTATAAAAAATGTCCACACTTTGAAAGTATCTTGAAGTAAATTGAAGGAACGAACACCAACCAAAAATATACGTTCGTACTTCATTTATAATCCGTTCAGGCGTTCGATTTGGAACGTGCGTTCGCGAATGGTTTTCGTTTTTCCTTTCAATTCACAACCTTGGAATAAATTTTATATCCATTATTAAAAAAGTGTAAATATTAGTTTTGGACAGTAATTTGTAGTTTTTGGCACCTGATAAACAATATTACTTTTATAGGGTTGTCAAATATCTCCCTCCAATAATACTTTTTTGTATCCAGCCTTCTCCAGGGGATTTAAAATGGTAGAGGACTATTGCCATCTCCTGGGCGATGTCAAGAGATGACACATGCCGGTGTAACTCGATGTTTTCCACGATTTGATCGGTATTTGTCGTCACAGGTCGTCCACCGGCTGGCTTATCCATGATTTCCGTTTACACCGGCTCTGAATCGTCGAAACCATTCCTCTGCGACTCGAAGTGATAGAGCACCATCCCCTAAAATACCATTAATCTAACGGAACATTTTCCTAGTGGATTTGCCTTTACGAAGAAAAACTTGAAAATAGCGTGAATTTCGGTGTTAGTGAACTCCATGTTTACACTATTGAACGCAATATCCAAACTAATCATGCATAGAGTCGTTTTGTAAGTATGTCTAGACCTTTCAAATAATGTACAGTGTTGTCAGATATGAGCTCTGTGGCGCTTTGTACCGGGGAGTCAAAAAGTCATGCACCACCTATTTAATTGCGTTTTCGAGGGTTTAATGACTGTCTTGGATCTGGTTGCGCACTTCTTAAAAAAGCAGCTGTTATCAGCTTTCAAAAAAGTCCTTGCACATCTTCCTAGCTCTATCCAAAGCAAAATTCAAAAGACAACAAGGCAAAAGAGAGATATATGGCAACCTCTTATTTTGTCTGTTTTTGGTATTTTTCTATTTATTTTTGGTTTTTAAATATTGATATGCAGATTTCTAATAATCCATTTTTCTGAACAAATTTTCAAGATTTTGTAATCACTGAATACAACGGCTTATGTTTTGTACCAGAAGATTTAAGTGACATTATAATTTTAAACATTCTTTGGATAGTTGAAGAAGTAAATAAATAAATACAAGTCAAAGAAAAAACGTGTTTGTTTTTGTTTCGTCTCAGTTTCTTTAATTTTATGAATTGGCCTAGAAATATATTTAAATGGTGCGGTATCACTTCCAACATTTGTTAAATTAACTATTAATTTTCTGTCTCTACGTAATAAGGAAAACATATAATACTAATTAATTAGCTTTATAGTATTTTCTTAAGCTATTCTTGTTTGAAATAACAGTCAAAATCCCGAAATCTCGAGAGGGGATGGTCATTTTTTGGTCTACCTTATTGATAAGATCCTAGGTTGGATAGACTAATTTTAATGCTATAATGCTTATTTATATCCTGGCGGATGCAAGTCTATCGAACTATAGAGGCAAAAAAATTATTAAATAATAAAAAAACATAGGAGGAATGAATCAACAAGATAATGATTTGTTCTCTTTTCTTTCGCCTTTTAGTGAATATAGATATATATATATATATATATTATTATATTTAGGTATGGAAAAGGCCTAAAAAGAAAATAGGAAAATACACCCTTAGTAGTTATTTGCAAAAACGTAAGTTTTTCGCTTTTTATTTTTACTCTCTTATCAAGTGGATTTGGCCAAAACATTCATAGATATATAAATTTGATTTAAAGGAGGTATAGAAGTATGGTAGAGTATCCTTTTAAATATATATTGCAAATGTTAACGTGCAAAGATCGCTTATATAAGCATTATTGTAACTTAAAATCAAAAAACAACAATTAAAGGTACAATGTTTATGAATTAACGTCATATTTTTATTTCAAGAATTAATAGGTTTCTTTAGTATAAATTATAACAACCTTGCTTTATACAAATTAATATTGATCCGTTTTATTTTTGATCTTTAAAAAGTAAAGATTAACCATTTATAGGGAATGCGATAGCCGTGTGCGTTAAGGCGTGTTCAACTCTCACTGATGCAGGTTCGAATCCCGAGAGGGAATGGTCATCGTTGGTCAACCTCATTGATAAGATCTACATAGATTCGATAGACTAATTTTAATGCTATAATGCTTATTTATGTCCTATCGGATGCAATTCTATCGAATCATATGGGCAAAAAAAATACAATTTGGAATATTTTAGACTCTTTATACAATTATCGTCATATGCCCTAAATATATAGATACTTGCCTTTGCATTTGCGTAAATCATTATTGACTGAGCAAAAAATATTTCATATTCCCATAATGGGATATGCATGGAGTACATACATCGTGAAGCCGTTCTTCATGGACGAACATACTATATTTATGCATCAAAACACTTCAATAATTTGATACACTCCTTTATTGTTGTAGTATATTTTTTGTCGCCTTCTTCACACCTATCTGGGTAACAAGGCTCATTAAATTCCAAAAACTCAACCCTAAAAAGCATCTCAAGATAACTCTAAGACACGAATTTGCATTAGGGAGATCATGTCTTAAGAATGATAAAGGATCTCCAAAAACTTATTTTTTGATGAGCGTCGTATAAAATGTCGTTGAGTTTGCTTGAAAATATAAAAGGAATGACAATGAAAGTAATTATATAAAATTTTATTTCATATAATAATATGAACAGCTTGAGCAATCCTATCAAGATATACTTCTATCCAGCAGATAACGGATGATTTATAAACAAACTAGATCAAAATGAGTATTTTAGTTCATCTAATCATTGTTTAGATGTTTCTTTAACAAAAACACATGTTGTTAATATAAAAAAATCAAATCTGTTAAGGCGTGTTCAACTCTCAATGTGGAGAGCGCAGGTTCGAATTGCGAGAAGAGAAAAACAGTTTGAGCTAACCTCATTGACAAGATCCAATCATGAATGGTCTGTTTTTAATGCAATATATATATATATATATATATAATATATATATATATATATATATATATATATATATATATATATATATATATATATAGATAGAGAGAGAGAGAGAGAGAGAAGCGGGAAATCAACTTTGTGTAGAGTGACAAAATATACTCTTTGCCTTAAGGGTCATTTTTTATAATAGCAAAGTCTATATAAATGAAACTTATAAAAAGTGTAACTAAACGAATACAAACCAAGGTCAGAAGATTATAATTACAAAAAATATATACTTTTTACACGCACACACAAAGATAACCATTTTAACGGTTTCTTCATTTATTCAAGAAGGATACTTTTTGATTAGTTAATAAAAACTGAAAGCATAGAAAATGTATTTTGAGACATAAATATAGAAACTTAATAAATAAAGTTTTTCTTAAATTAATGTATCACATAGCTTCAAATGAAGCAATTAAAAGCTTACTTTCCCAAAATGTCTTGCATAAATTAATACCATTTTTTAAGAAAATATATTTTTTAAGAGTTTATTTAAATTTATGAGTATCTGCAATGAAGACCAATGCATGTATAGCAAAATATATGGTAATATTTGAATCATAAAAGTATATTCATTCATATATTCGCTTTGCGAAATATTTTTTAAAGTATTTCATATTTAAGAAAATTTGAATGTAATGAAAGCTATTGGGTTAGTAAATTATATATTTAATAAAATTATGTTCATGAATACTTTAATAACCTATCTATATATCTCCCCCTAAAATCAACACAAAACTTTATTTATATATACATTGTTTTCGATATTGACCGTACTTGTAGCCTAAGGACATCTTTATTTTTGTCATACAAAAACATAATTGAAGTGCCATATCTAATGAATTAAATCTGTGGTGTATATACTTTATCTGCATAACTCACCATGGATGCTTCCACATTGATAACCCCCACATTTTTTTATTATCATTATCATCTAAAAAACTGTCAACCAACAATTTGCTTCAATTTTTTTAATCGGTCTTACCTTTACAATAGTTTCTAGCAACAAAACATGAAAGTATCATTTATGTCGAAGTGAGCAATTCAATATATTATTTGAATAAATTTGAAAAGAAAATTGAGGTTGAAATTAATACATTTATACCAATATTATAAAAAAGTTAAAAAATCATCAAATTTGGTGTAAGAAACTTATTCATGTTCAATAAATTTATTTATGGCAAATAATTTTTCTAGCATCCAGCAACAAAAAATGGTGTCAAATAGATAGGTAACTTTTAATTAAATCAATCATGAAAGCAAATATGTGTTAAACTTGATCCATATATATATTCTTACATAAATGCTGAATATACAATATAATTGAAAAAGTTTATTTATTTATTGTGTTGAAAAGTTTGATAAAAAAAGATTTATTAAAATGTAAATTTTTACCTCCTTTAATGATATAATATATCATATATGGAGCCTATAATGTCAGACACCATCAACAGACGATGACGGTGTCTGGAAGAAACTGTCTATTGAAAAAGGCCTTTTTTTGCCTATATGGTTCGATAGAATTGCATCCGACTGGGTGTAAATACGTTATATAGTGAAAAAGACCCTCGTAAAAACGTCTAGGTAGCATATGGTCAAAATCAAGAAAATATTGGCATACTGAGAAAATGGTCAAAATACATTAGAAAATAAAAGTGGATTGTCCCATGGTATCGGTTTAAAAGAAATTCGTTGCCTTGAATGTGAGAGGAATGGAGAAGTGCGTGAACAATTATGTACAGTAGGGGGTATTATAGAAACCTTATATTAAGATATCAAAATTTATCCCCCCGCGAAAGTTGCGTCATAAGAAACTAAATGATCGTAGAAAAATGGATTTTGGTTTGACCCCCCCCCTTACCCCCCCCCCAAATTGTGTTCAAAGGTTTCGTTATGAAACAAAACTTTTTTGTTATTACTTACTTTGAAAAAATTTATTTTTACAAAATTTTGCTATAATAAATTTTTGACTTTGTTATTTTTTGCAAATTTTCGTCAATAATATTTAGTGCCAATAAATGAACATAAGTGCTGATGCACCAACCATTTTTTAAATAACGGCTCCTACTACGGTTCTTTAATAGTTTCAAGAAGGAAAAAGAAAAGGGGGTACTCTTTTTGATGTTTTTAAGTTAATTTTTAAATACGATTGCTTTTCACATCTTAATTTTCATACAGTAACTCCTCACATGGTTGAGAATGTAAATCTATGACGTTGATTATATCCATAAACAGATGCCTCCGTTACTAGTTTTACAGCTCTTTCCAAGAATTGTGAATGGCAAGGATACTTATTAATTTTTAAAGGATGTTCTTTTGCTTTATAAGATTTTCCTCAGGCACAATTAGAGGAACAGACAAATTTATATTTGACCAGTCGATAAGATTTAAAAATTCTTAGAATTACAACTGATAGTTTTGGGTAGTCGAAAATTTCTTTGTTTTTTAATATTCTTTTTTGCAAACAAAACTTTTCCAAGGCAAATATTCTTGTTTCCATTTATTTATCGGTTAGGCCTTCTAGCAATATATTTTAGGGTGGGCAAAAAAGCGTTTCTCTTGAGTACTTTTTCTATTGAAGGGGCAAAATTTTCATCAATCTCTTGTAATAAAGTTATGGCGAATTGATAATGCTTTGAGCCTTCAATAAAAAGAGAATTTAACTTGGTTTGAAACAATATAGGAGCGTAAAAATTTAGTATAGATTTTACAAGTTTTATGTGAGACTCACATGGACTTTTTTGTGAATATAGGATCTTAAAATTCTGTTGGCTTTAGTAAGACATTTTGCCTCATGTAATGCTCCTGCAAACCTGTAGCAAAAGCTTGAATTTTATGGATGAACGAAAGTTTATGGATATAATCAACGTCATAGATTTATATTCTCAACCATGTGAGGGAGTTACTGTATGAAAATTAAGATTTGAAAAGCAAACGTATTTAAAAAATAAATTAAAAACATCAACATGAGTACCCTCTTTTTCTTTTTCCTTCTTGAAACTATTAAAGAACTGTAGTAGGAGCCGTTATTTAAAAATGTTTGGTGCGTCAGCACTTATGTTCATTTATTGGCACTAAATATTATTTGACGAAAATTTGTAAAAAATAACAAAGTCAAAAATTGATTCTAACTAAATTTTGTAAAAGTAATTTTTTTCAAAATAAGTAATAACAAAAAGTTTTGCTTCATAACGAAACCTTTGAACGCAATTTGGGTGGGGGTAAGGGGGGGGTCAAACCAAAATCCATTTTTCTACGATCTTTTAGTTTCTTATGACGCAACTTTCGCGGGGGGATACATTTTGATATCTAATATTAGGTTTCTATAATACCCCCTAAGTACAGGCCTCTTTTTCTCTTTCCAACGGGTGACGAAAGTCTACATCAGTAAGGTCCAAAACAATCGAATTCGCTATATTGAATTCGAAAGCCTTGGCGACCTCACGGGAACTTTTACTGCCAACAGAATTACGTGGAATAAATTTAGCAGCCGTTGCAAGATACGCTGCTTTTTCGATTCGCATTCCTGATGCTTCTGGCGACAACTGGACCTTGGCTTCGGATCAAATCAAATATCTCCCATCGATCTCTACACACCACCTCAAAGCTGTTAACAAGGTTTTAAATCATTTTAAATAATTGTGTAACATCATTTTAAATGTGATGTATATTTGTATTTTAAATGTTTTATTTTGTAACCATGCTTTTGGTTTTGGTTTTTTAAATAATGTGATGATTGCCTTTTTATGATATTTGTTTTGTTGTTCTTCTACCATTGTATTTATTTTAGATTATAATGTATATTTATGCATTTATCACAATTAATTTGGCATTTGTAGAGAACTGGAATAATAATAAAATATTATGGATATAATTCGACTAATTATTCACAACTAAAATAGTTAAAACACCATTTATGTGCATTGCATTAAAATACATGCTTATTAGTAAAAATAAAACGGGGGGCTCGCATGTCTTTAATATTGTTTATTAACCATTTTAAGGACATTTTTCAAAGTACTTTTTTACCAAGACCTTTTTTCATAGGATATTTTCCTAATATCCTTGGGGGCATGCCCACTATTTCAAATAGTGTTTGCAGACTTACTTGATTATGAATTATTCCTTAAGCTCTTACATAATTCATTATACTTATAAAGTATAACACAATAAGACTCTATATTTACTCTAAGAAAAATACGATACATGTGGGTTAAATTTTCATGAGGTACCAAAGAATATATCAAATTCAAGTAGGGCAAAAAGTTATTGATCAACAACTCCCCACTACTTCCAGCAAAACTAATGGCAATTCATATTGCAGATTCCAAAAGACTAACAGCCCTGATTCCCAAAATTATATGTCTGAAATTACATTTCTTTGACACTGATTGCCGAAAAATATACCTATAATCCATTATATATTTTATATTAAAAGGTATATCCTTTCCGCCAGGGTACTCTGTGAGATACAATATTATTAAAAGTTAAAATATACCGTAGAGCAATATGAATAAGTAAATATTATTTACCCATCTGTATCAGCTTCTTTATTCAATTATTTATTAAATATCATTAATGCTATGAAATACTACGTGTTAAAAAGTTAAAACTTATGCAAATTAATTTGGAAAAATAAAAAATAATAAAAAATAATAATTAATTGCTTGGATTTGTAGTTACGCAATGTACTTGAAGAGATTTTTACTACAACCAAAATATGAATGAATGGTCAAAATAATTTATTTAAATGTATAACCTATAAAATGAAAGAAAACACAAAATATGAGTATCACTCATTATTTTATCTGTAGGATATATAAAGCAATTTTCGAATAACTGTTATTATTTCTATAATATTTTTTATATGCATAAAACTTAAGAATCAATAAGAAATATAAAATACGGTCCAATGTGAGCAATCTCAATTACAATATTTTTTACAATAAAAACAAAAAATGATTTTCTCTTTAGTATGAGTAGTTGCTTTATTCAAATAAAGCAAATAGTTGGAAGAGGAGGAGCTCATTAAAAGTACTCATAAATGACATAGATCCAGGCTCATGAAGAATAAAGCTTTAAAGGAAAGTGGTGCATTCAGGCATTTAGCTTGAGCGATTATTGCTTTTGCACAGCAGAAGTCGCTATGGGATTTAAAAAATCAGACGTCATACCAGGTTGTTTTCGATCTCGACTTAAATTATGTATACAGATACTTCATTGGTAGATGGATGATTCTAATGGAATCCTTCTTTCAATCATACAGAGACATTGAAGACTTGTGCTTTCATTTGCTAATAAGAAAATTGCAAAACTTTTCTATAATATTGTTGGTTAAGGTTAACTCCCTTCATTTCTAATTACTTTCGAATAACTATCAGGTTTTCCTTATTCTTTGTTGAGTATACACAGTCCTTGCATTTCATTACACATACAAAACTTTGAGAAGACAATGCAGTTTTACTGCAACACTTCTTCACACCAATTAATCCTTTTATGAACAACTAATCTCCAATCAATATGATTATATTATTATACAAGGATTGGATAAAAAACTATAGATAGATCAATGTTTGATTGTTTGCATATAAGGCGTTAATATTTGTTAAAATCAATTTAATTTCATCGAATCAAATACAAAATAAATGTAATTAAATGGCAACAACATCAGTAATCAAAATATTTTTTTTTTGCATTTCCATGCAAAGTTTACTTATTTGTTGTTAAAAGTCCAGAAATTGTAACTGAAAGTCCCATTTTTCTGGTTTATAATATATTTATATGCCTATATATTAATATTCATAAGGTTATAAACAGAATATAATTTTTGCCATAAAATAAAGATGCAAAGAAATATATATATTAGAATTGGCTATAATAAATATATGAAATCATAGCAAAATATGTTTTAAAAATGCTGAAAATAATTTGTTAATATAAATACACCATAAAAAAAGTTGAACTCCAAAATGATTTACACTTATAACCACTCTTTGAGTATTAAATACTAACCAAATGTCAAATGTCTAAAGAAATACACCTTCCTATAAATAATTTATGAACATCAATGGTTTATACTTTAAATATTCCCACACCATATATTTTATTGCATTCAATTCGTAAAAAAACAAAGCTGCTATATAATACACCAATAAAATACAGTATTTACTGTTCTAAATACATATTACTATATTATATATATGTGCTTGGTAGTCAACATTTCTCAATCTCATAAATGCACATTTCAGAAGTTTATGACTTCATCATTCCCCCTTCCTCTCCGCCAAATATGCTTTCAAATCCCTTATTGCTTTGGCAATGCTTGTGCATTGAGTTGTACAGGGTGCGTAATAAGTCCGGGAAGAGAGAAATGTAGTCTTAAATAGTATATTTCTCACTGAAAATTTGCAGAACTTGGTAGAAACTTTCTTAAAGGTCGTACCAAAACAACTATTTACAATTTTTCAAAATGTCCGCCATTCTCACGCAGTACAGCTTCAAGACGTCCACGGACCTGTTGGCAAGCTCTACGCACCGTTTCTTCTCTGATTTTTCCCCATTCCTTCACGAGAGCCTCTTTAAAGGTGGTCAAATTTCGGTGAGGCGAAGCACAAGCCTTGCTCTTAAGTATGGATCACATGGAGAAGTCCATGACGTTGAGATCAGGGTTTGAAGGTGGCCAGGTAAATTCGTCCCAAAAGGCAGGAAAATTCTTCTTGCACCATTCTTGGACAAATTTGGACCCATGGGCTGGGCAGAGTCTTGCTGAAAAGTGAAGAAGGTTTCCCCATACCCAGCCTTGATCCATGGCAGTACTGGTCATTTAACATTGACAGGTAGACCTCCTTGTTAATCTTGACACCCTCGGGGACAAATATGAGAGGGCTCTTTTCCCATCTGACATAACTCCTGCCCAGACCATCACAGACTTTGGTTTTTGACGTCGGAAGACTCCGCGAACCTTGACAGGAATGTCAGCACTGCTCTTGGCCAAAATCCGATCATTCTGGGAATTGTACACCGCCTGATTTTTCGTCCGTGTAAAAAACTGGACCCTGCGTGCCAGACTTCAGTTTGTTCAGAAGAATTCGGCCTCGTTCTCTTCGCTTCTCAATTGTGGCCTCAGAAAGAAGTTGAAGCCTTATCTTCTTATATGGAATCATCCCCAGATCCTTTTCACAAGATTTCTCATCGACCCCTCGCTCATATTTTCTTCTTTGGCCATCTTTCTCAGGCTTCTTGCAGGGTTCCTCCTGATCTTCTCGCAGATCCTCTTCACACACGCCTGGGTTCTCACAGACATTGGTCGGCCACTCCTGGCCTGTTGGATGTTTTTCCGGTCTCCTTGTATCGTTTGACTGTTGTAAACAAGCTTGTAGGTCACTTTTATGTCCTTGAGCTTCTTGACAATATCAGAATTACTCAACCGCGCGCAATGAAAGGCAACTATAGTGTCACGGAAATTGCTCATGATGCTGGAGGAACGTTGACAGAAACTTTGTTGTTAAAATGAACTTGTTTTGATGAAGCTGAAGAACGTATCTACCGGTTTTAAGCACGAAAATTCAAACACAATAGAAACTACAGTGTCGTAAAGTCCCACTTCCGGACTTATTACGCACCCTGTACATCGCATACACTTAACATTAGGAATATTTTTTATTGCTTCTACACACATAGATATGTAGAACCAAAATAAAAGATAATTATTATAATGACATCTATTATAGAGTAATACAAAGAGCAACGACAGTAACCTACTTAAACTACATATCTTTACAGTATGAGTCAAAGCAATTCAGGTAAAAAATATATGACATACCAGGTAGAAACTTTCATGTTTTCATTGATAGTGAAAACATCATAAAACATTATTTTGATTGAAGTATGAAAAATAATTTTAGCAATAGTTTTTGTTGAGATAAGCTAATAGCTAATGTTATTTATCTCGCTTGCCGTTGTGACGTCATTAAAAATAACCGCCAAAAGGATGAGTCAGTTTTCTTGGCAATAGAGACGTAGCTTGTTTTTCAATATACCTTGGATCAGCCTATTTTTTCATGATAAACTATGGCATAACTACATCTAAACTACTATTTTTTGACCTTTTTCAGCTTTGACACATCACCAGCTGAAAAAATGCTCTTATTAAGACCCCATTAAAGGCGAGTGGCAGGATTTCCTGCCACTCACTTCAAATTGATATAGAAATAGTTCCACCGAAAATATTTCCTTTGTTTAAGTTTTGACTTGTTCTCAGTGCATTTTATGTTAATTACGTTTTAATATTCATTGTCATAAATATACTATTGTTTCGTCAGTACAGTTTTGAACACAAGATAGTGAAGTTGGAATTCTTTGATTTGCTATGAGCCGTAAAGACGGGTATGTATTGGTATAGTTAAGAACAAAATTGTCGCATAATATAGCTAGTTCGTTTCTTGAATTGTTGAACAATAAAACAAAATTAATATATTTTATAATTATTATTTATTTTTTTTACTTGTGATGTAACAAACTTTTGTGGCAGGATATCCTGCCACTCGTCTATAAATACATCAAACGAAATTTTTAGGGAATAGTCTATGTTTTTTTATCCGTTTGTAATAAATCGTATATATAAAGTTTATATTCAATATTCTACATAAACTTATGAATGTATATAACTGTAAATCTGTATAACATTTGATTTCATTGCATAGTAAATAATTATATAAATAAGCATTTTAGCTAAAATTGCATTCTCATTTTTTTCTATCTAAAGGCGTACTAATGAGGAAATACTTCACCTTCTCTTTGAAAATAATGAAGAAGATAATATTCAAACAGACCACCGCAATATGGTAGGAATTGTACCTCCAAAAGAACAACCCGATGCTTTGACCGACTGTGACTCGGATGAATCGGATAATGAAGTAACATGTAATCCCGACCATTTACCACGACGAATTTTGTTAACAAATGTACTCATCGAGAAGGAAGAAAACGTCGACAACAAAAATCTCAACAATGGAACAAAGAAAGAAAGATGCGCAATTAGTAAGAATAAAAAGACACCCACATGGAATAAGGAATTAAAATATGTATCTACCAGCAAAATCCCTGACTATAAAAAGATAAACTTTGAGCAACCAGTGATAACAGACCCTCTTCAATGCATGTCACTATTTTGGACAGATGAATGGATAACAAGTATTTGTCATCAAAGTAAGATATATGCAGCTCAAAAAGGTCTTTCAGCTGAATGCATTTCCCCAGACAATATAAAAAGCTTTCTTGCTATACTACTGGTCTCCGGATATAACAAACTTCCATACAGACGCATGTACTGGGAAACATCAGACGATAGTATGAATAACCTAATCGCTCAATCGATGAGGCGCAACACTTTCGATCAAATTATGCGCATTTTGCAGATAACATGGAAGTAAATGAAGATCGATTTTATAAGGTCCGTCCTCTATTTGAGCATTTGAACAAGGTTTGTAAGCAAAAAGAAGTTCCGGAACATTGCAGCATCGATGAAATTATGATACCCTATTATGGAAAGCATGGAGACAAGCAATTCATTTTTGGGAAGCCGATACGTTTTGGATTTAAAGTATGGGCTGTGTGCTCATCTGACGGATCTCTATTACATGCGGAACCATATTGCGGGATTCATACAAAAATTATAGATAGAAATCTTGGCCATGGTCCTAATGTTGTGATGGAAATGGTCCAACAGTTGAAGTTGCAGCCTGGACAACATGTGGTTTTTGATAACCTATTTACAAGTATTCTGCTTCTCAAAGAATTAACGAAAATAGGAATCGGTGCTACAGGCACTCTTAGAGAAGATAGACAACAGAAAGCTCCATTGATGCCAAGAATGAACATGATGAAAAAGGAACGAGGCTACATGGAGGAAATCTTTACTGAAAATATTTCACTTGTGAAGTGGAAAGACAACAAGCCTGTCACGGTAGCCTCAAATAAATATAATAAACATCCACTTCAAAAAGCCATCAGATGGGATAAGGTCAAACGAAAACACATAAATGTCGAAATGCCCAATTCCATTAGTGTTTACAATAAGTTCATGGGCGGTGTTGACCTTTTCGACCAG
Organism: Caligus rogercresseyi; assembly: GCA_013387185.1. NCBI lineage: Eukaryota > Metazoa > Arthropoda > Copepoda > Siphonostomatoida > Caligidae > Caligus > Caligus rogercresseyi. The sequence continues at coordinate 26,357,543 of CP045892.1, forward strand.
AACGTATCTTCTTATAGAGTGAGAATTCGTTCAAAAAAATGGTGGTGGCCCATTTTCGCATGGAGTGTAAATGCCCAAACCGTTTGTGCATGGAGGATATACCAAAGAGAAAAAGACATATCGCTTTTAGAATTTCAAAGAATTGTAGCAATTGGTATCTTAAAAAGTTTGGAGTTTCTAAGAAAAAACCAGGTCCGAGAGTACAGACGAGCGGGCCTGCTACATTGACTGTTCGCTACAATGGAGGACAACATTGGACGTCAAAAGGGAGTAAACCGAATTCAAGGTGTCGTCAGTGTTCTCCCGAACAATATATCTCTGTAAAATGTGTGATGTACCACTACATCCCGAATGTATGGAACCCTTCCATACAAAATAAGTAAATGATCTTAATATAGAAAATACAAAATAGATATTTATATGTGTATATTTGTTAGTTATAAGAATAGAAAATAAATTTACTTGTATGATACATTTAGTTAATTTTTATTTTAAAGTTACGTTGGAAAAGTACAAAAAACATGATGTTATTGACCAATGGCAGGAAATCCTACCGTTCAAAAAACCGGATTTATGGTATTTTTTCTCAAAACTTTATCGGTTATATCAAGAAATAATTAATATCAATTTTTTCAACCAAAATTTTATTCATTAATTCGAACAAATAATCTTGGGCTTTAATGGGTTAAGACAATGTTTAGTGTTGTGCAATATATTTATATATTAGATATATTTTAAACCTTTTTGAATATTCATTCCATTCTTCATTCACACACAAAGAATAAAATCCTCTCAACTTTTTTGCTTTATATCTTACTACTACTAATCATAAATTTTCTCTTATGATTTCCTTACTCGAAATTAAAAATATAATAGTTTATATAACTTTCATCCATTAAACAATTTCCCTATTCCTCAACAATAAAGTTTCTCCCGGCTTTGAGAAAGCTAGGAGAAAATGTAGTACCCAAAAGATATAAAAAATATCCACTAATGGATCTTGAAGGGCAGACTCTGGGGGGAAATATGTTTCAAAAACAAAGGAAAATAAACTGAAGCTTGACCAAGAAACTTATAGGAAGTATTTTTAGTGAAAAGAGTTTGTATATATTGTAGTATCAGATAACTGCTGCTCCATACGTTGAAAACATAAATTGTTTCAGGAAGTTTGAAAACTTCCATGGTAAATAATTAATTACTGAGAGGAAAACACAAGTTTTCGAGTTTCTTTTTGGGAGTTAATGCCCAAGTGTTTCGGTTTATAACGTAGTTAGAGGTTGTTGGCTCAAGGTTATTTTATTTTGAGATAATTAGTTTTAGATTTGATTGCATCTCCAAAGATATAAAGATGATATAAGGCTTAAATGTCTACTTCCTTTAAATGTTTTATATTTTAGAACAATACATTTGCATTGCAACAAAATTAAATATAAATTATTTTAATCAGTACACTATTTTTATTTTTGTCCCCGAATCCTCCCTCTTGTTCGTGCCGGGGAAGAAGACATCCAAAAAGAGTACAGAGTGGCATTAGACCCTAGAGATTGGCTGGTCTGTACATCTACATCCTATAAGCATGCCTTCGAAATGGAACACATCATCTCGATTGTCCCGGGATCCTTTATGCCGCTAGAGTTAAGGGAGCAGTCCTTCCCTTGGGGATAATTGCGTGGTAAGAAGAAGCTTGGAGATCCTAGACGGCGTCCCAATTGTTCATCAGTAGTGCTGGTTCCGGTGGAGAAGCTGTTTGTTTACAAATGGAGCTTCACACCTCATGTTACTCTCTACGACGCTTTTATTATTATTTTCTTCTTTTATTATTATTACCTCATTCTAAATATTACTTAATCCCATAGAGATATAAAGATATAGAGAGCTGATTCCCTTCAACAGCAGAAAATATCGTTCAGATTTATTCTGTGTGTCCAATACAAACAAAGTAATTTGTACTCCGTCATCGTAAGCTGATCATAGAGATAATTCTATCTCTATGATCAGCTTACGATGACGTAGTACAAATTACTTTGTTTTATTGGACACAAAAATACAGATGAAGGGAATAAGCTCTCTATATCCCTTATTATTAACCTGTATTATGCTTAATCTCTAAGACTAGATTATTCTTATTGTATTTTTATAAATGTTTAAATCAACGTCTTTTTTAATTGTATTGAAAAACACAAAAAAAGTACACTATTGATAGCAATAAAAAAGTAATGAGTTGACATTATGTTTAACTTAATTTGAAATAATTGGTTTACATAAAAGTGTTGACAAATCTATATGGTCTTGTAAGTTCTCTAAAAAATTGTTTGAAATTGCTCAAATCACTGCCTCAACTAATTGCTTTTATAAGTAATTCTTCATTCAATTAATATCTCAGTGCATTGCAATTTTTTAAAAGAGTAGCCGGGTATTTTTATTTATCTATAAATATATATCTTTTTGGTTATTATTAGATTATAAATACTTACTTCATAAATTGTGATTTTGTAGATAATATGGAATATGAAAGAGCGTTTTAAATTGGCAAAATTTATTTAGCAAATGGCACGATAAATTGACGACTACATGATGTCTTCGTTGTAGCGGTTCTTACATTCTTTTTTATTGTCGTTTATTGTGTAAATAAAATAAATACTTAAAAGCCAGAGCAAATGCGTAATAAAACCATAATTAAACATTTTAGTTTAATGACTTTGCTTTGGAGTAGAAAACATACAATAAAATAACACATAATATCAGATAAAAGCTGTCAGCTGAACACAATATATCTGCGAAACAACTATTAAGAATTTTTTAAACTAAACATAACCCATGTTACTAAAAACACAGTAGAATTATGAGAAGTGTTAAAAATCGCTAATTTTATTTTAAATTACTTTTATAAGCCTTTAGTGTTGGATTGAGAAGTTTTTTTAACTTTTGCAAATAATATACCTACTCAGCCAGAGCAAAGAAGGAACATCACAAGTTTTGTGAAGAGCATAAACCAAGCTTACCTCCTGGTCAAGCTGGGTAATTCATGCAAGTCTTCAATTTCAAAGTACGTATGTAAAATACGAAAAGAACTTCGCACAAGTGTAGGGCTACGATAATTTGAAGGATCCATAATATCAAGACAGAATTTAGATAAATGCACATCCACATTTCCGGCACATATGGCAATCTATAGTTATCGGACTTTCCGTCTATTCACAGGTCCTCATTATTTCACAACTAACTGAGAGCTTATTGACACAGACAACGAGGTGACAACTGTATAGGGGAGTGCAGGCGAATCTAGACTTTTTTTAGCACAGAAAACAAGATACTCATATCCAAGAACAAAACCTTTTAATTGACTTGTTTCATATCACAAAAATTTAAATGACTTGTTTCTTAATGTTCATTCAATCCAACTTCCTCCTTTCACAATAACAGCCTCCACACGGTGCCTGAACCTCCCAACGGAATGAACAGAGCCACCTGTTTCCCTGGACAAGTTGGCCACTGCCTGGATGATGGCAGCTTCAAGGAGTCACAGTGTTGTGAGTACGCTTGTTAGTGTCCCTCTCAAGGACGCCCCACAAGTAGTAGTCGCAGGGGTTGAGGGTCAGGGCTGCTGGGGGGGCCAGAACTCCTTTAACCAGAACAAGTCGAGATTCTCTAAGCACCAGTTTTGCACCAAATTGGACGTGTGGGCGGGAGCTCCATCTTGCTGGTAGAGATAAGGTCTACCAGCAGCAATCTGGGTCATCCAGGGCTTCACCACAGTCTGCATGACGTCCAGGTAGACTCCTTGTTGACATTTTGGCCCTTGGCAAAGAAGTGAGGAGGCATGATGTCTCCCTCGCTGGACTGACCTCCAAGACATGAACTCCGGCCGGGAACTTGGTTCTTCCAATGATAAGGACCTCATCTGGGTCACTGGCAAATCCATCTGTCATTCTGACGGTTGATTTTCGCATCAACACAGAAGATTTTCTCGTCCGAGAGAAACCTGATTCGTCCGTCAGCTCGGTGTTTCAATGACGTGATCAACAACTCACATCTCTCCAACCTCTTCTTCTTCATGGCATCAGAAAGCATGTGACGTCTCAGGACGTAGCTGTTGCACCTCAGGTCCTCATGAATGGCATGGAGAACAGTGGTCCTGTGCACCTTTAGCCTTTCAGCCAGTGTCGACACGGGGACACTTGGATCGTCATTGATCATCGTCTGGAGGCAATCAATGAAGTCGGTGCTCCTCTTCCTGACTTGGGATCGGTCTGGAGTCTTTTTTTCCGGTGTTAGAATCCTTCCTCGATGTCCTCCGACTCCTTGAAGACTTGGCAATGCTGTAAACAGTAGCTTTGGGGAATTTGAAGAAGTCGATGATCTCCTTGGGCGCACGGCCGCAACGGAGCGCCACAATAATGGCCCTCCTGCGCTCAAGTTCAGAGGACATTTTCAATCTTTTTGTTATTAACAAAGCTCATAGGATATACTAACCAGTTCATACATTTTTAAGCTTCTACCCTAATGGTTTCTGAGATACAAGTTCTCAAAGTTAGTCGAGATTCGCCTGCAACACTCCTGTATATTAGACTCCCAAAAACCCCCATTTTTAGTTCTTTACATATACCCAGCGATTCTAGTTCATTTCGATGCTGAAAACGAGTATCTAAATAAAAAATCTCTAGCATTGTTTAGAAATCGGACGTCACTGGTGTCAAAGGTTTCGTTATGAAGCAAAACTTTTTTGTTATTACTTATTTTGAAAAAACTAGTTTTACAAAATTACCTATGATTAATTAATGACTTTGTTTTTTTTTGCAAATTTTCGTCAAATAATATTTTGCCAATAAATGAACATAAGTGCTGACGCACCAACCATTTTTTAATAACAGCTCCTACTAGGGTTCTTTATAGTTTCAAGAAGGAAAAAGAAAAAGAGGGTACTCATGTTGATGTTTTAAGTTATCTTTTTAATACGTTTTTTAAAACGACTAATGATAGTAGATTTTCCCCATCGAATCCCAATCTACTCCCTCTGAACCCTCTCATCAGTATTGATACCAATTCTTTTATTTTTGTTTTTCTCGAAATACAGTTTTTCAATGGAAATGTCATTATGGTAATCTCGTGAATTCGCCAATAGATATTTTGTTCAAATATATTATAATATTATTATTATATAAATATTATATATATTAGATTTATATAATATATAAATATTATTATATATATAATAATATTATATATATATGCTCATATTTGACAAAATTATGGATTGAACTATGAATTCCGTAAATGAATCTAACGGGCGTCATAACCAGACGATACCATCAGCTCAATCACAGAGCTGGTAGCGTTGACACGATTGAAACACTTTCGGGTTGCGTGAGGAAACGCACGACGTGAAAGTTCAACAGCCTGAAGAATGTTGTGACGCTGTTTCTCGCTCTTGGTCAGCACTTTAGTAAAGTCAGACCCGAACTTGACGGCCCTCTCTGCCGCGTCATTGACAACTTGAAGAGAGGTGACGATGCCGCTTAACTCAATGAATGTTGAATCAGAAGCCCATTGTGTGACCGGGAGCTCCAAGAAGGTTGGATGGATGTTTGTAAGCTGAAGTAGAAACGCTCAATGAGATATAGGTGGTGGCATTTGGTATAAAAATTATTGTTATTTTGGTAAATTAATCATAGCTTATTACAATTATTAAAGGAATGTTTACCCGGCTAAGAGTTTTGTCGGCTTCGATGATGTCCAAAGCACTTTCGGCACTGACATCGAAACGAGTTTGCAATTCCTTGAGAAAGAGCTCCTTCTTCTCCTCGGCGTTTTTTCGCTTCCGTCGCAGTGAATCCACCACCCACGAAAATAGATCATGGAGGCGATGGAGCTTCTTAATTAATTTTTTCCTGCCATGAGTGGCAAATAAGACGGTGCCCAGAGACGAAGTAGGGAATCGGCGGTGCTACGGGCAGCTAGCTGCGCGTCCGGTCTACCCAAAGACCAAAGATGAAAGTAAAAGTGCCGTATCACCTCTTCGGTTAACGGGAATGGACCTGGTTTGAAAATTTCTAGAGTATAACCAATACCCAGTGCCTCGCTTAAGCACTTCTTCAGTGTCCGAGTTTCCATTTTATGTTAAAGGCACTTGACTGATAGATCAAAGAGTGAAATTGAATCTGATACGGTGTTTAAATCACGTGTTATAAATAAAAACAGGTTTTGATGAAATAAGATTAAATGGTTATTGTATTGTATTAAAAGATAACTTAAAAACATCACTTGAGTACCCTCTTTTTCTTTTTCCTTCCTGAAACTATAAAGAACCCTAGTAGGAGCTGTTATTTAAAAAATGGTTTGGTGCGTCAGCACTTATGTTCATTTATTGGCACTAAATATTATTTGACGAAAATTTGCAAAAATAACAAAGTCATCAATTGATCATAGCTAAATTTTGTAAAAGTTTTTTTTAAAATAAGTAATAACAAAAAAAGTTTTGCTTCATAACGAAACCTTTGACACCAGTGACGTCCGATTTCTAACAATGCTAGAGATTTTTCTTTTAGATACTTTTTCAGCATCAAAAATGAACCAGTTCAATCGCTGGGTATATGTAAAAGAACTAAAAAAGTTAGTTTTTTTTGGGAGGTCTACTGTATATGTGGGGAGATATACCAAATAGGAATATTAATACAATATTTCTAGTGGCCCTTTGAACAATCTTAACTTATTTTTAGTTTTAGACCTCGCCAAACTGACGGCTTTTAGACTCAAAGAGACAAATCAGACAAAATGTATTTCTTGTATTTCATTTCTTACAAGGGCACTCCAAAATACCCACATCAAATGATAAATTCCAACCTTATGAAGCTTTTATAAGAAGTAACTTTGATCCTCAGGTTGGGTTCAATCATGTCGAGTCTGATAATTCTGGCTACGGAGAGGTCGTACACATTCTTGCCGGCAAGTAATCGACGAGTCGATTGAGATCGCCCTCGAGAGACACATCTTCCTTTTTTCATTCCTCATGTATGCCTCCAATTGTAGGGATAGCACGGTTGAGGGGGTGGGGGTGTTTGATGAACGTCTAAGAGATGCCCTTAAAATATTGTGTACTACTTTTTCATGAGAAAGCATCATGGTGGATACTTCTGCCGTGAGGAAGACTTCACCTGTCTCTTTGTTGAACTAGAAAACTCCTTATAATTAGCGCTTGGAAACTCTTTATAGGTCATAGCAATATAATGATTAAAATCGATAGGCATGAAATATATTCCAGTTTATTAATAATTGTGTACGGAAAAATATAACTGAACATTAATTATCTGGCCCTATTTGAGTATCACCTTATAAATCAAAGTAAACTAATGGTTCTTTCATTGAAGAGGCTATTAAAATGATAATAAAAAGCAAATAAGGAGAAAATAATCATACTTAAAATGTGATAAAAAGAGAAGAATATACAATATTTGTTTTATGACAATCAAAACAGTTAGCTTCCTTGAAAACATGCTAAAAAGCGAGGAGATTTGATAAGAGTCTTTTTGTTGTAGACTTTCTATTTAATTAATAGTTTCATTACCTTCTCTATGTCCCTTTAAGGATCACATGTCTTCATCCGCTTTGATGAAAAGGTAAAAAGAGGAAGGAATCGGATGATGAGTATTTTCAAAGAGTGTTAGTTCTTTTTAGATGTCTTGTGAGTACATGATCCCTTGGACTTCTGCCAGAATCCACCCTGTCCATGCCAACACCAACATCATTTGGAGTGTACACAATCTTTGGAATGAGGACGACGATATGATAGATGCAAAGATGCTATCAAAAGCCAAGTGATTTATTTTTCGACTTAATTTTCGAAGAATATTGATATTTTAAATAAAATAAGTGATAATATAATCAAGTCATTAAGCAAATAAACATGGCTGGTTCATATATTTGCAGAAACCAATAAATGAGTAGATCATTATTATTTAAATAATAATGATGAAGTTCTCGTTTACAGTATTGAAATATTAAAAAGAAGTTCAGAATTTTATTTTTTTAATATTGTTGTTTTTCGCATGATATTTTCCCTTTCATATATCTTTATTTACAAGCATAAATTTGTAGAAAAATATACCAGAAACCTATATCAAAATAGGAATCATATCGTAATAAATCTTCATTTGGTAAAGATTTTTATCCTTTTTAGACACCAGTAATGTAGAATTGAAAACCTAAGGATCTAGATCCAGAATGTGAAACTCTACTACACCTATTTTCACTCCCCTCATCACATATTCCAAGACTTAAATGATTAAAATTATGTATGGAAAAAAACCATGCAGATAAAAGAATGAATTGTTAAAACACAATACTATTAAACGAATTTTCCAAGCTTACTGAATAAAATGGGAAACAAAATATTTGATAAATCATTTAATCTTGTTTTCGCAAGTAAGTGGAGGTTTAACCCTTTTATCCATTATTATTCCTAGTATATATATATGTGTGTATATATATTCATGAGTTTTTATCGATTTAACATAGAATCCAGAAACTTAATAGAGTAGAGCTATCATTAATATTAATCTTTCTTAAGACTTTTATTTGGTATCATTTTAAGTAACAAGACAACATAATCTTTATTAAAAGTAGGCAGCCAAAAATTTAATTTGGAAATTTAGTGCGGCATATAGAGGAGAAAGTGTAATCATTCATAAATATGAAAGCAATCCTTTCTTCTCAAGAAATTGGTGCGTCCCACCTTATTTCGAGGATTTAGCACTGGCTCATGGCGCTAATCATTTTAGTTCTTCAATGTAATTCGATTTCTGTGAGGAGGGAAGAATCAAGTACTCTCTGCTAAAATGCATAGGATGCCGTGTCCCTGACATCTCAAGATGAAGCCTCCTAATCTCAAGAAAGAGGTCAATAAATTAGCAGACTTTTACATAGATTTACTGGAGCTTCCTGATGATTGGAGGAAATAATTATGCGTTCCGCGTCAGGGATTCATGATGGGGAAAAAATTACTGCTCAATTACAGATTTCCTCTAATTGTATAATTTTTAAAAATCTTTGCAAGGACTGTGGCAAATTATATGTCCACACGTTGCATGCTTTTGCTGATTGCCTGCAGTGTCCGTTTTAAGACTTTTTTTACTTTTGAATGTTAAGGGATTGGACAAGTATCTCAATAACATTTTGAAAGCCATTGTAATGATTGATTTTCCCAAATAGGAAAAAAACGATCAAGTTCTTTTAAAGCGATTACAAATACAATTATAAATGCAAAAGCACTTGTTGCAAAAAGGTTAACTGCAAAATAATTTATCAAATTCAAAGAGTTTAGAACCATAAGGCTCTCAGCGGTGGCAAGATATGGAGCCCTTTTCCGATGAATACCGTCGCTTCTGGACAATTCCTGGAAATCAAGTACTTCCAATCAAAGTCAAAGTACATTTTTTTAAATAATGAAAAAGTTATATAAATTTTACTAATGCTTATTATTTGTTTTATGACTCTGCACGCAATAAACGGCTATTTATGTATTTAATTCACAATTACTCTATGTAAATAACGATTTGAGAAAATAATGATAATAAATTCAAAGGATTTATTTATACATGTATTCTTATTAGAATTCATGCGGTTTTAAAAAGGAAAACTTTTCATTTAAGGCTAAAATTATAGCGAGAATATAATGGATATGAAATTTTCATTCCATTCTGTAAACACAATATGTTTAAAGTTTATTGCCGAAGCGGAAAAATATAGCAATACGAATATTAAGTATTCAAAACTCCATTGTATTCCGTTGAGAGACAATAAATGAACAATCGGAATGGGAATTTTGTTTTGTGACGTATGTAAACAGAGTCCTGTTTTTATACACTCCCACAAAAAAATCAATTAATTAAGTATTTAAAGGACTTAGACCCTTAAAAATATAAAATAAAGTATCCTTAACCTTCCTCCGTCCAAGTTACGTACACTCGGATGGCCGGAACGGAGGGGGAGATCCCTCCCCCAACTTTCGCGTCAATAACTGCGAAACCCCCATCAAATGGATCGTCTCTGACCGTGAATAACCCTACTCCGGAAGAAAAAGGGATCTTTGGACCCCTCTCTCCCTCAGCCCGAAGTCCTGTGGCATGGTCTCTCTTTAAACTCCAGATCAAAGATCCTGATGGCAACCCCCCGGAAGAGGACGTATTTCTTGACTACGATGTCGTCGAAGTGGCTATCAATAAGCTCGGTATCCCTGCGTATGATTTATCCCACATCAGTGCGGAAATGGGCCCAGGTCGGGCTATCATAGGAACCAAGAACCCGGTAAATATAATCAATAACTTCTCCAACCTCTCACTTCCAATCACCTATGAACAAATTACTTCCGGTCTCAAGTTCGAAATAGATGTTCTTGGATTAAAACCTTTGATAGAGAGACTTACTTCCCGAACATTTAAAATTCAAGCCCTCCGGTATATCTCCAAAGCCACTGAGGAAGAACTTCTCTCCCACATAAAACCTTTTGTGGAAAAAGTCTCTATAATTGGTCATATAAGGTCCGAAAAACATGAGAAAAGTCTTATGGGTCACCCTGCAATGAAAGACATAGCAAAGAGCATCAGATCCGGTTCACTTCTACTTGAAGCTGTGGGAGACTCTGACTTAGTGCCTCAATTGTTGCCCATAAAGGGATCAATAATCAAGCTTAATTTCAATCGAGCGCGTAAACAATGTAGCAATTGTTTTAGGTCCGGCCACTCCATTTCAAAATGTGAGAAACCCAAAGTCTCTATTAAGGAGTACAAAGATTATTTAAAAGAAAAAATTAAAAATATAACCGTTCCTAAATCCACTAATGAAACTTCTCCACATTGGAGTGTGTGCCCCCACCAGTGACAATCCCACAAGAAATGTCTATTACCAATGAAGCCTCCACCACAATACCGAGCAATCTTCCTCCCCTAAGGAAATACAAAAGACCGAGACTTAACAACTCGGAAGAAGATCCAACGAAATTACATGAATCCACCAGCCCAAATGAAGCTCCGGACGACATACCAGCCTTGGTACCGAGGGAGGACTCCCTAGAATTGACCAATAAGGTCCAGAATTCTGATGTCAGCAAACCTCCCGAAAAAGAAGAGGCATTAGGGGCTGAAGCTCTTATGGCTAATAAATCAAAAAAGGATGTGATCTTGGTTCAGACCGAGGATGATGAACACCACAGTAGGTCGTCTCCATCTCTCCCAATAATCAATGTAGTCCCTAGTGACCACCCTCTGTCCCCGGTGAAGATAATGGTCCTCAGCACTCGGCCTTTGACACCTTGATGGCTAGTCGTGGCAGTTCCCCTTCAAGTGTCCGAAGAGGAAGACCGTCTAAAAATAAAATAAATAAAAAAGAAGAGATTCAGCTTCCCAAAAATATGATAAAAGCTTAAAAATACACACCCTAAGCCGCCAAACTCATTACTCATGTCTTCGTTTGCAATATATAACATTAACTCAATCGCCGCAAAGATAAGGACAAGAAAAGTTTTCAATTATATTAGCACAGTTTCCCCTATTGAGCTGGCTTGTCCCTTCCCAGATGTTGTTGCCCTAATAGACACAAGACTGGATGACATCTCCTACGCAGAGAAGATTGCTCCCAATTCTCATGACATCTTCATCGCAAAAGCGGTAAAATTGACGTCCCACCCTTCCAGGGGAGTTATGGTTCTGGTAAAAAAATCCCTTAAACCGACCTTAGTTGCGTCCGATCCAGAAGGAAACTACGTTATTTTAGAGCTGTTCTTTTTGGAAAAAGCTACAACTTTATACGCACTGTATGGAGTTAATTTTGAATCAAATCATTGGTTCTCCAATATTATAAAAAACATCCCCCCTCTAAAAATAACGAAATCATCATTGCTGGGGACCTAAACATAACCAGAGATCCAACTAGGGATGCATGCGGTTACAAAGGATCAAATAATAAAGCGAATGCGAGGGATCTGGAGAGCGTTATTGTTCGAATGAATTTGAGTGACTTGGGAATAACGGCCGATGGCAAACCACCCAAAATGACCTTTCACAGGAGAAATAAGGCCAAAAAAAAAATAACAGGAAGGCTGGACTATGTACTCTCCTCCCAAGGTATTTCAAAGTCTGTTAAAGAGTTCAAGACACTACCTTGTTATATCTCTGACCATCATCCCATTTTTATTAAATTCTTTCGTCCCTCAAAACCGCACAAATCCCATTGGAAACTTAACGTTTCCCTGCTTGAATCAGGGGAATGCCGGACTGAAATATTAAATATGATCACAGCTCTTAAAGCCAATATGAACGAGGAAAATATAACATCATGGGATACACTTAAAAAAATTGAGTCTTGCGCGAAGAAGATATTCATAAACAAAGGAAAGAGAGGGCGAATGAAAGAGAGGAAAAAAGACAACAATTGGAAAAAATGAACAACAATTGTGCGGAGAAAAGCACGGAACTCGATAAACTCCTCGAATACGAGAACAGGGGGACAATGATAAGACTGCGAAGAAATATAATTAATCTTAATATTACGGGGAAACCTCTTTTAAACACCTCGAAAAATCCGCTACAAGGACTCGAATGACCCAACTCAAAATGACTTCAGGGGATCTCTCTACTGATCCTACAGCTGTGTCTGAGGAGGCCTCCAAATATTTCTCTAGACTCTATAGCTGTGCTGATTGCTCAGTAACAAAGTTATGCAAATTTTGTCATGAATGGAGGTTGGTCAAGGACATTAAAAGATGGAAACCCCTTCTTAATCTACCAAAAAAAGGCACAAAGAAGCCAATAGACGAAAGAACAAAAGATATATTACATGATCTGCATTCCCCAATATTCCGGGATGAAATCATAAGATATATAAATAGTTACAATAAAAATTTAAAACACCGGGCCGTCCGGTCTCCCTCACGAATTCTATCAGACATTTGCAGTCCCTCTTGCTCCAATTTTAGAAGGAGTTTTCCGAGACATTTTCAAAAGAGGCTTCGTCCCAGAATTTATGAGCTCGGGTATAATAACCTTGGTCCTAAAAAAAGGAAAAAAGGAGATGATATTAAAGATTACCGCCCAATTTCTCTGCTAAATGCATCCTACAAGATACTCACGGGAATATTAAATAAAAGGTTGCTCAGAGTTCTTCCCCAACTGATTTCACCGTTTCAAAAGGGATTTATGCCAGAACGCCACATCGAGGACTGTGCGAGATCTATCCAAGATGCAATAAGTGATTGTGAAGACATGGGAGATAATTATGCCGCGGTAATGATAGACTTCGAAAAAGCCTTCGATAACCTGTCGCACAAGTTCATTTTGGAAGAACTATATGGATATGGCTTTTCGGATGGCTTTGTGGGCATGGTGTCAGCAATATTACGGACCTCTTCCTCAAAGTTGGGCCTTCCTGGTGGACAAAGGGCTATCTATATTTGCAAAGGTGCAAGACAGGGTGATTCGCTATCACCTTCTCTCTTCATTCTGGCAGTGAACGGGCTGCTGGAAAGACTCTCTGAAGATAAATCTGTAAGAGGATTAAATATAGGAGATAAAAATTTCAAAAGCATCATGTACGCAGATGATCTCACCCTTTTGCTTTCCGGGACGTCCACAACTCTGAAGGAGTCCATCAAAGGAGCTTGGGAAATCCTCAAGGAATTTGAACTGTCTTCTGGTCTCGCAATCAATATTAATAAAACTCAGTTCTTGACAAACTGTGAGGATATAGATGAGACGGATTATGGGGATTTCGTCTTTGTAAAAACGACCAGTGTCCTTGGCATCACTGTAGCAAGTTCTACGGACGAAGCAGAAGAGAAAAATAAGAATAAAGTCATTGAGATATTGAAACGAACGATATCATTTTATAGAAGAACTCCCCTCTCCCGCTACGAAAGACTAATAGCATGGAACATTAATGTCTTCCCCAAAATTTTCCACTTACTGAGATATCTACCTTTCTCGGAAACTCTGTGCATTAAAATTTATGAGCTAAGGGCTTCCCTTGTTTGGGGCAACTCTAAGCCGTATATTTCTAAAATCAGAATGAACTCTTGCATCTCTCAATGGGGCTTGGGATCGCTTGAAATTGAGTCCATGTGGAAATCTCTGAACTTCTCCTGGTTGCGGAGATTATTGAGCTGCGAAGACTATTGGGCAATTAGAATAAAAAATAAGTTTTTCAAAACTACAGGACATCATTACCTAGAGAGAATTTACATGGGCCCACTGGAACTTCTAAGATCTTTAAAGTCTTGCGGATCTCACTGGAAGAGAATGGCCAAATCCTGGGGCTCAAGCTTGCACAGGGTCCTTCCTCTGCTTAAAGCAAACGAGCCTCTGAACTTCAATGGGGCTTTGAGAAGTTCCTCGGAGTTCTTCAAAGAGGGTAACCTCACGTCCGTTGGGGAATTCTTTCAAAGAAAAATACAGATAAAAAATTATATACTAAGTTTACGATTACAAAAACTTCGTTCGCTTACCTCTGCGGGAAATATATCTCTTGGGCCACCTATCCCCTTCTACATAGCCCTTACGGCATTGGACAATCGTTCTATTCGAAGGTCTATTGCTTGCTCTGGACGTCCCTTCCCTGGCATCGAGAGACGATTGAGGCTACTACATAATGAGGCGGATTTCCCCCCGCTGTGTCCGGAAATTATTATGAAAAACCCCTTTACGGACTCCCATCAAAAATGGTTCCGATACCGCTTAGCCACGTCTTCTCTATTTATGAGCAAGTCCCATGTGGATCCAAAGAAACGGGATGCCATTGGTGTGGGGAGGTCGAGGAAACGTCTTTCCACTTCTTCTATCACTGCCTTAAAGTGGTCCCAGTCATTAAAGCTGTGGAAGAGATAATGTTAGAAGAACTTGGAGTATCATTAACCTCTACTGACTGGCTTGTATCAACATCTCCAACTTACGAGGAGGCTTACAAGATCGAACACATGGTATCCACTGTACAAAGGACCCTCTATGGTTCAAGAACGTGCGGAGGTGGACTTCCTATGGGTCTCCAAGACCTCGTCCGAAGAAATCTAGACATTCTGCGCTCTATCCACAGGGAAAATTTCAAAACAAACGGGCCTCTCTCCTTCATGGGGACCAAGACAACAAATAAAAAGAAAAACCTCCTCCTCAAGACTGGGGATCTTAATAATTATTTTATCACACCTTTTTTACCAGTTTCTCTATCTTATTATCGTGTCTATCGTGCCCTGTATTTCTTATGATTAATTTTAATGCCATTTGTATTTAACATCAGAAGACAACGCAGGTTTTAAGTTTGTATAATTCCAGTTGATTCGAACCTATTAATATTTTTTAAAAAAACAAAAAAATCGGAATGAACAATCCCCAAGGAATTTACACTGGTTTTTATATTATTATTATTATACTAATTTCTTATGAAAGGAATTAGTATTGTGTAGTAAAGTAGATAAAAATAGCTCAATAGAACTCTGAAGAAAAAGTTTTGAAATTGTTTTTTTCTTATAATTTTTCCTTATGTGATGCTATTAATATGCTCTTTAGTAACGTACATATATTAACAATTTTAGCTTAATATTTACAATTAATATTGTAAAAAAACACACATATATATGAAACCCATAAAAACTGATTCTTTGTACACATATAATCCCCTATATGTATTCGTTAATTGACCTTATTTTATCAAACATATTAAAATTATGAACGTGCGTACAAGAATACAGTAGGAATATGCCATAGTCTTTGTTTTGAAGTATAATTAATACCCCTCTCAGATACTCCTAGAGCACTTTTCTATCTTATTTCGTTTGTAAAAAGGCTTAATTCAAAATATAATGATGAACTAGATGGATGCCTTATAGAAATATGGTACTCTGAATAACATAGCCAGAAGAAAGCTGTCCAAAAAAGACCAATTGAAAGAGTCGTGGGAGCTGTACTTGTGTAAACGGGATTCTCACTCAAGATCAGGCATTGGACTGATCACTTGGGCTCCGAAGACATATTTCAGCCATTTTTGAGACATGGCGTATTATGCATGGTTAGCCCTTATATCATTCACCAACACTTTACTGCAGGTCTTAAGAGACATTTCTAGAGATAAATTCACATTAGTAAAGAGCGTAGTATAGTCTATTAAAGAAACTCTCTCACTCTTTCTTGGGTTATTTTACTTTCCAGAGAGAGACGCAGAGCCACATCATAATTCAAGGAAATCATCAGGAAGAGGATGAGAACAATTACCAAGTCATATGTAAAATCTCATGCATAACTTCGTGTTGTGCTTCAAGTAATGTAAAGGTTTACATAAATGAAGGTCATCTAGAGCACATGCTGTAAAATGAAGCAAAAAAGCAATGATCCTAGATTTTAGATACTATTTTTACTCATAAGAAGTAGATATGGCCAGAGTGTCATTTCACCCCAACCAAAAAGGAAGAAAAGTTGGAGTCCTTTCTTTGGGTCACTCTCCATTGAAGAAAAAAAATATTATTTTCATCTTGGAGTTTGCAATATCATTCATGGTTTTTGAATGAAAAGTAACTATTTTGATTCAAAAACCAATAAGACAACACATCAGTCAGTTATGAGGAATAAATTTATAAGTTTAAAATTGACCAAATTACAAATATTGCGGCCATTGTCAGTGGCCACATTGGTCTTTACGGTCACTTACTCACGATAGTTAAAACACAAAGTTCGACACTTGAAAGAGGAAACGCCGCATCATCTAAATTTTGACACTGCCCACATCATAAAAGAGATGTATCAGCTCACCGAGAAGTCCAACAACACTAGGAAGACGCAAATGGAAGCTCAATGCTTTAAAAGTTAAATGTTTTTTTGTGTATCTTACTCAAAAATAAAGAAATTAGCTTCTAAGTAAACTTTTACAGGCTGATACTGAATAGGGCTCCGATGGGGTGGGATTTACGTAGGAGTTAAACAATCAAGCCTTCAGTCAGTGTAAGACATACAATAATAACACGTGTGGAAAGGCATGAGATTAATGTAGCATTATCCAAAATACGACATAAGAAATATGCTGATGTGTTTATATGTGCATCTCAGCATATTTTTGAAAATAAGAACTCTATTTAAAAAAAACAATATCTCTTACCACTTAATCGGATAAACAGCCACAATACATCAATATTCTCCCAACATAATATGTTGTATGTGAATGGAGGCAATACACATAAATTATGTGTTGGTAATATATAATAATATAGTCCATTAGTATTAGTAGGAAAATAATGTCATTGTGGTATAATACATACATACTTTGCATTTACAATATTGAAGAAACGTATTAATATAAGAATACATTAATATAGACATATATAATACATAAAAAAATCATCCCTAATGGATTATAATAGCACCAAAAAAGGAGCATAACACTATTAAGTGCTGATTCTTTAAGGATTTGTCTGTCTGGAAAAGTGAGAATCCAGGATAGCAGACATTTTTCAAAAGGACTGACATGGAAAATACACTATTTTTTTGCTATGCAATATTACCAAATTATCATATTTGTAGTGACCCTTGCGTCAACTATGTATTATTAGTTAAATTATATCTTTATTTATAGTCAAGGATGGTCAGCTGGCTTCCCTGTTTGAGGTTCATATTAAATATTTTTTGGGCGTATATTGAGGTCAGGATAATCATACAAAGGAGTTGGGGATGCGATGTGCATTAATGCCAATTATATAGAAGAAGAACAGTTCATTCGTAAATTCAATCAAATGATAGCAATACATTCGGCAGCATTTTGGACCAAGGTGAGTGTTATTCAGATCAGACATCATGAGAGTACCGAGGAGAAACGAATACATAGTTCGATGAAGTTGAAAGATACTATGCAAATAATAAAGATTTTAAATTCCTTGATGGAAAATATTACCAAAAAATTTCATGTCAAAATAAAGGGGGAAAAGGTGCTATAAAAATGACTTCATTCATAGGAAACACCGAACTTATACCTTTTCCCGCTCCAATAAGGGTTAAATAATGCTACTGAATGAGTGCTAAACAATTTTTATTTCTCTAACTCCTCCTCCTCCTTTTCTTTTTCTTTTTTCCTCTCTTTACCTTGAAAAGCAGGTAGTAAAATCAGACAAGGTCTGATTTTTTTTCATTTCTGGTCCCATCACTTTGCAAATAGTTTTATTATGTCCGTCTTGACCCAAGGATTCATAGGTACCTTCAAAGTTCAAATTTGACCATAAATGTGGGAGGAGATAGCGTGCGGACATACAGACGGACAGGGATTGGTGAATTATTATATAGATATTCTTTTACTTTGGTACTGACTATTATTTAATATTTCTCATGAAATGGTAAGAAATCCTATACAAGAATGGAAAAGCTAGATGTTCAATACTAGTTTTTCTTTTCATTTATTAATTTTTCATTTTTAACATTTAGCAAGTATCAATCTGCTTTCCTCAGAAATTGTAAAAAGTTGGTACATATTTGAGAGCAAAATAAACATTCCATAGTTTGAATTGCTTTTTCTGATGCAGAGCTGCTTATATATTTATATAATACTGAAGGTTGATTTAAACTGAAGCAACATGTTCCTAGTCTCAAGTATCTAAAATTAAAAAAATAGCCAATTTATATTTTTAACACTAGAACGGCCAGGGGGTCATTTTGACCCCCATTCTAACTTTTCGATGTTAATATCTTTTTTGTGTTTCCCAGGTTGTCATGAAATTTCATAACTTTTTTTATGAGAATGTATACAAAAAAAACCAGAGTGCTATCTTAATTAGTTTTCAAGATATAGAAGGTACATCCTCGGCAGGCCTGGGTGTTACTTTGACCCCCAATTGTAAAGGTGTTATATAGTGACGTGTATACTCAAGGGGAGGAAACCGAAAGTGTTACGACAAGTTTAAACAAGTTACAACACATCTTAGAGTGCACGAGGCTACGTCAAATGCACCGAAACAGAAGCTACGAACAGACTATATGACTATATGAAAACCAGTAAAGAGAAATTTATAACCTCATCAGAGTTATGATTACCAGAGGTCTTTTGGCAAAGAGGCGATCAGTGAATGAAACAGGGTCTAAAGCGTGGAGTCATACATACCATATTGTGGAGACGTTATAAGGAATTTAAATTTAATCAGATTTGACATCCGTTCAACAAGATCTGATAAATTTGTCTTTGTTTCTTACATTTGGTATCATTTTATTGAGAACTTCATGTCCTTTCTTGAAGATATTACTATTGACGAGCAGCTATTCCCTACAAAAGCTCGATATCCATTCACACAGTATTTTGCGAGCAAGCCAGATAAGTTTGGGATCAATTACTGGTTGGCAGCTGATGTCAAGTAAAAATAATGTTTGAATGGATTTCCTTATCTTGAGAAGGAGATTCAATTTTTTTACTTACATAAAACTTGCTCAGAAGTTGGCCAAGAAACAAACTTGCATTGCTGGTATAGTAAATCGTATACAAGGAAAGTTCCACCTAAAATCAAAATTTCAATGAGCTTTTGTATTCATCAACAATATTGAAGATTAATAACATGAATTTGAACAGAACAAGCCTTCCAAAAATGTACTAGTTCTAAGTACAGAACATAGATAGGTCACTGCAACTGAAGGAAATAACAAACTGCCAGAAACAGTAGTCTATTACAATAGAACAAAGTATGGGTTTTATGTATTAGATCAAATGGCCCGATTGTATAACCCAAAGTCTCTTCGAGGAGATGGCCTCTCCAGGTTTTCTATATTGTACAGGATTTGGCAGAAATAAACTCCTGGATACTGTATACCGAACCTACAGGATTGAAAATATCGCGTAGTGATTTTTTGTAAACTATAGCTGAAAGAAGACATGTTTGGTTTAAATCGGGAATGATGATGACTCTATGAATGATGAGGATGGAGTGGAAGGAATAAAAACCAGGCAGTGGTGCAAGATAAATTGTACTTGAAAGTAGTGAAACAAATCTTCACATCAATGCAGCAAATGTTAAAAGTTACATGTGGTTCTTGCATTGCTGTGACAAAAATTATATGTAATAAATGCAAGAAAACTATATATTATTATGAAAAATATTGAGAAAACGAGAGGAAGACGCTCCCGCACCCGATTTCATAGCACACGCCTGACATCTATTGGCAGAGTAGGCTAACTTGAAATATTTATTAGTATTAGCTCATTTTGCATTCTTAATTCTGCACTCAGAGATGCCAAAATTTAATCACTTGTTCCTTTTGGCATTTCCAACAACTCCACAAAGTTTCATCCAGATCCGTTCCGTACTTTTTGAGTTATCCTGCTGACAAACAACCCAACAAACCACCCAACAAACCAACGCCAGTGAAACAATACCTCCTTCGGCGGAGGTAATAAAGTTTTGCTTTAAAATCTATAATATTTATAAATATATTTTGTGCATTATATACGATTATGACTCAAACTGAATCTACATAGTGTTAATTTATTAATTAAAACATGTTCCATACCGAAAATATTAAATATTTAGCTATTTGTAATATGGGGTCAAACTGACCCCCATGGCCTGGGAAGGAGTAGAGATGATGTTGGCTGTTCTAGTGTTAAACAACCTATATCATCCTTAATACTTAAAATATGTCAATATAAGCAATTATAAATAGCCAATCAATAAAATAATTTATAATTTTAGAAATAATTTATGTAGTAATATTTGGATAAATAGTCATGATCATTTAATGTAGTTGTAATTATTGGTTTGTACCCTTCCTCTCTGCGTATTTATATATTTATATCATAAAAAGAAAACATATGTACAATTTCCATAATTAAAATATAAGCATGATAATATAAACATTGTAGGATTCGAACGAACAAGCGAGTATTTATTGTCACTTAGTGGGATTGAGAATAACCCGGGCAATTTCTTCCTTTGTCGCAACGTATATTGTAAAAAATAAATAAAGTGGTTTCTTCCAAAGGCACACTGAAAAAATTGCTGTAACATATGTTCTTAGTTAACATAATAATATTTTTGGGACTCTTAGTATAAGAATGAGAAAAATAATCCCACAAAGACTGCGACAACGGTACATAATAATAATAATATAATCTCCCTGTGTGTCTTTTATATTATACATACAAGTCAACTTGATTATTATTTTTATTATTTAGTCGACCATTGTTTCATGACTGAGTGGGCAACGCCTAGTTTGTTTTTTGTGCGAAAAAGAAGAATGATGTGTAAAGAGTGAATGAGTGTTACTCAGGCATGTTGCCTCTAAATAAGAGAGAGAGATAGGGATGACTTGAAATACCAGTTTCTATTGGCTTGACTACATTACAGGCTTTAAATTACTTAAAACGGTCCCCATAGACTCCAAACGACCATCAAGTCATCACATACACAATACAAAGACATGCCAGAGGACATTCCTCCACATTATCCTTCATATTTAAACTCTTTAATTGTTAATTGATCGCTTAGGTTGGAATAACTTAATTAAATACCGCTATTTTAACAAGAGCTTAAGCATTTATAATTAGAGATAGAGAAAAGTTGATCTTTTTTGGAACGTGATTGGTTGAAAGAAAGTAGAGGGTATAATAAAAACAGAAGTTGGCATTATACATTAACAGACTTGTTGACGTTCGCGAAAAATTGCCGTTCGTTTGTTGTTCACCAAAAGATATCGTTCATCGTTCTTTTAAGATTGAATCGTTCGTTGTTCGTTTGCCGTTCGGCATTCTGAAGTCTTGACGCTTTTTTAGAAAGGAAATGTTTCCCATGAAAAGAAAAATATATTTTTGTCGCCAAAAACGACGACGAAGGTTTTTTTTTGTTGTTCGTCGATCGCGAACGACGAACGATTACAAATAAACGACAAATCAACAAGTCTGTACATTAAAGTATCCCTTCACTCGCGGCTGCCGTAGAGTAGTGAGCATGGATTATAGTAATTATTTTTAAGGACGATATTCCTATCATCCTTAAAATACAAATTTCATTTCCTCATGGTCCGCCTTCATCCATGTCGAATCCTTTGGATAAATTCCTCTAATATATCATATTTATTAACTAAAGTAACTGATAATACTTAAAGGTCTAATGAATGTTTATATTGTTGTATGTACCATCACTCTAAGTATTGATTAAAACAAGAAAACATTGTCAGCAAATGAAGAAAAAATCATGTTTTCTATCTCTATGTAAAATATAGAATGTCGAATCAAACAAGTGTTGGATATACTCGTTTGTAGTTCTGTCTTTCCCAACAATGAAAATCATACTATCACCGTCAATATTCAACGCTACAGTTTGTTTCTTCGGCACTCTATAATCATAACGCTTACGATACATCGAAGACGTTATAAGGTTTGAAATGTTTAGCCGTAGAGTGTTTTGGATAGTTCAGGCTTGATTCCCTCCCCCCCCCCCTGATTATATATTCAAATTGTTTTCATATTAAATAAACACCAACTTACCACCTGCAAACCAGCATATATGTAACATTTGTTTTCTTGCATATTGTGGTAATGATTGGTCAGGTAAGAATCGTTATGCTATATATTTTACACTTAATTTTATTGGTGTAGATCATATTGGTCCATATCAAGAAGAATTTTATGTATCATAAGTGTAATTTTACATTTGTTTATATTAAACAAATAACATTCTCGTTTCAATAATTGTTATAATAGAGGCTGTTATTCCAAAATATTTTTTAATTATATTTATATATTAGAGTTCCGTGTTAAATAAAGTTACCAGTTTACAAAATACTCTTAGCATCCGCAGACACATGATATAAAACCTTTATATCAGGTAAAGCTTGAATTATATAATTATTTCTAAGAAATAAGTTTGGCAAATGATAAGAAGAGATGATGATAAATCCGGTTGATATTCTTTGAAACCCTCAAGCATAATGTGTTTTTTTCTTCTCTTGTTTACCAACGGCACCAAATACTTTTAATCCTTTTTTTATTTTGAATGGTCTTTATTTAGTATTGTAGTATATAAAATACAATTATAAAAAGTAGGTAGAATTGCGTAAAAAAATACATGGGTAAATAAACATTATACTTTAAATTAGTCTACCTAAAAAGACCCAACCTCAACTAAACAGAAATAATATGCAATATAAAAACAAATCACAAAAGGTTATAAAAACAGAGATATTGAAGGACTATCTTCTTCAGCAAGGTGAGGTGACGGCTCGAAGAAGGTACCATGTACGAAACCAAGTCGATTGCATATTTCCATGAATCCGGCCTAACTCCGGGGATCTTTAATTTCAGTGCGGCATATCGAGCTGTGGCAGATAATAAAATTGGACGCAAGTTTTGCCTTGTTAGTGGTTCCTTATTCGACAGTTTTGATCCACTAAGGGTCTTCGCACTCTATAGTGCAAAGTGAACAGCCTTTAGAGTAGAGTTAGTCAGTTGCTTTCTTGGAATACCAAATAAAATAGTACCTGTCACTTCGAAAGAAGAACAAACAACGTTTAATTTTATGAATTCGCTTAAAATAGTTATTAAAGAGTATTTTACAAAAGCATGTACATATTATTAAAAACGGTTCCGCAATTAATGCAGGGGTATTAAAATATAACACCTGGTTGAAATTTGGAATTGAGTAGTGAATTTAAAATAGTCAGAGAGTCTTTAATCCGTTTTAACCAATTGGATAGCAAATTTAGTTCCCTTAACCATCTGGTGCAGGCATCATGGACAAGGGTAGTATATATGGAGCAAGTTATTTTTAAACGAAAACAAAAATTACCCCACCTCAATGCCGAGTCTTCATGGATAACCAGATCGTGAAAAGTAAAGATTCCTTTTTCAAGGCTTCACGTTTTAATTTTTTTGGCTCCTCTATTGCTTTGAAGAAAGCCTTCTTACTTGCATTTTGAGCGAATATGTCGACAGTAGAAGAGGAGTCACAAAACCAGACAAAAATTACAGACTATCAGCTAAACTGCCGCC
The DNA here is from genome assembly GCA_013387185.1 of Caligus rogercresseyi. Lineage (NCBI taxonomy): Eukaryota > Metazoa > Arthropoda > Copepoda > Siphonostomatoida > Caligidae > Caligus > Caligus rogercresseyi. The sequence continues at coordinate 26,381,522 of CP045892.1, forward strand.
CAACTAGGCGATATAGTTTAGAGTAAATCGTTTGAAGATACGGAACTCATCATAAGAAGAGTGTACATGGAGAATTTGACACAACAGACCTCCATTCGAGATCTGGTCTTTTAGTAAGGTCAATTACAACTTTTACGAACACTTTCGGTGATACTTTGGTGAGAAGAAATAAGCCACCACATAGAGTTTCGTAGGTGTTTTAAGTGCATGAATATAAGTCTTGTGAAAAAGATTGTTAATCAAATTATTTTTCCTCTTTTGATGACTTGTATCTGCTAAAAAAGGCAAAAGAGATGCCTTATGTAAAATTGAAGGAACAATAAAATTATTATGATTATCGATTTTAGACCGAAGATTCAATTTTCTCCTCGATATTTTTTTTTTAAACACACGTTCTCATTGAGTTAAAATTTCAACTGTTTCGCCATTTTTATCATAATTAACTCCTAAAATTTTAATCTATTTCTCTACTGGGCAGTCGGCAACTCTAAAATCCTTTACTGGAGACCAGGAGCCGAGGGGTAAAATTGTGGTTTGTTTCTGTTTAAAAGTAGACCTGAACGTTTACCAATTTAGTGAAATATGTTAAATGATTTCCATCCTTTTTTTTAAGTTGAGCCTCCGACTTGGCTTCTTTATACAAAGTTACATCATCTGCGTATAAGTCAATAATATGCCGTGTGTTGCCGAATAAAACTTCAAAAAAACGTTTTTTTATAGAGAGCCAAGTCTTCTATTGCCATTACAAAAAGAAGGGGAGCCGCGGGGCATTCTTGTCGGCAGTTTAATCCCTTTAAACTGGTAATTAATTCAGATCATCTACTTTGAGGAGCTGACCATGCCTTTGATTAAGAATGTGTCGTTGGTTGTATTTTATTTAGTACCTCATCTCACATGGAAATAAGATAGGAAAATGAAAAATCTGTTGGTACCCTTGTAGTGCTATATTGAATATACAATTATGAGGGTGGGAGATAAATAATATAAATAAATAAAAACAGCAAAGAGCAATTTACTTCGCTACTTATCTAATTTTTATTAACCAATGAATAAGTCTTTCTATGTCATTAAAAGCCGCCTGACAACTGTAAATAATTTAATGTAGAAGGTCCTATTTGTTCAGCCGAAACTCTATTCCAATCTTTGCCTCCGAGATGGCACATGTTTGATTTATTAACAATGTTCCCAACCCCAGGTCACCTAACCTATGACCTCCAACACCCTGAACACTCTCGATAACTTTGAATGTGGCCCTCAACAAGTGTTTCCAGTCTAATATAGATTCCATTAAAGAGTTTGTCAATGAAAAAATCGGTTTTCTTGGCTAGGGAAAAACTCATAAGGACCAGCAAGTTTTTCCATGAAACGTTGGGGTAGCTGAGGGTATTTATAAAAAACCGAAATGAACAGTATTTTTATATATCATTTAAAAAAAGATTAAATCCAGGCAGTTTTATAAAAGCTACAAGAGTTGTAAAGAAAAAGGTTGTGATTGCTTTAATAATAAGAGCCCGTCGTGCAGTTCGACTAAAGTATTCCCAGAGGCTGCAAGTGTATGTAAATATCGCAGTAGAGATAGAGATCCAGTAGAGTCGTTGATTCTCCTAGTAGATATTTAAATCTTAATCTCTCCTAGGGTAGATTACAACCTCAATGTGGAGATGGAGTATTATAATGTTCCTTATCATCTAATTTAAGAATAAATAAGAGCAGCATATTATTACTACCATTACTTACTGAATATAACATTTTTTTAGATATTTTATTGAATCTAATGCGCATCAAGTTATATTAAAGCTTCGTTTACAATAGCAGATACAATATTAGTAAACATTGCGTCTTATTTGTCCAACGAAAAAGAAAAAATTTGTTTTTACAATCTCGTAATAGAACATCCCCATCCTCCAAGGAGAGATTATGATCTACTGGATCTCTATCTCTACTACAACATAAACATTCCCTTCTTATCCCCTTTAAAGTACCAGAATAGTCCAGTGGTTCCATAAACTTAAAAAAGTAGATAAAATGAAATACTTCCGTTCATTATAAAGTAATTACAACGTATTTGTACGTAGGTATAATACTACACTCTTTACATCAATTTCCTTCACAATACAAATTACATGGCAAAAACTATTTGTAAGCAAACTTTTTTTCTCAGAGAAATATTTTGAAGGTTGAAAAATTAGTATGTTCGTCCTAAGGAACACAGCCAAGGTTGAAGGAAGGATAATTAATTAATTCATCCACAAAATTATACTAGGAAGAAAAACTTGATGTAACATTTATGTATTATCCATTACCATAATTTATTTTCCTTATGCATGCATGAGTTTCTTCAAGATCCCTTGAAGTATAGACAGACAGCCCATTATAAGAAATATGTAGCTTGCAAACGAATATAATTTCATCTATGTTCTTGACATACCAACTAAGTTCGACCTGAATGATAAAATTATGTATGGGATCCAAAGAAAATATTTCAATATCGTTACATTGAGGGATTATATGAAGTTTAGGATTTTTTTGGTTTGGTTGTAGTAGTATAAAATCTAGTTTTGAACTAGGTTCGTTACTTGCTTCGACAAGGCTCTGACATAGAAGTAACTTGCCCGGACGCTGCAAGGGCATGTTTGCATCCAAGTACTTTAACAAAGACATCCTTGGCGTCCGATATTGTTTCATTTAAATAAGAAGCCCATACATTAACAATTAGCCAATCCTGATTAGGGCATGGTAGATGTAGTGACATGCACCATATTGTGAAATAGTTCCTTCAAACCTCGGCTTACCTAACGGCAATATGCTGCTCTAGTTAGTGAGTAACTAGTATACTCGTACAGCAAAAGACCTTGAAGAGCGCACCCGAGACTTCCTTCATGTTTATGGTAGCTTGGATGAGGTCCAAAAAGAAGGGTCCCTCCTTGAAAACGACGAGTTTTCTTCAGTCACTTGGAGCAGATTATTGAAAATTACAATGCTTATTTTGAGATGAATTCATATAAATGAATTAATATTTCAACAAAAAGCGAATTGGTTCTATACAAAATTGCAAATACATTAAATAGGTTTAAAAATTCATTAAAAATCTATAGTAGAGAAACTAAATTTATAAAATTTAGCAACAATTATTAATAACTTCAGGATAAATTTAATGCAAATTAGAGTTGAATTGTGAATCTATTTTTAGTCAATAATCATTGACTAATTATAATTAGTAAAACTGAATTTTGTTAATTGCAAAACGCATTCCTTAGGATTGAAAGAGACTAATTGAGGAAGCCTCCGTCAATTAACTATGATCAATGTTCAATTTATTTAATATTTCCATGAATGTCGTGAATTTTGAATATATTTCACAAATAAGTTCCACTTAAGAAACTTTTGCTGTGATGATCCAAACCAATGTTATAACAAAAAAGTATTCTAATGAAATAAGTTATTAATTCTGATTCCGATTTAAGAAAATTGAAGCCAAAAGAAGAATATATGTTTATTTATAATTTTTGTCCATTTAACCAAACGATTTTGTCAATAATTAAAGGATGACAAAGACCGATTATGTTTTTTGTTTCGGCCTATATAGCAAAGGTTATATATCAGAGTTATAATGTAATTCATGCGAAGCTGAACTTGTATTCTTAATTATTTTTCTTCAAATTAGTTTCGGCTATTAATTTAGAAATATACAAAAATTGCTATATAAGTATGTATATTATTTCAAGTAAAAATGACATATCCTTTTTTATTGTACCATTTTAGCGAAGCTAATTAATATAATTGTTGTGACATGATACTTCATACACTAATTAAAACCATCATAATTGTTCAAATGGCCATTTATGAAGCATATTTTTATATATTTGTTGCCAAGGATTTACTGATTTTTTTGTAGTATCAAAAATTTAAGTCTATTATTATATGAAAGGGTCCTAACAATCCTAAATCTTATAGACATAATTGGAAAAAAAATACACTCACCTCATAATACTATATATAATTGTGTCTTGTTAAATATTTTTATAGGATAAAAAAATATTAAAATTCTAAGAATTTTAAAAAAGCACCAAAAAAATTCTGAAATGATAGATTACGAACTATTCAAATATCCTATTGAATCAAATGATCGATTTTTTTAGAGATTTATTCTATAAGAAATATATTCATTTTTTCATTCAAAGCAATAAATATTCAATACAAAAAACGCTAGCTTAATATTTGATAAATAATTGAAATAAAACCGTGAGTAATAAAAAATTAAGAAAATACTGAAGTGACTCAATCACATGTCTCAATTCAGACAAAAAAAAATATTATCGTTGCTATTCCATATTTTTACGACTAAATCATCATCGTAAAACGGGCTTGAATGTCAAATTTCCAACTTAGGTCATTTGAGCAAATATTGAATGAGCAAATATGTATTGTTTATATTGACTTTATACAATAGTGACTGTACATTTTATATACATACATTGAGATATATTTATAGCAGTGTTTGTAAAATAAATTGAATATACAAAGTAATTGAGAAGAGATCTGCATTTTATAAACTTGTTTTGCTTCTGTAGTAATTGTTTTTTCAATAAACGATACAAGAATCAATCTAATACTGGAGTACAAACTTGTTGACATTCGTGAAAAATTGTCCTGCGTTTGTCGTTCATTAAAGTTATCGTTCGTCGTTCATAGTTCGTTTGAAGATTGAATCGTTTGTCGTTCGTCATTCTGAATAATAGTGACGAAGTTCTTTTTCTTTTGGAAAGGAATTTTTCCCATCCAAAAGTAGAACTTAAAAAGTACAACACTACTAGTCTATGGAGAATACTTGTCCTTTTTTTGGCGCCAGGGGTCGACATTCATGAAGATATTTTGAATAAGAAGAAGCCTGTAAGTTACTGCATTATTTTTTTAAACGAACGAAGAACGATATAATTTTTTTTGTCGTTCGTCAAAAAAAACCATCATCAAATCTTTATTAACTTGAAGTAATTGTGTATAAAAATACATAAATATACATTGTAGTCTAAAATTAAAACTTCATAAAAGATTAAAACAGTTTTACGTTTCTAACATCAAATAAAAACTGAATGTGCAACAATAAAAAAATAGCATTAGTAAAATTTCAATATTTTTTTCATTATTTTTAAAAGATGTTTTGATTTTGATGGGAAGTACTTAATTTCATTAGCGGCGACAGTCCAGGAGTTGTCCAGAAGCGACGGTATCCTTTGGGAAAGGGTTCCATATCTTGCCGCCGCTGAGAGCATTAAGGCTCTAAGTTCCTCAGATATGATACATTCGTTTGTAATTAACCTTTTTGCACTAAGTGCTTTCGCATGTATGATTGTATTTATAATCGCTTTAAAAGTATCTTATCGTTTTTTTTTCCTTTATTAGGAAAGCCCTAATACAATGGTTTTCAAAATGTTTTTGGGACACTTGTCCAATCCCTTAACATTAAGAAGTAAAAAGGACTTTAAAATTGACACCGCAGGGCAATCGGCAAAACATGCAACGTGTGGACATATAATTTGCCACAGTCCTTGCAATGATTTCTAAAAATTGTGCAGAGGAAATTTATAATTGGGTAGTAATTTTTCCCCATCTTGAATCCCTGACGTGGAACTCATAATTCTTTTCCTCCAATCATCGAGAAGCTCCAGCAAATCCATGTAAAAGTTTACTAATTTATTGACCTCCTCCTTGACATTAGGAGGCTTCATCTTGAGATGCCAGGGACACGTCAACTTATGCATTTTAGAAGCTCTTTGAAGAGGGTATTTAAACTTCCATCCTCACAGAAATCGAAGTACATTGTAGAACTAAAATTATAAGCGCCATGAGCTAAATCCTCTAGAAAAGTGTGGTGCCTCAAATTTCTAAAGAAGAATGGTTTGCTTGCATTTTGATAAATTAGTCCAATATATTTTCTCTGCCATATGCCGATTAAACTTCCAAAGTTTACGCTGGGCTCCGGCCCATACTTTTGATATAGATTCTGTTGTCTTATTAGTTAAAATGGTACCAAATAAAAGCCTTAAATAAGATTGCTATTGGTGATACCTCTTCCCCATTCCGTTTCTGGATTTTTGATTAAGTCGATAAAAACTTTTATATAAAATCTTAGAATAATAAAGGATAAAAGAGTTAAACCTCCACCCATTCGAGACTTTGGTCTCTTTAGAGCAGGAAATATCTCTTATGAAAAAGAGTAGAGAGCCATAATGCTCCTCTTCATTACCTTTTCTGCTATCAGAGGAGAAGCTGTTGCTCTATACAATACCCTAGGGGCAATCTGAGTTTTGTATAAATCAATCCTCTTTTGTAAATTAAAATTTTTCCATGCGGAAATTCGATTTGAGTTGAATAAACAACTCTCCATTATCAACATGGATCCCTTCTCCTGACCTCTTTTGGAATTTCTCAAAAACCTCAAAAGAATTTCAACTCTTTTAATGAGTTGGCTTCAACCTCTGTATTGGCTTCAACCGAGAGTGTTACGTCATCAGCATACAAATCGATGAGATGCGTGTATCTGGCATCTTAACCCCAAATCCATTATATTTCTTTTTTAGGAGGAGGACTAACTCTTTCATTGCTAAAACAAATAGAAGAAGGGCAGAGGGGCAGGTGGGCCGCCCTGCCTGCAGCTCTTCTTCAGTTCTATGGATTTTCCCTGTAAACCTCCAACAGAGATCAAAGATCCATTAAGTAGGAGTGCTCGACTGGATTAAAAAAATGTTTTTGCAAAAACGTTTTACAGATCGAAGAATGTGGACATGTGAAATCGAGTCAAAGGCTTTTTGAAATCGATTCCTTTGATTGCTCCTAATTTATTCCGCCCTGCGACAGAATCAATAACAGCTTGCACGTTTCTTGAAACATTCGAAATTCATCTGTGCCTTAAAAACCTTTCTGAGAGATACTAATCTTTCTATTGAGCTTCGGCTCCATCTCTTGTGCCAAAACCAGAAAAAAAATTCATTCGCAAACGACGAACGATTACAAATGAACGGCCCTTCAACAAGTCTGCTGGAGTAAAAATAATTGTGATCAAAGGCATGACTCTTTCGTATTTTGTATATAATGCATTTTTTTTTCGACCTATTTTATTTTGCGAGTTACATATAATTACATATATATAAATAACATTCTAGTTTAAAATTAAATCGCAAAATATAAAAGTCAATTTCAATAGACAAACATTCTAGTCGTTAAAAAGGATTTTTTTTGTAAAAAATAATGCGGTAAAAACGGTAAAAAAATCACAGTGACAATAAAATGGTAAATTAATTACAAAAATGTCTTCTGATAAAACCTCTATAAGTTCGTAAGAGTTTTTTTAAGATCATTCACTGTTTTGTCCGAGAATGAGGGAAAGTAGCGAACCAAGTCTCCCGCGAACCTCCACTGGGAATCAGCACGTCCTGGAATCTTGATCTCCAGCGCAGAGTAACGAGCAGCAGCGGAAAATTGAATGGATCTTAATTCCTCCGTTTCGATAGTTTTCCCCGACGCAAGGTGCTCCGCTACATAGCTTCTGGAGCTTGATAGAGCAAACTCTATTGCTCTTGTTTTCTCCGACGCAGATCGCAGGTTAGATGTGAGACCGAAAAGAAGAATGGGAAAATATTTTTGTCGTCGATTCGATGAATGTTGAGGCTCATAAAGTCCCTCACGATTTTAAGAACAGGACATTGCGAAAAGGCATGAATAATTGAGTTAATAAAATTTATTTTATCAAAACCAAAAAGTATCATGCTGTGAGTATTTAACTAGAGGACTCAGAGAGTGCAAACCTCTGCCGATCCCCACCAAATGAATCACTTGGTCTTTTTGTCATTTCCAAACCTCTACGCACTGTCCCTTTAACTCTACATACTGCTCCTTTATTGTTTACACTCTAGAGGTACATGGAAAGAAAAAGAAACTGACGTCATCAAAGAGGAGATCACAGCACAGCGACATCTATTGGCAGAGTAGACTAACTTGAATATTTATTAGTATTTAGCTAATTTTGCATCTTAAAGAAGCACTCAGAGATGCCAAAATTTAATCACTTGTTCCTTTTGGCATTTCCAACAACTTCACCGTTCCGCACTTTTTGAGTTATCTTGCAGACAAACAACAAACCAACAAAAAACAAACAACCAACCAACGCCAGTGAAAACAATACCTCCTTCGGCGGAGGTAATTATGTATGCATTATGAACACAAGAGCTCATAATGACCTAACTTGAATACGATGATAATTCTTTGATGCAGAAAAAGTGATCAATCGAATATGAATTATTTTTCTTATGATGAATAGTATAATAAAGAGAAATATCTAGATTAAACCACCCTTAAATAATCGATCAGCGTAAAACATGAAGAAACAACAATCACATAAACAATTGTAAAGAATCTTGATAGATTTATTTAATACTTGAGTCATCTTCCTTCAAATGATCTCATTTTGAGCTATAAAACGTGAAATTTGAGTTTATTTAATATCAAAGTGATTTATATTCTACATTTATTTTTGCACATATACAAGGCATGAATATAAGATTATTTTCGAGGGGGGAAAATAGATCTATTTATTAAAAAAAATTAATATATTTTGTTACCTTTTTTGAAATGCATTTCATAATTTCATTGCCACGCTTTTGAGTGGAGACAACTTATGATTAAGAAAATATTCATATAAATATGTATTCCTGAAGACAACGTTTTTCCATGATATAAAAAATCATTGAGCCAATGAATACGACGCAACGTTGCTGCATGTATTATTACAACTCAAAAATACCAGTTTCCACGAAGGAGTGTGTCACGGAATGCCTATTAATTAATGTGAGTCATGAGACAACTATGTATTTGAACTGGTTTCAACCAGTTCAAATACATATTTCTTCGTATTTATTGAACAATGAGTCATTCCGTAAATACGTATATTTCGAGGAATGATCGAACTATAATAATAATACATAAATGACATTAACGAATTTATATGCAAACAAAAATAATATAACTTACAAATATTAGGTCCACTTGCTCCTCTGACCACAATACAAATAAACCCTCCTCATACTCGAGGGGTCAGCTCACGTAGCTAGGGGTGTGCCGAAGTATACATACATATTACGGACCGAGCCACTCTTCATCCCCCTCCACGCTAGCATCAAGTCTGTTGACATGTTAGCGTAACTTAATTTTTATATACATAAGTTCCAGTCTCGGGCTCATAAAACTTCCTGGGTGCCCTATTCCTTTTGGATCTCCTACACACAGATTCCGGAGAATGCGTAGTCATGCCGTCCTGGTGTGTAGGGGGAATGATAGTACTTTGTACTGGAGGATCAGCACGAGGTGAGTCATAAATAGTAGGGGTAAATGGAGTAAAGCGGCGGAGGAAACGCCGGTTCCTCTTCGTAACTCGCCCTGTGCCGTCTATTTTGACGTTGTATTGGTCATACGGAAGGATCTCCACCACCGTCCCGCTCCGGTCCCATCGATGCGGATGGTTGCCCGCCTGGTTCTGCACAAAAACTCTGTCTCCTGCGCAGAGACTTCCTAAGGCCCTGGATCCTTTCCTGAGGGCTTCCTCAGTCTTTACACACCGAGTCTTAAGGGCATCTTCTTTCATCCTCCACATCTCACGCCACATCTCTGAAACTTGGTTGTTGAAGAAAACGCTCGTAACCTTGTTCAACCGAGGGAAGGTATCATTAAGGGGCCGTCCGAACAGGATCCTCGCGGGCGAGAGTTTGCAGTCTGGGTCCGGTGTGTTACGGACTACGAGGAGCGCCCGTAAGAATGAATCGTTATCAAGACTCCCATTTTTACTATTTCCCCTCAAGAGACGTTTGGTTGCCTTGACGCTCACTTCGGCCCGTCCATTTGATTGGGGATTATATGCAGATGATATTCGGTGGTTGATACCCCATTTCTGCAGAAACTCCTTAGTATCGATTGAAGTAAACTCTGGCCCTCCGTCGCTCGACAGCTCATTAGGTACTCCGAACGTCCCCAAGTAACGGCGTAACGCGGATATCAGACCTTTCGCTCCATGGGAGTTTGGTGACGGTAAGTAGACTTCAGTCCACCCAGTGAATCGATCTCCCACGATGAGGTACCGCTGTCCATCCAAATCGAAGTAATCAGCAAAGATCTCCTCGAATGGCCCATTTGGGGTTGACATTTTTTGGGGGGGCAGTCGTGGCTGTGATGGGGCATTTTGGTTGCACATCCTACACCGTGACCTCGTGTCTTCAATATCCCTGTATAGGCCAGGCCAGAATATTATTGTTCTGGCGTGTTCATTCATTGTCGTCACCCCCTGATGGGCTGAATGCAGTGCATCTAGAGCTTCACGCCTTAATGATGGTGGGAGGACTACCCTGTCTCCTTTCATAATAACGCCCTGGGCGATTAGTAGCGATCCCCGAACACCCCAGTACGGCTGTATTATGGTAGGTATGTCTGTCTTCTTTGCTGGGAAACCATTGTTAACTTGCTCCATAAGGGTCGTCATTTCTGGGTCGGTTTCATACTCTCCTTCTATTCTTGCCCACGAATTTTTTTCGAAGTTTCCGAAGTCTCCTCTCACGCTCGCCATGACTAGTTCCTCTTCCAATTCGGTATGATCTGGGCGTCCCGTTGGGTGTCGTGATGTGGCATCAGCAAAATGATTAGACTGACCAGGTCGATGTACAATATTAATTTCCAAGCCATTGTCCTTTGTTTCATTCTCGATAGCCTGACGTTCGGGATTTCATCGAGGGTCTTGTCCCCAAGAAGGCGCACAAGTGGTTTGTGGTCTGTCACAACAGTGAGGTTGTCGGAGCCCTGTGTGAAGTAACGCGTTTGCTCTAGGCTCCATACAACGGCGAGCATCTCTCCTTCAACTGGGGCATACCTGGTTTCTGCTATAGACAAAAATCTTGAGCCAGCAAGGGTAATTCTCCAACCATCGACACAGCAGTCCGGAAGGTTCCCGGGACATTTACAATGTTTTTGCGTGAGCACGTAGCCAATTCCGGCTTTAGACCAGTCAGTCCTCAAACATGTGTGCTTGCCTTGGTCGAAGATCCTTACTCCAGACTCTATTGCCTTGACTATGCCCTTCCTGGAATTTACGAATGCCCTGTCGAGTTCCTCTGTCCATTTGAATTCGACTCTTGGGCTCAAAAACGGTCTGAATGGTGACATAAGGTCACGCAGTTGAGCGTAATGTGCCACTTGATTGACAAGACCAAACCATGACCGTATGTCGGTTATCGATTTAGGTGTTGGGAAGTGTCGTATGGCATCTATATATTTCGGGAGGGGTTCCACGTTCTCTTCTGCTATTTTAAACCCCGCGAAGTCGACTGTTTTCTCCGAAAACTGGAATTTGTTTTTATTCAAAACTACTCCCGACGAGCCCATGAGTTCCAAATATTCCAGTACCCTCCACCAGTGATCAGCTAGATTTTCATCGTATAGTAGGCTGTCATCTACGCACCGTACTTTTCGCTGTACGTCCACGGTGATCTCATCTAGACGCCGATTATAACCATCACCACTAGAAACGAAGCCCTGTGGTGCACGTTTGTAGCGAAATCGACCCATGCTAGTGATGAAAGTCGTGAGATGTCGATCTAACTCGTGGATTGGTACACTGTGGTATCCGTTCCAGGCGTCACTCACGGTTTTCCATGTTCCTCGGGGGACTGACCTCGCCAACTGAAACGGTGATTTCATGGCATGGACTTCTCGCTCGCAGTGCTTATTCAGGGGGAAAGATCAACTGTCCGCCTTGGTCCGCCATCACCTTTCCGTGTCACAACCATTCGATGACACCATGCTGCAGCTTCACCATGTGGCACCCGTTCTATCACTCCCATAGCTTCGTCGTTAAGTATATCCTGTTCCACCTTTTTCTGCCAATGGATCGGGACAGGTGCAGGGGTGTGGCAAGCCTTTGTTTTAGCTGTGGGATCTACCATAATGCGAACCGGGGGGCCTGTTACGCTTGGCAGCTCTTGATGGGGACACATGTTAAAAGTTGATGATGCGTATCTCGCCAGGACCCATTCTTTCATCAAGGGTACGTTGTCTATCGTGCTCTTGAATGGTAAGCGCGTTGGTAGTCCTGGAGTCTTCGTACGGGCTAGACAATCACAACTTTGGCGGCCTGAAGAGACAGAAGCGATCTTAGGGAATCCCTCCGATATTATGCCCAGCTTTAAGAGTGCTCTCCTGGACACGTAGAATTCCTTCGCTGTCGGGCTGACATATACCATTTCCGAGTGTGTTCGAGTATAATGATCCTTTTGTACTGACATCTCGAGTAGCACTGCTCCTTCGGTCTCAATTGCACTCTCATTTGCCGCCGTCAATCCATGCTTAACGTGAATAAGATCACATTTTTTGAAGCCTGCTTTGTAATACTGATCGCTCGACCAAAGGCAAATATTGGCTCCCGTGTCGGCTATCGCACTTAACATAGTGGGCCCGGCATTTGGTGGGTCCCGTCCCAATTGAGCATACCCATCAGCATCCGCTCGAACGGAAACCTCAAAGGTAGGGTGGGGTGGTGGGTTTGACTTCTTCCATGTGCCATCGTGTAGCTCGAGATGAGCACACTTGGTTACTTTGTTGTGCCCGATTCGTGCGCTGTAGTCCTCCTTTCGTCGGTTTTGGTATAGCGATCCTTCTTCCAGCAATCTAGGCAAACAACATGTGGTGTCTTATTAAGACCCTTTCGTGAGGCCGTATATAGCTTGAATTGTCCTCCACATTTAGGACACTCTCCTGACAGCCCTGTCTTGTCGCCTTCCCTCTTGAAGGTCGACTTCGCCGCTCTCACGTGGGTGTTCTCGCCAAGTAGGGCATTGTGTATGGTCTCACGGGCCTCAATGATTGCGAGGACATCCTCTAGAGGCTTATCATCCACGTTTGGAAGGCTCATCGCGTCCCTCCGAATATCAATATCTGCCAAGCCGGCAATGGTGATGTCTTTAACAATCATCCTCTTGCAACCACATTTGCTCGAAAAGCCGCAGGTCTCGGCTTTGCCCTTAACTCGTGCGTAGAACGAGCGCACCGGTTCGTCCACCCGTTGCTTGAGGGAAAATAGCTCAGCTCTCTTCACTGACTTAGCGACGGGTACAACTGCTATCCGTTTAATGGACGCAAGTAAGTCCTTCAAAGATCCCTTCACTATGCCGGGGTCCTCCTTAAGAATGTCATCTGCTACATCGTCATCACAGCACTGGATGAGTTGGGCCGTGGCAGTTGACTCATGCATGGACGAGCATTCCTTGAATATGTTCCATTTTGCGACGAATACGTTCCAAGCCTCTTCTGTGGCATTCCTGGATATCCTTGGGCGGTCAAGCTTGGGTGCATTGTCTCTCTGGGGCTCATCTCTCTTCACTGCTCTTTCGTGGTTCTGCGCATGGGAGCTATACATCGCCAAGGCAACCTCCGTTAGCTCGTGTTTGATGACCGCCTTGCATCCTTCAATTTGACATGGGATCTCAGTCGGCATTTCGATGTGTGGGAGGAACTGAACACGCTTTTTCGATCATGAACAATGAGTCATTTCGAGGAATGTTCGAACTATAATAATAATATACATAAATGACATTAACGAATTTATATACAAACAAAAAAAATATAACTTACAAATATTAGGTCCACTTGCTCCTCTGACCACAATACAAACTAGAGGCATATATACACTCAGAGAGTGTGTACCTCCGCCGATCCCCACAACATTCCCATTCAAACATTCTCCCTTTCACACGCCCGATTTTCTATCTCTAATCATTGTTTCCTCTCTGTTAGCTCATTTTGCATATTAAAAAAGCACTCAGAGACGGGAAGAGGAAGAAGTTTAAGCTACGTCACTGGGTTAACATAGTCCTGAGCTGATATATGAACAATAATACGTCAATGAATATTTTTTAGCGTTTGTTCTTTCCTACTCCCTGAATAGAGACCCCATTTCATTTAGTATTTGGCTCATTTACATATTAAAAAAGCACTTAGAGATGCCAAATTTAATCACTTGTTCCTTTGGCATTTCCAACAACTCCACAAAGTTTCATTCGAATCCGTTCAGTACTTTTTGAGTTATCCTGCTGACAAACAAATAACAAACCAACAACGCCAGTGAAAACAATACCTCCTTTGGCGGAGGTAATAAACCCTCCTCATACTCGAGGGGTCAGCTCACGTAGCTAGGGTGTGCCGAAGTATACATACATATCACGGACCGAGCCACTCTTCATTTATTAATATATTTTTTAATTGACAAATTAATATTCTATAAATTTCCTAAATATATCATTTTAGTGACTACATAATTCAATGGGAGAGTTCTCATGAGACTGTATAATTAGTTGGTCTCATATATTTTTTTTGATATGATTTGAATATATACATGACACTACTGAATTCTTTCCACTAAAGACTAAACCCAACTTAATTCAACCTTTTTTAACATAAAACTCGTACTTCCAGCGTACATTGTTTAAACTATAATGTCATGTGGAATTTAGTGGTGATATAAATGCAAATATGAGATAAACAATGTTGCTCCTAACATTGTTAATTCAATAGGCTATGGATTTATGACACTTCATTCTATGTATACGCAAAAATATGCTCTTTACAGGGGTCATAATTAGAATCCTGAAGACTAGATTTTAAAAAGACTTCTGGAATATTATTGTGTTTTGTATTATCAAATATATATTTTATTGAGATTCTGAAATTTATGATTTAGTGTTTATTTAGAATGTATAATGTCATGTAAACAATAGGCTTAGTAAGTTTATTTATAACTGTTAAAGTAAAATTATTTTTGATAATTTATTCAATTGGTATGAAAAATAGTTTTAATTAGTTGCATTCCACTGAAGTACATACCTAAGCCATGTATTAGGACCATTTTTCCATGAGTCATCATTTTACTTTTCTTTGCTGGGTTATTTGACCATTTTTCCTTGGATCGTATTTTTCTGGTCCTTTTATTTTGGACACTCCCAAATATAGAATTAAATATGTTATTAGTCTAAGAAATATCCATTTAATATTTAGATGGCAAGATTTATTTGACATACTCATGCAATCACAAAAAAAACCTTTTATCTCTACCCTTATCTTTCTACTTGATACAAAAAGATATGTACCATTCTTTTCATGATCTTGTTTTGAATAATTTATTTAGAGATGACATTGATTTTGACATCTAAAATGATGTAAATAGATATAATAATAATAAGATATGTAAAATAAAATACAAATAACGCAGAAGACTCAGTTTATAGCCAAAGTAAGGAACGTATAATGTAGTCATTTTGATAAGAACCATTGCCAAACTCTGGGGAACAGTACTTTGAAAGTAGTTTGATGTTGACCAAGATGTTGCCTTTTGGGGATGAGGAGAAGAGTTGGGAGGTTGCTCTTGGTAATAATGTGTGGTTATCATAGGGCTTTTTATTATAAAATAGAGTGTATATAGATGATAACAATAAGATGTGATATTATTATTACTATTGTGTTTGATGTCAAGATCATTATTATTAATAATAATGATAAAGTACGTAACTCTCTCATGAACTAAAAAAAGACTCCAAGCCTTAGAGAAGTTGACAACTCTGTCGCAGTTGGTTGAGATTCGACTTTTGAAAGCTAATTTAGTGCACTTGTTTATAGTCCTCAAGTGATGAGTTGATCGAGCCAGGGCATTTGCTCGAACCATCAATAGTGAACGCGACCCCAAAAAATTAAAATCTCTTAAACAAATTCTCAAAAGTGGATTTTTGAGCTATCGCGTTTTCTTTTCAAATAACAAGCCTAGCTCATTATTGTTGGTACGCCTAACCAGTACATTTAAACTCTCGCATTTGCGCTCTGGCTCTGATAATAAAAACATGCCCATATATATACCAAATAAGGAACCCGTATTATACTTATGCAAACTCAAAAACTAAAAGAAGAATGAAATATTGTGTACTTCAAAGGAAGAAAAAAATTAACGGCACTTTTTCTTATCTTTAAAATCTTTCTTAATTATAATCTGATCTTTGCAAAAAAAAAGAGCAATTGCACGTTGCATAGCTTTATATTTAAGCTTTGAAGAAACTCTTGAAAATAAATTGAATGTGTTTTCAAGAGTGGTATTCATCTAACTTTTTCCTTTATTAGGAAAGCCAAAAATACAATGGCTTTCAAAATGTTTTTGGGACACTTGTCCAATCCCTTAACATTAAGAAGTAAAAAGGACTTTAAAATTGACTCCGCAGGGCCAGTGGCAAAACATGCAACGTGTGAACATATAATTTGCCACAGTCCTTGCAATGATTTCAAAAAATTATGCAATTAGAGGAAATCTATAATTGGGCAGTAATTTTTCCCCATCTTGAATCCCTGACGTGGAACTCATAATTATTTTCCTCCAATCATCGAGTAGCTCCAGCAAATCCATGTAAAAGTTTACTAATTTATTGACCTCCTCCTTGAGATTAGGAGGCTTAATCTTGAGATGCCAGGGACACGGTAACTTATGCATTTTAGAAGCTCTTTGAAGAGGGTACTCCCATCCTCACAGAAATCGTAGTACACTGTAGAACTAAAATTATAGCGCCATGAGCTAGTGCTAAATCCTCTAGAAAAGGTGTGTGCGCTCAAATTTCTAAAGAAGAAATGGTTTGCTTGCATTTTGATAATTATGTCCATTATACTTTCTCTGCCATATGCCAGACTAAACTTCCAAAGTATACAATGGGCTCCTGCCCATACTTTTGATAGAGATTCTGTTGTCTTATTAGTTAAAATGGTACCAAATAAAAGCCTTAAATAAAGATTGCTATTGGTGATACCTCTTCCCCATTCCGTTTCTGGATTTTTGGTTAAGTCGATAAAAACTTTTATATAAATCTTAGGAATAATAAAGGAGAAAAAGTTAAACCTCCACCCATTAGAGACTTTGGCTCTTTAGAGCAGGGAGATATCTCTTATGAAAAAGAGTAGAGAGCCATAAATGCTCCTCTTCAATTACCTTTTATGCTATCAGGGGAGAAGCTGTTGCTCTATACCAGGGGGTGGCGAACACGCGGCTCGTGTCAACATATGTGTGCGAGCCCCTGCTCTCCACTCTGAAACCACGTCAAGTCCAACATCGATCCATTTTGACTGACACTCATGTGAAAGAACTGCTGCGAGTGGCCACTACGAGCATAAACTGGATCTTCAAAGAATTACTAAAAACAACAAGATGCCAGAAGTCTCACTGAGTCAGTTACAACACTTAAAAAGAGTAGAAACACTTTTGATATATGCTCATTTTAAGTGGAAAATATCTGCTCTGTTCATATCTCAGAGAAAGTGAAAACTGTGTGGATCTTATATAATCTTCTCTCTTGGTAGGTGCAGTGGCGACTCTGGCTAAATGAGGAAGACGGTCCCGTCGCTATGGACGGCCATAGGGGGCCTGCCCCCCCCCTAACTAAGTGATTGTGTCTCCACCCCCACTGGAGGCCCAGATCTCTATTTTTAAGTTATTATTATTTTCAATTACTAAAGTTGCTTGTTCATCATTAAAAATCTAAAGAAATAAGGTCTTTTCTTGAGTTTTATCCTACAGTAAGACTCTGTGGCTACGTAACGTTACGGGTTATAATAATTTTGCCCCCATGCATTTGATATGTCCCCCTTTAGACTGACGTCTGTAGACCAAGTTATTGGTGTTAATTATGTATATGCGTTTATTATCAATTGTGTTATATATTTTGTCTTTTGTTTCCAAGTTAGTGGCTCTTTGGCTTTCACACGAAAGAATTTTGGTTCTTTGACCTGGACTTGTTCGCCACCCCTGCTCTATACAATACACTAGGGACAATCTGAGTTTTGTATAAATCAATCCTCTTTTGTAAATTAAAATTGTTCCATACAGAAATTCGATTTGGAATTGAACAAAACAATACTCTCCAGTTAATCAACATGGATTCTCCTGACCTCTTTTGGAATTTCTCAAAAACCTCAAAAGAATTTCAACTCTTTTTGATGAGTTGGGTCTCTGTATTGGCTTCAAACCGAGAGTGTTACGTCATCAGCATACAAATCGATGAGATGCGTGTAATCTGGCATCTTAACCCCAAATCCATTATATTTCTTTTTAGAAGAAGGACTAACTCTTTCATTGCTAACACAAATAGAAGAGGGGCAGAGGGGCTGATGGG
This sequence comes from Caligus rogercresseyi, assembly GCA_013387185.1. Classification (NCBI taxonomy): domain Eukaryota; kingdom Metazoa; phylum Arthropoda; class Copepoda; order Siphonostomatoida; family Caligidae; genus Caligus; species Caligus rogercresseyi. Next base: position 26,399,746 of record CP045892.1, read on the forward strand.
CAGCCCTGCCTGCAGCTCTTCTTTAGTTCTATGGATTTTCCCTGTAAACCTCCAACAGAGATCAAAGATGATCCATTAAGTAGGAGTGCTCGGACTGGATAAAAAATGTTTTTGCAAAAAACATTTTACAGATCGAACAATTTGGACATGTGAAATCGAGTCAAAGGCTTTTTTGAAATTGATTCCTTTGATTGCTCCTAATTTATTCCGCCCTTCGACAGAATCAATAACACCTTGCACGTTTCGTGAAACATCCGAAATTCTTCGGTGCTTTAAAAACCTTTCTGAGAGATACTAATCTTTTTATTAAGCTTCGGCTCCATCTCTTGGGCCAAAATACCAGAAAAAAATTCATTCAAGAACAAGGAACGATTACAAATGAACGGCCCTTCAACAAGTCTGCTGGAGTAAAAATAACTGGTGATCAAAGGCATGACTCTTTTGTATTTTGTATATAATGCATTTATTTTATCAAAACCAAAAAGTATCATGCTGTTGAGTATTTAACTAGAGGACTTAGAGAGTGCAAACCTCCACCGATCCCCACCAATGAATCACTTGGTCTTTTTGTCATTTCCAAACCTTTACGCACTGTCCCTTTAACTCTACATACTGCTCCTTTATTGTTTTCACTCTAGAGGTACATGGAAAGAAAAAGAAACTGACGTCATCAAAGAGGAGAGCACAGCACAGCGACATCTATTGGCAGAGTAGGCTAACTTGAAATATTTATTAGTATTTAGCTCATTTTGCATCTTAAAGAAGCACTCAAAGATGCCAAAATTTAATCACTTGTTCCTTTTGGCATTTCTAACAACTTCACAAAGTTTCATCCGAAACCGTTCCGTACTTTTTGAGTTATCCTGCAGACAAACAAACAAACAAAACCAACCAACGCCAGTTAAAACAATACCTCCTTTGGCTGAGGTAATTATGTATGCATTTATGAACACAAGAGCTCATAATGACCAAACTTGAATACGATGATAATTCTTCTGATTGCAGAAAAAGTGATCAATCGAATATGAATTATTTTTCTTATGATGAATGGTATAATAAAAGAGAAATATCTAGATTAAACCACCCTTAAAAATAATCGATCAGCGTAAAACATGAAGATTCAGCAAACAATCACATAAACAATTGTAAAGAATCTTGATAGATTTATTTAATACTTGAATCATCTTCCTTCAAATGATCTTACTTTGAGCTATAAAACGTGAAATTTGAGTTAATTTAATATCAAAGTGATTTATATTCTACATTTATTTTTGCACATATACAAGGCATGAATATAAGATTATTTTCGAGGGGGGAAAATAGATCTATTTATTAAAAATAAATTAATATTTTGTTACATATCTTTGAAATGCATTCCATATATATTCATTGCCACGCTTTTGAGTGGCGACAACTTATGATTCAGAAAATATTCATGTAAAATATTTATTCCTGAAGACAACTTTTTTTCAATGATAATAAAAAATCATTGGAGCCAATGAATACGAGCGAACGTGGGCTGCATGTGTTATTACAACTCAAAAATACCAGTTTCAACGAATGGAGTGTGTCAACGGGAATGCCTATTAATTAATGTGAGTCATGAGACAACTATGTATTTGAACTGGTTGAAGTTCGTATTTTTTATTTTTTTTGGTACGCACGTACAACTTTATTTACATCATTTCATAGTATTAAAAACGCAAAAACACAAAAATAGTTTAAACATAAAATACAATACTACATCACTTTAAGAAATTAAGATAAAAAATCATTTATCGTATTCATTACAAATATGTTAAAATTATTGGGAGGGTTGTTTTGTACTTCTAAATTTGTATAATGCTTTCTGTATGTTAGTGACAATTGCATTTATTTCTTCTTTGAATGGACCTGTATAAATATAGCAAAATTTTTTTTTGTCAAGTAATTCGTAATCTAAAATAAAACTCCTCGACCAATTGTTCCCATACAATCCCAATGGTTTGACAGTCTATTAAAAAATGTGTTGATGTTTCCGGTGCTTCATTACAGAAGAAACAAATTCTTTCAGCCTCAGTCCTTCCAAAAAATGCTACCAAATGGAAGTGTATTGGTACTAATTCGGTATTTAAACTAATATGATGCGAAATTCAGGTTCCCATCTTCCAAACATTTCAAAACTTCTTTTACTGAGCACTTCAGATTTAATCGTTCTATCTTCCTACCTATTTGGTTTTTAAAAAATTATATCATTTTTCTTTACCAAAAGATCCCGTAATATACCATTCCTCATGCCCTTCAAGTAATTAAAAAAGCATTCTCTTGGACCAATCAGTCTCGTCTTGAAAGTAATCTCATTTATGATTTTTTCCCGTTCAAGCTTTTCATTGAAAGTAAAACAACAGTTTTCACCCAAAACCTCTCCAATAAAATCTATTTTCCGCTTGATTGAGGTACATGATAAAAATGACAATCTTCTATTTTCTAGAGTGGGCTCTTCCCATTGCATTTTAGCTAAACTTTATTGGTTAATTTCATATTAATTTCAGCATTTTTGTTTCCAAAATTCACTTATAGATTTACAAGCATCGAAAAGCTTGTCTGGGCCCTTTTCCTCTAACACTGTTTTTCGACATGCCAACATTTCCACCATTTTATTCTCTAATATGTCAGACCATAGCGTCCCGGGAGCTAGAATTCGCTTGAACCAGGAAACAAATTTGTTTTCCAGTAAACTTCGAAATCTATCATTCCCATGCCGCCATACTTTCGGGGGAGTGAAATTCTTCAAAAAATACCAGTTTCCACGAATGGAGTGTGTCAACGGGAATGCCTATTAATTAATGTGAGTCATGAGACAACTATGTATTTGCACTGGTTGAGTTCGTATTTATTAATATTTTTTTTTATTGACAAATTAATATTCTATTAAATTTCCTAAATATATCATTTTAGTGACTACATAATCAAATGCGAGAGTTCTCATTAAGACTGTATAATTAGTTGGTCTCATATTTTTTTTTGATATGATTTGAATATATACATGACACTACTGAAGTTTTTTCCACTAAAGACTAAACCCATCTTAATTCAACCTTTTTTAACATAAAACTCGTACTTCCAGCGTACATTGTTTAAACTATAATGTCATGTGGAATTTAGTGGTGAGATAAATGCAATATGAGGATAAACAATGTTGCTCCTAACATTGTTAATTCAATAGGCTATGGATTTAATGGCCCTGCATTCAATGTATACGCAAAAATATGTTCTTTACAGGGGTCATAATTAGAATACTGAAGACAGATTTTAAAAAGACTTCTGGAATATGATTGTGTTTGTATTATCAAATATATATTTTATTCAGATTCTGAAATTTATGATTTAGTGTTTCTTTAGAATATATAAGGTCATGTAAAAAATAGGCTTAGTATGTTTATTTATAATTGTTAAGTAAAATTATTTTTGAAAAATTTAATCAATTGGTATTGAAAAATAGTTTTAATTAGTTGCATTCCACTGAAATACATACCTAAGCCATGTATTCGGACCATTTTTTCCATGATCATCATTTTACTTTCTTTGTTGGGTTATTTTTGACCATTTTTCCTTGGTCGTATTTTTCTGGTCCTTTTCTTTGGACACTCCCAAAACATAGAATTAAATATATATATTTTTTTATTTTTTTGGTTAAAACCATTTTATTCGGTTGACAGCAAAATTTTATACGTGTAAAATAAAATACACTAAAATTATTATACAGAAACAGAGTAAAACTATTCAGGGCAGTTGCGAAAATACATAAATGAACATTGTAGTTCATATTTACTGCCCTGAAGAATAACCTTATATAAAGGACAAATCATTTATTGGTTTGGTTTAAAAAAGCACGATGTCTTCTTAAAATCATTTGATGGTGCTGATGTAGAGCTTTGATCTTTCAGGGACATATTTAATTATATCGCCAGCCCACTTCCACGTTGGCGCTCCTACATCCGGGATTTTGATTGAGAGAGCAGCGTAGCGAGCTGAAGCACCAATCATGATGGGCCTTAGGTCTTCTTCGACTACATAGGCATTTGTCGTTATTTTTAGTGCTAAGAAAGATTTTATATTTTGTAATGTACATTGAACTGCTTTGTGACTAGGGGGGGTATTTAAAAAAAATTATTATTTCCAAGAGAGATGCGAGCTTTTAAAATATTCGGAGATATATCACCGTTTTGACACATGTTCAGTTTTAAAAATCTTTTAATTATTTGAAGAATGGGACAATCGGCAAATGCATGTAAGATATTATTAATAAAAATCCACAATTTATACAAGGATTCTGAAATTTAATGAGCATCCCTGAAATTTGTAATTGAGCTGTAAATTTAGAACCATCAGCAATCCCATTAGTTGATTGTAAAATTATTTTACTCCATGAAGAGGGAAGTTAAGCAAACTTAAGTAGGACTCTGATATAGATCTCGCTCCATCATAACTCTTCCTACCACATTCAAATTTTAAAAACCATGGCTTGGAAGGGCACATAAACTAAGTGAACGTTTAAGAGGAAACTTGAACCTTGCCACATTAAACTTGAATTCACAACCAAATCGTGGGCAGTAAAAATCGCTTGTGTTAAGGCGGTTCGCTCTAAAATGACAGGATCACCAAATCTTTTTATAAAAGGTTTTTTGTCTTTATTTTGGTATAAAATATCTATTGTCGTGTCCGATTGAACTGAGGGTTCCAACTTCCATAAAATTCTCTGAATTAAATATTTTACTAGTCTAAGAATTATCCATTTAATATTTAGTTGGCAAGATTTAATATGACATACTCAATGCAATCACAAAAAAAACTTTATCTCTACCCTTATCTTTCTACTTGATACAAAAAAAATATGTACAATTTTTTCATGGTCTTGTTTTGAATAATTTATTTAGAGATGACATTGATTTTGACATCTAAAATGATGTAAATAGATATAATATACCAATAAGATATGTAAAATAAAATACACATAACGCAGAAGACTCCGTTTATATCCAAGTAAAGAATGTATGTAGTCATTTGATAAGAACCATTGCCAAACTCTGGGGAACAGTACTTTGAAAGTAGTTTGATGTGACCAAGATGTTGCCTTTTGGGGATGAGGAGAAGAGTTGGGAGGTTGCTCTTGGTGATAATGTGTGGTTATCATAGGGCTTTTATTATAAAATAGAGTGTATAAGATGATAACAATAAGATGTGATTTATTATTACTATTGTGTTTGATGTCAAAGATCATTATTTATTAATAATAATGATAAAGTACGTAACTCTCTCATGAACTAAAAAAAGACTCCAAGCCTTAGAGAAGTTGACAACTCTGTTCGCAGTTGGTTGAGATCGACTTTTGAAAGCTAATTTAGTGCACTTGTTTATAGTCCTCAAGTGATGAGTTGATCGAGCCAGGGCATTTGCTCGAACCATCAATAGTGAACGCGACCCCAAAAATTAAAATCTCTTAAACAAATTCATCAAAAGTGGATTTTTGAGCTATCGCGTTTTCTTTTCAAAATAACAAGCCTAGCTCATTATTGTTGGTACGCCTAACAAGTACATTTAAACTCTCGCATTTGCGCTCTGGCTCTGATAATAAAAACATGCCCATATATATACCAAATAAAGGAACCCTTATTATACTCATGCAAACTTAAAAAACTAAAAGAAGAAAGAAATATTGTGTACTTCAAAGGAAGAAATAAATTAACGGCACTCTTTCATATCTTTAAAATCTTTCTTAATTATAATCTGATCTTTGCAAAAAAAAAAAGCAATTGCACGTTGCATAGCTTTATTTAAGCTTTGAGGAAACTCTTGAAAATAAATTGAATGTGTTTTCAAAGAGTGGTATTCATCTAAACTGCATATGAAAAAAATACATAGTCTTTTTCTTCGAAATGCATACATTAGACTTGGATGAGAATGATATTATAATGTCATAGATTGCAATGAATAATTTGTGATTCATAAGCTCAAACAATGATTGATATTGGTTTTTAAGAATATTAAACATTGAATTACGATTTTTTATATATTCTTAAACGAGATTTGGTCAAGTTTTTGTATAAATTAGGAGTTTTTTTGTATTTTTTAAAGTTTTGAATACATTTAAACTAATTGAAGAAAAATAAATATTAACGTTTTATTTACTTTTTTCCTCCTTCTTCATTATCATCTCTTCAATTTGAACATCAAAGAATTGAAAATATAACTTTGATTGTTAAAATCTTGATGTAATCTGTTTATTTTGATTTATTCCTAGAAGAGTGGCCTTATATAATGGATTATTTGATTGACTTATATACAAATACCACTTTTATAATATTTGAAAGCTGAAAATTATAAAATCATATTCCCAATAAGAAATTCCTATTATAATACTTTTTTCTATACAAATACTTGGAAATATAATTATAGGTATATGCTAAAACAAGTGCGTAAGCTGTTGGTAAAATATTAATATCTTATTAACATACAAACATCTTCTTCTCCTTTTGTCCTCTAGGACTAAAGGTTTGTTTACATTTAAACTCATGCGTGCAGGCGATGGATATGTATTGTTTGTTCTTAAGGTATATGTTTGTTTTTGGTCGTAGAAATAGTATATATATATATATATATATATATATATATATATATATATATATATATATATATATATATATATATATATATACTATATATATATATATATATATATATATCTATATATATATATATAATATGACTTGTTGACGTTCACGAAAAATTGTCGTTCGTTTGTTGTTCACCCAAAGTTATCTTTCATCGTTTTTTTAAATTGAATCGTTCGTAGTTCGTCGTTCGTTTGTCGTTCGTCATTCTGAAAAAATCAACGAAGTATTTTTGAAAAGGAATGTTTTCATATATATATATATATATATATATTTTTTTGAATTACAAACTCATCTGACAAACTCATATTCTTATGTAGGTAGAAAGGATCATCCATGATAATTTTCTGTAAGGGAATCCTCACTTTATGCTTTAATATTAATTTCCATTATGAATATATAATATTGCGACATGACAAATTATATTTATGTTATTGTAACGAGCACATAATGACTCTTTAATGAATAAGACATTTTATTCTACTTCAATTTTCTCTTGGAGGAAAAAAATTCAACAATAAAGGAAACATATTTTTTTGTAATTATGATGAGGGTCGTTAGAATAATTACAGCTTTTAAATCTGTTAAATATTACGTACGAAAAATATTACTTGGAAAATATACTTTATTTAACTCTTGGTGCAAGGCTTTGATGAATACTGTTATGGCCCCAGCAAAATGTGTAGGCATACGATAAATTAAATACATCTAGCTCCACTAATGGAAAATAATTATTTATAATTTGGTAGTAAAAAAATAAATTGATATTGAAAAAAGATACTTAATGATTTTAAACTCTACATTTTATTCCTTAGATTTTTTGTTTTTAAAATATGCAATAAAGTCGAGCCACAGTTTTTGATAACATCTCTGACAAAAACCTATTGCATAATATGTTCTTCCTTTATCATGTAACTTTTAATTGTTTTTTTTTATCTGCAGCAAGGCCTTTATTAGTCACATAAAAACATATTAAAACAACTTTTAGTTTTAAATTGATTTCTTAAAATAAAAGAAATATTTTATTTTTATACACGGCAAAAAACGTCAGTATAAGAAAGTGAAAGATGCTCCAGAGCTTATGATCGTCACAAAAAGACAAATAAAGCTTTCTTCTAACACAAAAAAGCCCCAAAAATATTTATAGAAACATAGAGACATGATATATATGAACTCCATCACTACTGCAAACTAGTTTCAAGTTACTCACAAAAGATTATCGATAAAATAAATTGTTAATGATTTATCTATTATTCATTAAAAGTGTTTTTTTATTTGGACACAGAAAACGCGAAATAGGGTACTCCTTTTTCAAAGAATCAAATACTCAGGTGATCGACTGGGTATCGGTATGACCCTGTCTCCGGCTCTTTTAGTGCATGTCATTGTGTGTGATTTTTCGTATTAAATAAATTCCTTAAAAGTCGTCATTGGGTCTTCATTGCCATTTTCCGTTTTCCATTTCTTAAGGCTGGGTATTTAAACATCATAAAAAGAAGAAATCACACGAATAATTTCAGTGATGTCATCGCACTTTTCATTTTAAAATCAGTTCTTAAAAAGTTATCATTGGTATTCTTTGCCATTTTTTCCGTTCTGTATTCCTTAAGGCTGGGTATTTAAATATTTAAAGAAGTCATTTTTTGGATCATTTCATAGGGAACATAGATTGCCTAATATATGTATGATAGTGCTGAATATCAGAGTTTTTGTTTTCTTTGCCATTTTTTCCGTTTTGTATTCCTTAAGGCTGGGTATTTAAATATCATAAAAGGAGTAATTTTTTAATCATTTCATAGAGATCATAGATTGCCTAATATATGTATGGTAGCGCTGAATATCAGAGTATTTGTTTGATCTCCGTTGATGGGGAAAACAGCAAAAACTTAAGAGATAGTACGACTTCAAATATTTATCAAGAAAGTTGAGAGTGGTTGACATCACTCTCCATCTCTAGGCATTATTAAAATTTGATTAACGCGATGTCTCGGTATAAAAAAGTTGTTATTTTCCACAAAACCTAAATTTAGGAGGACAACCAGGACAGAAAGAAACTTATTTTTAAGTAATCATATGGAAAACCAATTTTCCAGTAAACACTCAATAAAACCAAAACACGTCTTACTACCTGATACTCATCCACAGAAAATAAGGTCAAAATCTAACTTGGCAATTTAAAAAAATCGACAAAAAACGTTTGGCGAATAAATAAACATAGCTATGACGAATTTTCCAGGAGTTGACAACCCCACTAAAACACTCCCTGGACTCTCAAAACTATTCACTGAAATTTCGTCAAGATCTAATGAACCGTTCGGGAGATACAGGAAACGAACGAACGAACGGGAATTCTTTTTTTAAAGTATAGATGTGCATGAAATATTCCTGCCCGATCTAGGAACCGATGCTACATGAAAAGTAATAAACCATTATAACAAGACTAATCACTCTTATGCTAGACGATATATATGTATATATACATTAGCGAATGATACCCGGCGCTGCCCAGGATTTTCCAACTTGACAATAGTCTGGAATGGAAAAAAATTACACGAATAATAATAGGGATAGCATTAATATATATATATATAACATTTTTGTTGAATACTTCTGCAAGACACTTATCTTGTGCCAGGTTTGACCATTGTACTGCTACAGAAAACATAATTTTCTTTGAAAAAAGGTCTGAATTTTTTAAATCAAAGTCATTGAGGCTGGCGCTGAATCGGCCGGAGCTGAATTGGCTGGTGCTGAATTGGTCGGCGCTGAATTGGCCGGCTCTTAATTGGTCAGCGCTGAATTGGCCAGCGCTGAATCGGCGGTGCTGAATTGGCGGCTCTGAATTGTACCGTACCCTATATATATATATATATATATATATATATATATATATATATATAATATATATATATATAGGGTTGTTCTTATTTTTCAAATGTTTGAAATGTTAGCAACATTGTGGATTTTCTGTTTCTTGGTGATAAAAGAAGACGACATACAAAGTTTGAACAAAATCGGTCAACATTACGAGGTCGCACAACGAGGTCAAAGTTTTAAAAATTTAGTAAAATATAGTTTTTCGCAAATTTCTTCAAAATGGTGGACGTTACAGACTTCAATAATAATTATTAATTTAAAGGAAATCTAATTTACTACCAGACGTATGTTTGATGTTTTTTAATAAAACAAAGTTTTCAGTAAAAACAAAGAAAAAAATGGAGTGTGTATTGTTAGCTTATTTCATAGCTTTTTTGTATCAATTAACTTCACTCGCCTGTAGAAGATGACTTGTTCGCTTCAGAGTAAAATAGTACTTTTAAGTTTAGTAAAACTTTAGATGATAAATCCAAAAATGACCTTGGTTGCATTCTATCAATTCAGAATTCAGTACAATCTGAGTTTACATCATATGATTCAGAGCCTGTATTGACCTATAAGAAATCGATTATGAAAAAAATAAATAATAATGTGTTTCTTAGATTTGCGTCAAGGTATCCTCTCAAAATTTTACTTTGTCTCTGACGCATTTATAATCCATTATATGCGTCATTTTGTACGCGAGATAGGCTTTTTTAATGTACATATAACTCTCTACTTATTAAATTGACATGATTTAGTATACCAAAATATTAAAGCTGGTTAACCAAGCTTTCATTTGATATGTTTGGTGTTCTAAAAATCGCTATACTTTAAGAGATATAAGCAAATACTTTTTGCACGTACTCTCCCCAAAAATTGATCTTTTGATATGAGAATATACGATTACCATATGGTACTGCTGTTAGTGTAACCTGGATAGAAAGAAAAAAAGAAGGGAGAGAGTGAGGCAAAATACTCTCTCCCTTCTCTTTCTATATATATATATATATGTGTGTGTGTGTGTATCAGGAAACGACCGGGAGACCATTTTTTGTTCCTTCGATATTCTTAAGTGATAACGTTTTTTTAGAAAATAATCTCCAAAAAAGTGATGAGTTTTTTTGTAGAAAAGAATCTTCCAAAAAAGGTGACGACGTTTTTTTTTTTTTTTAAGATCTGCCGAAAAAGGTGACGACTTCTTTTTTAGAAAAGAATCTCCAAAAAAAGTAATGACGTTTTCTTTAGAAAAGAATCTCCTAAAAAAGTGACGACGTTTTTTTTAGAAAAGAATCTCCAAAAAAAGTGACGAAGTTTTTATAGAAAAGAATCACCAAAATTTCCAAAAAAAAGTAATGACGTTTTTCTTTTAAAAGAATATTTCAAAAATTCCTTTCTCAAAAAAAACGTCCTCACTTTTTTTGGAAATTATTTTCTAAAGAAATTTATGAATGACGAACGAAAGAAAATATTGAAGTCCCGACCCGGTGTCTTAAAAAACCTGGACACCGGGCTGGGACACTTAAAAACAGCTGGGACCCGGGCCATGCCGGGTACCCGGTCGTTTCCTGATATATATATATAATATATATATATATATATATATATATATATATATATATATATATAAAGAGAGAGACATTTATATCTATTCTTATATATAATTTGTTCTCATAGAGTATTTTTATGTGGGGCAAAGTCACCGACCTATATAATAACTGAATATTCAACTAAGAAGAAAGAAACATTTAACTAACTTGATGACGTCATAAATTTAGGTAAAAGGGCTGCCATGCAAATTAGACATTGAAATATATATATATTGTAATATAATATGAGGCAATCGAAGATATGAACTCCTACAATAAATACCATATATATATATATATAGTACATGGGACTTGGTATTAAGACTTTGACTTTGAAGTGATTTAAATAATTTATTCTTTCTCTTCGTCAGTTACCGGCTTCGACATTTAAATCAACATTGTTTAATTAAACTTATTATTTAGTTATTTATAGTTGACGAAATGAAAAATATATCAGCTAAATTACGTTACGAAAAAATTACTTAAAGAAATACTAAACTTCAGAAACTTTTTTTGCTTCCCTTACGCATCAAGAGAAGTTTTAATCCGGCCATTCTATTACTAGGATGGAATAAAAGTATCATATATTTTTGAATGCACCTCTTACATACATACGTACATATGTGGCGTCTGAATGTATTTCCCATGAAAAGATGTAGGTTATGGTATTATTTTTATAAATCTTCATGAGAAAAAGTAAACGATGCATATGCAACAGTGATACAAATCTTGTATTAAAACATGACAGTCATGCATGAATGCAAATATTTTTGAAGTATGGAGATGTATATTCTAAGTAGTGTCGGAAACGAAGTTTAAGATGTCAATCGTGTAAGCCCAGTAAAAGTCGCGTATTGGGAAGGAAATTATTATAGTAAATATATGGGGTTTGGATGGCCCGTTTTCTTAGATATGAGTTATAGGAGGCATTCATAAAATGGTTGGCGCGTTGAGATCTGCGTTCATTTATCGTCCCAACAATTGACGACACGATGGTTGAGTATGAATAAAAGGATAATGTAACAAATTTTCCTAATTAATTAAGATCAAGGAAGTTATAATTCAACACCAAATATTTTTGTTACATAAAAAGAAGAGGCTAGAGCAGCATTTATCTACAAACACATTATTTCCTAAGACACAACTTCTGCTGGGCATATACGCTACATATCTTAAACTTCAGTTTTGCCAATGCACACTAATTTTATGATGATGAAGTTTTCGCTCTTCACTTTATGTTTTATTAAATATTTAAATCTATAAATATTCAAAAATAAAAAACATAATCTTAGATGATGATCTAAAATATTTTGCTTATGATTACTTTAAGGAGCATTGAGTGGGGAAGTAGACGATAAATACATTTGAACTTTTGTAACATTGTTCCATGACAAGCACCAAATTATTAAAATCCTTGTTGATTCTTACTAGTAACCTTGTGTGAGTTAAGAGAAATTATTTGTATTTTTATGGCATAGATAACTATTCTCTCAACTAGAAACAAGACCGAGTATTTAAAAAATCACAAAGCTTTTTCATGGTTTTAAGATAATAATTGAGAAGGATAAGTTAGTTAAATACAAATCTCAAAACTCCATTCCTAGTTGAAGGTATTGTAATTGGTATACTTTGCTTTTTTTACTCTTCCTTGAATGCAAAATAATGATGTTCGAATAATAGGCTAACTGATTTGCAGGCAGAGATGCTCCCCATTCTCCCATGGGCATGTTAAGCAATTATTTTATAACAAAAAGGTTTATAGTTTTCCTCCTCTTTTATACTGAGGCTGATTCTCCAGGGGCCAAAAATGCATGAAAACTATATTACTAACTAACACATCAACTGTATACAATGGCACAAGAAAGAAGCGCTATAAGTTCAACAGTAAAACGATTACCAAATGCTACATTCTAAGCTTTTTTTTAGATTTAGGTTCCTCTATGTTGAAACAGTAGCATAAAAAATGTAAATGACGGGCCAAAAGTATATTTTTTTCTATTTAATGAAGTATTTTTTTTCTATCAATATTAAATATTCTCATTTTCCTGCATTCAGTAGCTGGTAAGGATAATAATTAATTTGAATTCGTCTCCCATAGTATGTTATACTCCAACATGTATTAGTATTTATATACATATATATATATTATATATATATATATATATATATATATATATATATATATATATATATATATATATATATATATACTATATATATATATATATATATAATATATATAAAACCATTGGGTATGAAGAAACATTATAGCATTCTATATATTAATCAAACGGAGCATCTATTATGATAAAAATAATTTTTCGATCGATTTGGTGCTTAAATTTGATGAAAATATTTTGAATAAGTACAAACCGCAAGTTTAATCTTTTAAACGAACGACGAACGATAGGAATATTTGGTTGTCGTTCGTCGTTCATCAATTTTTTTGTCGTTCATCGTCGCGAACAACGAATGAAAAACGATTCTTCGATCAATTTTGTGCTTTGTATGCTTTAAATAAGGGTAAGACATAAAAACAATCACTTGTTGCAGCTAAAAGGCTGAAGATATAATGAGTTTATTATGCTGTAAATATGTTAATTGTATCTTTTACTAAAATTGACCTAACAATTTTACTAAATTCGCATGACAATCAATTATGCATGGATCAACCTTACAACTGCAATTTAATGGAACGTATGTTTTAGCTTGAAAGAGATCCGAATATTTAAAAATACCGATTGCAGAATGGTTTCTAGTAAACAGACTTATTGATTTGTCGTTTGTTAATAATCGCTTGACGCACGAGCAACGACAACAAAAAATTCCTATCGTTCATCGTACGTTTAAAAAAATCATACAGTAACATGCAGGTTTGTACTTATTCAAAATATAATTCATAATTGTCTACGGCTGGAGTAAAAAAAAGACAAATATATTCCTCAGATTAATAGATTTCCTTTCTAAAACAAGTCATCATTTTTTAAAGAATGACGAGGGGAAAATATCCTTAAACAAAACGTCGTCCCTTTTTTTACAATGACGAACGACAAACGAACGATGATCGACGAAGGATTCAATCGTAAACGAACGACGAATGATAACGTTTGGTGAACGACAATTTTTTCGCGAACGTCAACAAGTCGGCTAGTAATTATCGAAATATGATTTTTGTGTTGCATAGTATATAAATATTTTACTTATATAAGCAAAGAGGAAAAATCATAAAAACATATATGTCGTATAATATTGATTTTATAGGTGTTAATCCTTATAATGCATATTAATAAACAAATGTAAATGGCCATTGAATAATTCATAAATGAAACAGAAAAAATATTCTAAGCTCACTTATGGTTATGACACAACAATGCATTCTCGAAAAAGTTATCTTTAAGTCAGCATTCCTTAAAAAGTAATTGATTATTATATTTAATTATATTCCTGAAATACCAAAACAATGACATAAAGTTCGAAAGGTTAAATATTCAAGATATCTATGGCATTTCAATATTGGAATAGGCATTCATTTTGAATTCCTTTGTTAGAATTTTTTATAAAATGTATAAGGGGTTGAAGAATTTATTGTATTTATAATTTAAGAGAATATGAATAAAAAATACAGGGCTATTATTTAAGAAGTTGTTAGTGTTGATTGAAAAAATATATTCACTATTTTTTGTACATAAACTAGTACATGTTTTACAAAGATAATATATTAATTATGTTTTAGGCATCAGAGCCAGTGATAATAGTCTATACTAAATCCAATCAAAACAAATCTCCTCAATTATATGACCAACGAATTTAGACAAAAGCGAAATTTTAAGTTCTCTTAATATCCTGCAACAGTTTTATTACAATTACTGAAATCGTTGATACTTTCCTGATTTAGTGTTCAATCTTTAAACGAACAAGAATATCATGACTAATACCCTGATTAATCAAGATTGTTGGTCATATAACACTCAAAGTCACGAAGACCAATCTAAAAAGCTCATTTCACTCTGCCTATGAATATACATAAGAGTATTTCCATTTATCTCTAAATGTTGGTTAAATTTCCTTATTTTTCTGCTTTTATAAACAAGAGTGAATTTTAAAACATATATTAGTTTCAAAAGCTTTAAAAAGTTTCCAAAAATATCACTATAAAATAGTTCATATACCACTTTTCATAAAGTGATACCAGAGGAGAGAAAAAATAGAAATAAACAAACACCTGTTTCGGCTTCTAGCTATTTTTACTTCATAAGGAATGAGCACATAGATATTACCTCTTATCAACATTTGACAAAATGACTCACAACAACAAACTATAAAAGAGGGTATATACTTTCATATCAATCCTTCGGAAAATACGCAATTTGCCCCTAAAGTTGTTCAATATTTAATTTAGCCGAAAATGTTTAACACCTATTACTGTTGGTAAGTGTAGCATATCAACCGGTTCTTATCCTACACCTTATTACTGTCATCCAAAGAAACTATATTTTTTGTTCACCTCCTTTTCTCCTTCATATTTTATTGCTTATGAAATATAAAGCTAAGGATACCAACTATTGTAGCTGGATTTATATTTAACGGGATTTTTAAGGATGATTAAATGTCCAAAAGCGCATTTTCCAGCGACCTAATCAAAGAGTTGGAATCCTTGTATAACAAGCACTTGTTTATCGTATTTTGTAAGAATATGCCCATTAGAGGGTATTATAGAAACCTAATATTAAGATATCAAAATTTATCCCCCCGCGAAAGTTGCGTCATAAGAAACTAAATAATTGAAGAAAAATGGATTTTGGTTTGACCCCCCCCCTTACCCCCCCCCCCCCCCAAATTGCGTTCAAAGGTTTCGTTATGAAGCAAAACTTTTTTGTTATTACTTATTTTGAAAAAAAAAATAGTTTTACGAAATTTAGTTATGATCAATTTATGACTTTATTATTTTTTTACAAATTTTCTTCAAATAATATTAGTGCCAATAAATGAACATAAGTGCTGACGCACCATCCATTTTTAAATTAACAGCTCCTACTAGGGTTCTTTTATAGTTTCAAGAAGGAAAAAGAAAAATAGGGTACTCATGTTGATGTTTTCAAGTTATTTTTTAAATACGTTTGCTTTTCACATCTTAATTTTCATACAGTAACTCCCTCACATGGTTGAGAATATAAATCTATGACGTTGATTATATCCATAAACTTTTGTAGATGCCTCCGTTACTAGTTTTACAGCTCTTTCCACTGATTGTGAATGGCAAGGATACTTATTAATTTTTAAAGAATGTTCTTTTGCTTTCATAAGATCTTCCTCAGGCACAATTGGAGGAACAGACAAATTTATATTTGACCAGTCGATAAGATTTAAAAAATTCTTAAAATTACAACTGATAGTTTTGGGTAGTTGAAAATTTCTTTGTTTTTTAATATTCTTTTTTGCAAACAAAACTTTTTCCAGGGCCAATATTCTTGTTTCCATTTATTTATCGGTTAGGCCTTCTAGCAATATATTTTCAGGGTGGGCAAAAAAGCGTTTCTCTTGACTGTTTCTATTGAAGGGACTAAATTTTCATCAATCTCTTGTAATAAAGTTATGGCGAATTGGTAATGCTTTGAGCCTTCAATAAAAAGAGGATTTAACTTGGTTTGAAACCATATAGGAGCGTAGAAATTTAATATAAATTTTACAAGTTTTATGTGAGACTCACATGGACTTTTTTGTGAAATATAGGATCTTAAAATTCTGTTTCTTTGGTAAGACAATTTGCCTCATGTAATTCACCTGGAAACCTGTAGCAAAAGCTTGAATTCGAATATTTTCCTGTTTGTATTCCTAAGGTAATTTCGTATAAATATTTTTATCTGAACTAAAGAATATAATAAACTTTGATTTAAGTATTTTACTTTTCCTACAAGTATTTAAAAACTTTTTATTGAATTTTTGGTAAAGTCTGTATTAATTATTTTCCTACGGTACCTTTATAAGTCCGCAGGTCCTTTTTTGTGCGCCATCTAAATGTTTAAAAACTTCTCTAAAAGGTAACTCATTCATGTGTTGAAGACAAATAATCCACTGAAGTGGTATTTTAAGACATAACTCGAGTCTTTTTATTAATCCTTACCATATTCTGACATTGGTGTTGCATCCGTAACACACAACAGTGACCAAAGTGTCAAGTCTTTAATGTTCTTCGACTACTGAAAGTAGTTATTTCGCTTGATCTTCCGCTATGCCACTTTTTAGTAATACGTGATCAATGTATTCATGGTGGAATTCTAAAAATATTTTTTTAAGAAATAAGAATTAAGTTTTAAAATAACAAGTTACCTTTAACAATAACTTATTTTTATTAGTTGAGAAAACATTTTTCGTCATTATATTATTATCTGCAAAAGTTTATGGATATAATCAACGTCATAGATTTATATTCTCAACCATGTGAGGGAGTTACTGTATGAAAATTAAGATGTGAAAAGCCAACGTATTAAAAAAATAACTTAAAAAATTAACATGAGTACCCTCTTTTTCTTTTTCCTTCTTGAAACTATAAAAGAACCCTATTAGGAGCCGTTATTTAAAAAATGGTTGGTGCGTCAGCACTTATGTTCATTTATTGGCACTAAATATTATTTGACGAAAATTTGTAAAAAATAAATTGATCATAGCTAAATTTTGTTAAACTAATTTTTTTCAAAATAAGTAATAACAAAAAAGTTTTGCTTCATAACGAAACCTTTGAACGCAATTTGGGGGGGGGGACTAAGGGTCAAACCAAAATTCATTTTTCTACGATTATTTAGTTTCTTATGACGCAACTTTCGTGGGGGAATAAATTTTGATATCTTAATATTAGGTTTCTATAATACCCCCTAATGCCCATGCTCCATTTTAATCAAGCACACCACATATTTGTTTCGACCATAGGGACGAAGGATATAGAGAGCTTGTTCCCTTTAATAACGAGAAACATCATTCAGCTGTCGCCTGTGCCCAATTTTAACAAAGTAATTTGTTTTACGTCCATCGTAAGTTGATCTTAGAGATAGAAAGATGTGTTTATATTGGGCACAATGACGTATGCCTCTGAAGAATCCAATAAGCTCTTTATGTCTTTATATCTCTATGGCTTCGACACACTATCCCATTCCCAAAATGAAGATTCCTGGTGCGTCTGAGATTCAATCGGCGTTCGTCCCATAGACAGAATGATGATTCGTTTATCGACAGATATGACACAGAAAAATGAGCAATACACACTTAGTCTGGACAGTTTTTTTGCATTTATGGTTCGATAGAATAGCATACGTCTGGATATAATACTAGCAAACTAGCGTGTAAATTAGTCCATCGAACCTAGGATTTTATCAATGAAGTAGACCAAAAATGGCCATCCCCTTTCATGAGGAATCGAATCTGCGCCCTCAATATTGAGAGTTGAACACGCCTTAAGACACATGCTATCGCACTCCCTTGTTGTTTTATTTAATAAATAAAAAATATGATATGGACTAATTATAATGCTATAATGCATATTTATATCCTATCGGATGCAATTCTATCGAACCAAATAGGCAAAAAAAAAAGGGAGCTCGATAGCCGTGCGTGTTAAGGCGTGTTCAACTCTCAATGTTGGGGCGCAGGTTCGAATCCCGAGAGGGGATGGTCATTTTTGGTCTACCTCATTGATAAGATCCTAGGTTCGAGAGACTCATTTTAACGCTATAATGCTTGTTTATATCCTATCGGATGCAATTCTATCGAGCCATATAGACAAAAAAAAATGATATGGAGGAGTCATTTAAAGGTCTCACAAATGGCATTCATCGGTGTCCACGAGGAGAAACAATTAGTATCTTGAATGATGATTTTCTTTTTCTCAGAATTGATGTTCACATCCTCAACAGCTTCGAATGAATATTTTTCAATGTAAAATACAATTAAATATGAGAAAACCATAAATCATTGAAGTGATTTGATAAATACGAGTTCAAGAAGAATGAAGGCTCACGAGTTCTTCTTGACATGATTACTCAAGAGAGTCAAATTCATCCTGGTGAGAGCAACAAGTACTCTAAGCAAATAAAGTCTTATAAAAAAATGTAATATTAATTTTACGTTGTTGACAAATTTTATATCTAATTTATTTTCAATAATAAATAGGTTTTGGCATTAGGCATAATAATTATACGCATGGCTCTCATTAATGTTGCTCCTTCTTTATTCACATATATTATTTTTATGCAAATGCCTTTATCTGGAGGAGACAATGACTTATGAAGAATAATTGTTCCTTCGTGAGTTTACAGATGTGTGTGTTTGAGTAATCGGCATGGAAATATGAACAGTTGATATTTAGGATATTATTTTACAATCACTGAAAATGCTAATCATTCACAGACAATGGCTTGCTCTTGAATACTATGTCCTTTTTGTCTGGATCACAGTTCAATATGAATATGTTAGGGCATAGAGATATAAAGATATAGAGAGCTTATTTGATTCTTCAGAGAAATACTCATTGTGTCCAGAATACAGCTGAACGATGTTTCTCTGCTATTGGAGTATGGATTCTTCAGAGAAATACGTCATTGTGTCCAGAATACAGCTGAACGATGTTTCTCTGCTATTGGAGTATGGATTCTTCAGAGAATACGTCATTGTGTCCAGAATACTCTGAACGATGTTTTCTCTGCTATTGGAGTATGGATTCTTCAGAGAAATACGTCATTGTGTCCTGAATGTTTCTCTGCTAATTGGAGGGAATAAGCTCTCTATATTTTTATGGTTAAGGGTAACGTTCAAAGTCAATGTTTTAACCGGGCTTTTTTAATCATTTCTAAGGGATCTCGAACATATTGAAAAGTTATAATTTTAAAATATGATAATATTTATATATTAAATTTTTTACATTAAAGGACTTTCATCTCTTGGACTGTAGCCATGGTGAGTGGTCATATATGCTTAAAACGACACATTAACAAAATTGATCGTCTTTGTTGGCTCATTGGTGGCAATGAACAAACTTCAAGTCATTTTGTCTTCAATTTTGAGCGCATAATACAATATTTTTTTTAATTTGAAGAGCTGTTTTTATTTATAAAAAACTCGACGATTATGGAAAATCAATTTTCATTTCGTATGTGGTTTGATGAAATTATATTCGTGTGAACATGAAACATAGCATTCACATTATTCAATCGAACCTCGTATATAAATCTTATGAAGTAGATCATATTGACATAATAAAACTATATTTGTATATCTGTTGTTTTTAAATTGTATTTCTAGTAGCTTAATTAACTATTTTAACACCTTTGTCCCTTCACCCTTGCCATAAACAGTATTTAATATTTTGGCCTACATATAACCCTTACATAATCATTTGAAATGTATTTATGAACCAAAATACAGCAGATACCAGATTAAGTTCGTGTAAGGTAGGCACAATATAGGAGCTTAAGGATAAAGTAAATCAGTTGTATAAAAAATAGTGGTGAATATATCATTATTTTTCCTGTAAAATTGTAACAAGAAATATGAAATAAATTGAATTATCCTTAACACCAACTCTCTCCCTCATATTTTTCTCTTTTTTTTCCGTATACAAAGTATAGAAAACTTCAATTAGATATACATACAATAAGGATATCAAATTACCATAGTAATATCAGTACACATTTACAAATAAGTACAAAGTAAACTTTCCCCTTTGATATTTGATATCAAAACAAGCAGAGGGTATGGATCTCGCGAGGGAAGCAAACTCTATGTTTGAATAAAAGGCAATACATGCATGATGTGAGAGAGGCTCTCATCCCAGAATTATTATCCTTTGAAGCATTCTTATATCACGCATCATAAATACATTGAGACTCTCACACAAACAATATCTCATGACATCTTTAACATATACATACACATATAAAGGATTCTCTTTAGTCCGTTATTCTGTTGTCTTATGAAAAGAAAAATGTCACAGCAACGGGAACCCTCGCACCATTATGTGTTTATAATGTAATTAATGTCTTAGCTTTTATTATTGGATGTTGTGCGGTCCTTGTTTGTTCACAGAGCCGTGAGACAAAGCGTTTAGTCATAAGAAAATGTATGATCAATTAAATCAGAACTTTATCCTTTCAGAGTGTCTATTTAAAACAGGGATGCCAGGGTAAAATCGGTCAGGGGGCCAGATTGTTTCCTAGTAGGACTTTGGGGGGCCAAATTACCGGCACATTTTTGGCCTGGCAAGACCATACACTATACAAAAAAAACAAAAGTAGATTTTAATTGGTTGATATTGTATCATAGTATTATTTTTATAAACACTTCTAAACTTCTGACGTAGGGCCGAATGAGATATTCTTTCGGGCCGGTTCCGGCCGCGGGCCGTCACCATGGCACCACTGATTTAAAAGATTATCCAAGTTTTTAATATGGTTTTTTTGGATTTAATTATAGTTTTGTTTCCCAAACATACTTGATTCTACAAATGGTGAACTTAAAAAGACTTAAGTAAAACCATTTTTTTACACTGGGACAAAATAAAGTTACGTATGCAATGCATGATCCTTCACTGGACTAGTGGAACCGACTGACTACCTTATATTACATATCTTTCCTGTAACAATTATATAATACATATTTTGTACCTCAATAGATCGCATTGATTTAACAAAGAACATAATATTAGAGTATGCAGATTAATATATACAATAAACGGTTTCGTCAAAAAAGTTTAATTACGCATGAAGAGGTAAGCAACAAATAATATAAGATTTTACAAAATCATAGTAGATCTCATTGTTTTTTTCAATCTCTTATAATAACTTATTAATCAAGAAAAATACTTTTTTTTCCATTCCATGATTGATTATACCATTAAAGAACAACATTTTCATTGGTTCATGGTATTTTTAAATTTATTCTAAATGTCAACAATATTTTTTTCTTAGTTTAAATATTGCATACATACGACTGCTGTACATTTATATATAAAAATGTACCGAATTTTTCCTTTACTACTTTTTATTAATAGATAAAGTATGAAATTTTCGAGATCATAATTGCAGGATGGCTTATAAAAACAGGAATTATTTCAGAAGGATGTTTGTTTATGTATACGGGACAGACGTCTTTTCTGTGCTCCTGTGTTTTAACTTTGCTGAAGTGATTATTGGAAGTGTTTTAAGCTTTTTATTTACACAAAAAGTGTTTTAAGTGCTTCATTTTCACCCTTGCTTGGTCTTCGGGAATCGTTCCGGCCGGAATTCTCCGTTCCTGGATCCGTTTTCGTCTTATAAACTCTCTTCTGCTTTATCCCCATTTTAAGTGATCTTTTAGTCGCATTTTAACCTTTTTTAGTTTTTTAAAAAGTGTTTTAAGTGCTCTAAGTTCACTCACTGTCGTATTTGGAATACACCCTCGATAGAACTCTTCGTCCGGGGATCGTATTTCGTCTTAGAACCTCGAGGAGAAAAGCTAAGTCATTTTTTTGATTGTTTTTTAACGGAACATTTAAAAAAAATGAGCGTTAAACCTCAAGAGAAACCCCCTGATGATATTTCTTCTTTTAATGAAAAAAATCGTCAGCCTTCATTAACTATCAATAATAGTGATGGAAATTTAAATGGAAAAAGAGGTCGCTATGCAGACATTCTGAAGAAGAATAATATGCAGAGTGGCAAAGAAAACGTACTGCTGGATTGGAATAAGCAATTTAGATGGGAGATCTTCATCATTGTCATCGAAGATAAAGAAGACAATTCCTTCAGGGTTGAAGGATTGAAACATATCAATATATATGATATGGCTCTTTTATTTGGCTTCAAAGAGCATGAATTGGCGGGGGCAAATCCAAGATTTGGGCTTAATCAAGCAGCCTTTTATTCAAGGTTCCCAATTGACGTAAGGGATCGGCTTGAAGAGTTAAAAAAGGTGCATTCCTTCAAGGTGAAATCCGCCGGGGGGAAATAGTAAATGTCACCCTGAGGCTAAAGGGTATGGAAAAAATTCAGTCGGATTTGAAGAGAAAAGTGATTGTGACCATGGAAAATACATTTAAGAGGATTGACGAGCATAGTGCTGTAGAGTGGCTCAAACAATTTGGACAAGTGACGGCGCATTACCCCAAGAAAAACCCTTTTGATGAGGCAGCTGAGAAAAAATATAAAGAGTACAAAGATATTTGGAGAGACGGGGATTATATTGTAGAGATGGTTGTAAACCCATCTACAATACCTCAAGTTATGCCCGTTCAGGGTTGTCTAATCAAATTAAAATTTAAAGGGGCCAGGCTTCAATGTCTTAATTGCTTTGAAGTTGGGCATGTTAAGCAAGTCTGTAACAACCCAAGACTAAAATTGGAGAATACGCTAAGGTATTACAAAATTTTCTGGCCAAAGTCACTCAAAGGTGCCGATAAATAGCGAAAATATGTCTCAGCAGAAAGAATCTTCTACAACTATTGAAATTCAAGAGGACGTGGAGGAGGTTGAGATACATGAAGAAGTGTTGCAAGTGGATAATGACAGTGAAGAAGTGCCAGAAGTTTCTGGTAGCTCTTCTCCAGTATGTGTCCGAATGGAAGATTCGCCCAGGAATGAGGATATCGATGAACAGTTGAGCATAACAAATGTAGAAAATCATTGCTTACCTAGACAGGATTCTCAAGAAAATGGTAGTACACAAAATAATGATATATCAAACCGTGACATCCCCCCTTCAAATTGCGAAATTACATCAGTGCATCCAAAAAAATCTCATTTAAATCCTGAGCTAATTCTTCCAGCAAGAACAAGGTCGGGTTCAATATCTAAAAGAGCTTCTCCCTGTACAGAATTATCCCCTCAGAAGGATCAAACGCCTAACAAAGTGAAGAAAAAGTAAAGCCAAATTCAATCTCAGTAAAATCAAATACTCATGTCAAGACAAACCAACATTATTTCCTATTGTGATAATTATAAAACTTCTAGACACCATGAAATCAACATGGGCATAGGAAAAATAATATCATTAAATATTAGAGGTGGCATGGATCGAAATTCGCGACACAGTCTTATGAAGAGTCTTTTATATCATAGACCGGATATAATTTGCTTACAGGATGTTAAGACTTTAGTTTCTTCTAAATGTTCACATGAATGTTCATTTTGCCTCCCTAAAAATTACAATTATTTTTTTACTGGCAATGGATTGCTGCGGGGAGTGCTTTCGTTGGTTTCGAAGACCATCGAGTCTCCAAAGCAGGCATGTGAGTTATCAAATAAAGGAGATTGGCATAAAATTTTTGTGCCAACGGAAGAGGGTGGGTTCTATGTTATAAACACCTATGGTCCAAATGAAAAGTATTCACCGTTTTTTCAAGCCATAACAAATAGCTGTAAGAATGACCTCTATCCCTTAATTGTAATTGGAGACTTAAATGTCGATCTATATAAAACGAATTCCGTGCATCCTAACCTTAAAATGGTATCTAATCTCATTATACGCTTGGAGTTGCAGGATCTTGTTAAAATATATAGTCCAGAAGACAAGGTTTCGTGGAGATGTGGCAGCAGGTCTTCACGAATTGATTTGGCTCTGGCTTCAGCCTCCATTCGATCCATGACGAATAAAGCATGTTACCGACCTCACCCTGCATCTGATCATAAGATGATTGAAATTGATTTTATCCATAAGCAGCCCAAAAAGCGTTTTAGCATTCCAAGGTGGATGGGAGTGGATGATAATTTTATAAATAAACTTCGGATCAGTTTTAAGCAACATTTTAACAACTCTTTTAAACCAAAGAAATTGGCTTATATTTTATCTCACGTTGTCAAATCAACATCTTTACATTTTGGGCGCCAAAAGAGAAGAAAAGAAGCAATTTTTCATAAAAGCCTTGAAGATTTGTTAAACCAGGCCCCACTTTTTACACGAACCATCGCAGCCGATACCACTAACCTTTTTCGAGTATCTGAAATAGCGGAATTGGATTTTAAGCAAAGGATTGAAAGAGAAAATACGACTTCCAAAGGATTTAAAAACATGACCAGGAAATACCGTTCTACATCATTAATTAAAAAAATCATCGTAGATGGGAAATCAATTACAGACCCGAGTGCGATCCTAAAACACTTCCATCAGCGATTCCAAAAACTTGTTGGTGGAGAAAGGAATCACTTTCCTCGGCCCAGGAAGGGAAAACAGATGATTTTTACGGAAGATTCTGTTTCGCATTATATAAAAAACATTTTCAAAACGGAAAAGCTTCAGGACCCGATGGTGTCAGGGGTTTAATATATACAAAATGCATGGACGAAGTTGTTCCATACCTGGTGGAATTGGGGAAATCGATGGAAATTTACGGCAAACTTCCAAAATCGATTACAAAAGGAAGAATCACCTTAATCCCTAAAAAGGGGGTTGCTACGGACATTAATAATTGGCGCCCAATCACTATATTAAACGAAAGCTACAGAATTTGGCTGGAGTTTTAGCCAAAAAAGTTGAGCCTATATTAAACTCCAAAATAGGAATTGAACAAAAAGGATTCCTCAGAGGAAGAAAAATTTATGATGTGTCACGAAACATTGAAACAGCTATAGAGGTGCTCAATAGGAAAAAAAGTTATGGAGCCATCATTGCAATCGACTTCAAAAAAGCATTTGATACTATCAGCCATCAACATATTTTTAAAACTATGAAAAAATATATTCCAAAGGAGTTTTTGAATCCCATTAGAGCTCTTCTATATAATGGCTCGTCAACTATCTCTATGGGAATGAAAGAGAGTGACCCTATTGCTTTAAAGAAGAGTTGTCGTCAGGGATGCCCCATGTCACCTCTTTTGTTTGTTGGGAGTATCGTGGATCTTAGTAACGCAATAAATAAAAAGTTTAGGGGCTTTGGAGTCGATTTTGGCTCTAGTAAACACATTTTAGATATGTACGCCGATGACGTTACATTAATGTTGGAGGCCAAGTCAGAAAAACAATTATGCAAGCGGATTGAGGTCATCTTAAATTTCTTTAGGAAATATCAAAAGAGGTCTGGGCTGGAAATCAACCATAAAAAACTTTAATTCTTCCTATGGGGATATGGAATCCTCATTGCAGGGAAACAATTGCCGGTTGCTCTGTACGGGAAACAATAGAAGTTTTAGGAATTATGTGGACTTCTCGAGGAGCGTCGGAGGTCAACTGGACAAAGTTGCAAAAGCAACTCTATATCAGCCTCCAAGGAGGCAAGAAATTTAGTCTACAAAAAGGATTGACCTTTACAACGATCACATTGTTCCTACTGTCCTATATAAAGCTGCTTCTATCTCTTGGCTTGCAGAAAAAGCGATCTCGGAAGAAAATGCCTGGCTGAATGTGCTATTTCATAAAAGCTATTTGCCTTCTTTGAAGAGACCCAGGTCACATATCGGGGGTGGTCTGTCTTTACTCGCCAGAATATTACCACTTATTTATCAAAAGCTTATAGTAGACTTAACGGTTCACCCAGATCAGGAATGGCGAGCTGTCTTCACTTCAAGTCCAGGATATTTTTTACTGATGTTTGGGACAGAGTTTACAAACGGAAAATTGAGGGAAGAGTCTGCATTTTTGTCGACAATACAAAGGATCCTCTGGACTGGCACCCCTCTCTTTTTTATCCTCTTCAACGGTAGACATAGTTCGACAAAATTTTAAAAAGCCTTTTTATTTACCAATCTCGCTGGACCAGGGGAACTGGAATGGAAAGCATTGTCTAATGAAGTTATTTCTATTCACGACCTCAAACGTGAGCCCGTATTTAACTGTGGTAGATTTTTATATCCATTAAAAAGAGCTGCTTCGAATCATCTTCCTCCCATACCATGGCATTTGAGGATGTCCTTTGCTACAAATACATTAAAGGAAGCAAATGAAATTTGTGATACTTATTTAAAAGAGCTGAAACTTCCTGTCTCTTGGAAAAGAGAATTTTTTCTTTTCCCGCCAAGATTAAGGACGAAAAGATT
>CP045892.1:26426928-26467037 GCA_013387185.1 Caligus rogercresseyi
TGATGAACAAGAAGTTTTCTATAGCCTTGTATGATATGATGATTTGTACCTTCAAAGACTGAGCCTCCTTTTTATATAAAGAACTGTGAGTTTGAAACGATTCGAAGCTTTTCGCCATGTACTCAATCGTTTTGCATTCTCGATGGATTTCCTTTTTGCAAGTACTTTCATCACCAACCCGAGTAACACTGATCAGAATAATATTTTGTCGAAGGTTTGCATTTCTTCTTCCACTCCTCTTTGCGCTCATATGCCTTTCCCTTTTACGTTTTCTCATTTTCTTTGCCCATTTATTACCTAAGGTCAGAAAGAAATAATAAGAATCATACATACATTCATTCTATGTAAATATAATTACTGAGCATACTGATCGAAGAGCAACTTAATATACGCTCCGTATATATTAACTTGGCATTTTTAATCAATAAATATAACGCTGATCTAAAACAAGGTCTGTATAATAAGGTCTGGGCAATACAAAAACAATCATGTAATCCTAGCAGTTTACTACTCCATGACGTCACTGGAGAACGCGAATATATATATATAAACAGCGCTTGTGAGCGATCAAGGAAAAAAATAGCGATCCGATCAAAAATAGCGATCAGAAATTCTTTGCGATATAGCGATATAACGATCAGGGATTTTTCCGATCAGCGATCCGATCAACTTAATTGCGATCAACAAAAAAATTACCTATGTAATACTAATTCTATTAAAAAATTAATGTATGTACAGTCAACCTTTATAAGTATTCATCTTTATATGGCAATGGAATGACCTATGAGCTCCAAAATAACGACTTCTCCATAGGCGCTTTCTGTATATTTTAGGACAAAATATCATCGAATGATTGTTTCTCATAGCCTGTGAGCTCCAACACTCTGGCTCCACATCGACATTTGTCTGCATATTTTAAGACAGGAAATGCCAGAATAAATGTTTCCCATAGCCTATGAGCTCCAAAAACAATGACTTCTACATAGTCGCGTGTCTGTATAATTTAGGACAAAAAATATACCAGGATAGCACATACTGGCTTTTTCCATTAGTATTAGTCTGTATTTTGTGTTTTCTCGACAAATATTATTCGTTGGAATGGATTTTGGTCAATGTGACAGCTAGTTTAGTTTTAAGAAATGTTGGGTTTGTCTCAAAAATCCTTATTAGAAACATTTTTTTCTTTTTTTGTTATTTTATACAATTGATCGGATCGCTATTTTTTAGTGATTTTCTTACGATCAAAAGATATAAAGATCAGGACCCTTTGCGATACTCCGATCAGCGATCAAATATCGCTATATCGCTATTGATCGCCGATCAGAAAAAACTCCGATCAACAAGCCTGTATATACATATATAATTTATGTTTATATAAATATTTATTTTATTTATTTATACACAACACACATACTATATATATATGTATATATTTATAGATGATAGATAGAGAGATTGATTTATATATAGAGAGAGAATAAATATAATCGTTCTCCCAGTGAAGTCATTGAGTAGTCATACTGCTACATGTTTATTTTTGTATTGCCCAGACCTTATTATACAGACCTTGATCTGAATATAGGAGAGTCACACTTATACTGAAAGTGGTTCTTAACTCAATATTGTTTACATTTTTGTGAATCTTATGAGGTCAGCTGTGTAACTCTATTGAAGGCAACACAGCCAATATCCTTTCCAGCCTGTATTGCGCTTCTAGTTCTTTTATATTTTCTTGGTGACTACTCAATGACGTCACTGGAGAACGATTCTATCTATCCATTTATATATCTATCAATCTCTCTATCAATCTATAAATTATATATATTGGTTTTAGGAATATTTATATATGAAACTTATGCACAAAGAAAATCTGATTAAGCATTTTTTGTTGGAAATTATTGATAGTAGGAATTTTTCCTTAACAACACTTTTGTATAAAATTCATTTTTAAGGAAACTACTGACTTTTGGGCCCAGCTTATCAGTCAAAATAGCTTTATTGAGCATTATGAGCACATTTGGTTAGTTTCATTTTATAAACTGAGCCCATTTTGAGTACTTTTCGTTCATATATAAAGGAGTATATTCGCATATAATAGACCCATAAGGGTATTTATGAACAGTAAGCTACGGTAAGGTAAGGTAGGTTTCGTGACCCAGACCTTCTCCGCATTAATATAACTCTTCTCTCTGAATATAACAAAGCTCCGCTTATTATTAGTTATTATGTTATTGTTATTTTTATTCTTCACGAAGCCTACCTTACCTTACCGTAGCTTATTGTTTATAGGTACCTTATTGGTCCATTATATACGAATATACTCCTTTATATATGAGCGAAAAAGTACTCAAAATGGGCTCAGTTTTATAAATAAAACTAACCAAATGTGCTCATTAATGCTCAATAAAGCTATTTTGACTGATAAGCTAGGCCCAAAAGTCAGTAGTTTCCTTTAAAAATGCATTTTATACAAAAGTGTCGTTAAGGAAAAATTCCTACTATCAATAATTCCCAACAAAAAAAATGCTTTATCAGATTTTCTTTACGCATAAGTTTTATATATAAATATTCCTAAAACCATATATATATTTATAGATTGATAGAAAGATTGATAGAAAAATTGATAGATATATAAATGATAGATAGAATCGTTCTCCAGTGACGTCATTGAATAGTTATACTGCTAGGATTACATGTTTGTTTTGTATTGCCCAGACCTTATTATACAGACCTTGGTACACACTCTCTGAGTGTATATTATTTCTTTGCTCTCTCCTCACTCATTATTCACCAAACACACCTACTTATGTAGACATATATGATTGGATTGTAATTCTGTTAAGTGATTCATTAGTTGGGGATCGGCGGAGGTTTGCACTCTCTGAGTGTATATATGCCTCTAGTTTTCACTGGCGTTTGTTGGTTTGTTTGTTTGTCAGCAGAATAAACCAAAAGTACTGAACGGATTCGAATGAAACTTTGTGGAGTTGTTGGAAATGCCAAAAGAAACAAGTGATTAAATTTTTGGCATCTCTAAGGTCTTTTTTTTTAATATGCAAAATGAGCAAAATACTACTAATAATAATAATGAAATGGGGTCTCTATTCAGGGAGTAGGAAAGAACAAACGCTAAAAATTTCATTGACGTATTATTGTTCATATATCAGCTCAGGACTATTTAACCCCAGTGACGTAGCTTAAACTTCTTCCTCTTCCCGTCTCTGAGTGCTTTTTAATATGCAAAATGAGCTAACAGAGAGGAAACATGATTAGAGATAGAAAATCGGCGCGTGTGAAAGGGAAGTGTTGAATGGGTATGTTGTGGGGATCGGTGGAGTACACACTCCTGAGTGTATACATGCCTCTAGTTATATATATTTTGTAAGCATGAGCAAAATATTTTTATATATTTTTGTATGAAATATCGATAAGAAACTCCTAATTAACAAGTTCATATATTAAGAAATAATTGAATATTTACCGTTAATACTTGTATATTTTCGTTAGTTTCTCATATTACATTATTTATAGATGTTAATATAAAGTTCTTCATTGAAAATAATGCAAGTTCCCTTTTTACAAAGGCATCAACAGCAGTATATTGTTTGGCATTTCATTGAATACAAGGATTACACAATTCTTTGAAATATTATACACCCTATCAAATAGTTCTTTTAAAATTTAAAAGTGAAGTTCCACCTTATTACACTTTTTGAAATGCATACAATTACATGAAAAGTATAATAAATTTATCAATAGTTTTATTTTTACAAGTTTGAAGAAAGTTTTGGAGGACACCAGAGTTTTTTCTTCTATCAATAGTCTGCCTTTCCATATTTGAGTCATTTCTAAATATATTGACGACAGTTCAGAAATGAAAAAAAAAATTTAACTTGATTCAGCTCTTATAGAAACATAATTTTCGTCATAATATGATGATGGATTTTCCATATATGAAAGACATATATATATATACATATATGAAATAAGCTATTTAAGGTCAATTATTGCACAACTATATGAATATATAAGTCAACTTTATTCAGTACCTTCCAATGTACATATACATAGTATATAACCCGTTATTGCACTAGCTATTTTGAGCATGCCTTAGGGACTTGTGAATGAGGAGGGAAAATTTAATAAGTATAATAATAGCACTTCAAAGTAGACGAAATAAGTAATAAATACCTTATAAAACTGAAGCATCTGTCTATTCCTGGCTCCAAAATTCTTCCTATTATTTCCGTCTTTGTATAATAATTATTTTTTTATTTGACCTGTGAAAGTGTTCATATCTTTATTAGGTAAGCCTCCTTTACCTTAAACTCTTGGAGTAGCAGAGGACTTACCAATAAGGTAGGTAAAAACCAGTCTCTGATACCTTAAGCAAGCAGGTAATGACAAGAGCACTATCAAAGAAGAAAAAGAGGATCATCTCCTCTTCTCTCAAAATATTGAAGGTGAGTAACCCCTTATTTAGAAACAAAAAAAACCACTCTGCAAGAACCTTTTTTTAAAGGGTAACGATGAGTTAAATGCACCTAATGATATAGAAGCTACTTTTGAAAATAACTGCTTGTCACAATGGAAAAAGAGATAAGGAAAATATTTTTTTCTATAAGATATAATCGTGAAGAATTATTATATATTTTTCATATACCACAAAAGAATAAAAAAGATAAATAAAGTTTAAAAGAACTTTATTTTATAACAAATGATGTATTTTTTTTTTATGATTGGGAATCGAAACATAGTTAAAAATATTAGTGGCAGTGACAGACTCTAGTATTTAAAGATATTATTTAATTATTTTTTAAGTATTACATTAATTCTTGGATCACTAAGACTTAACAACGATGATGTAGTTTTATGCCCTTAAAAGTTTTTTCTTAATTTTTTTGTTATCAGAAAAAGGTAATATTGAATTTTACTATTAGGGGTCAAAACATTTATAAGACATATATATTTTAGTAATAAACTGTGATACTTGAGGATGGGCAATGTTTTTTTAAATCTAGGATATAAAATGTACATGAAAAATATTTTATTTTATGAATTAAAAAGCTTTAAAAAATTATAATATAGAATTCTGCTATTGAAAGCCTATTTCAATCATATTTTTTTATTATAGCCAAATATCTTTCATCCATTTGATTTGGAGAATAATTATTTTCTAGGATGAAAATCAAACTGTACATTTGTAACATATTTTAATAACAATGTATGTATATAAATATATTTATGGTTTTTTTGTGTTTCATATTATTATTCCCTTAAATATAGGCATTGCTTGGAAAAGGAATAATCAATGTAAAGATTATATTGCTGCATTACTTTCGTGGTAATTGATTTCCTTTTTATATACATATAATTGAAAATAATAATATCTATTCCATTGACGTAAATTGATATTATTTTAGTAATGATAAAATACAATTATGAACAATGAAGCTGAGAGAACCTTCAATTGTCACGTTGCGTAGAAATGAAGTAACTTATTTACAGTAAGCTTTTATGGCCTTGGTCGACGACGCACGAAGAGATGGATGGGCAGTATAATAGTTTTGACTTTTTTTAAAGTAATGTAACATATTTTTACCTATGTACAAGTAGTTGTATAGAGATTGTCTGCGCAGTAAACAATGAGTTGAGTGTGTATTATTTATAGTTTTCATGCATTATTAAGTATGTGATTGCAATTTGAGGTTTACTAATAGGGAATAAATAATATTTAGGGTAACGTATTAAATGTACTAAATTATTGTTATTGCTTAGTCATCTAGTATGTTAACTTGGGAAATTTATTGGTCCTTCATTGGATATTTCATAATTTACGTGCATTTATTAAGATAAACATTGGGCTACTTCATTCCTGACACTAAGATGTAATTATCCATAAAAGATTCCATTATTATGTTGCCTTAATTTTTTATTGGTGAAAATAACAATATTATATTTTTTATTCTAGTGGTTGAAAGTGTCAATTTTTGTCTTTCATCCGTAGTCCTTTCATAGATACTTCCCGGCATAAGGGTGTAGGTAAATACTTTATACTTAAACCAGAAAACGACCAGGTCCCGGCTGGTTTTTGAGTGTCCCGACCCGGCCCGGAGACCTTGGTTTTTTAGACACCGGGCCGGGACTTAACATTTTCTTTTGTTTGTCATTCATAAAGTTTTTAGAAAGGAATTTTCGAAATATTATTTTCTAAAAAAAACGTCGTCACTTTTTTTGGAGAAGATTCTTTTATAAAAAAACGTTCTCACTTCAGGTTGTTGAAGGAACGAAATATATATAAAGTCCCGGCCCGGTTTGAAAATTTAAGTCCCGGCCCGGGTCCCGACGAAAAAAAAAGGTCGTTTCCTGACTTAAACCAATATAGGGTGTAACTTAATAAACTAAAATGTAGTCCTTTCAAAATCTCCTTCACAGGTTTCTTTAGGCCGTAATCTTCCATTTTTTCATAATTTGATTAACAAAATAATTACTCTAAACATAAATAAACACTTTATTGCTATTTTCATCCAAACACCTTAAAACCATTTTATAAAATGGGGTTGATATAAGTAATATATATCCATTGATAAAAGATCCTAGGTTCGATAGACTAATTTTAATCCTATAATGCTTATTTATATCCTGTCGGATGCAATTCTATCGAACCATATAGGCAAAAAAAACATTAAAAAACTGGTTCACTGACCTAACAAAAGTCTCCAATTACCTATGAAAGAACCAGAGGAGAACATTTTTATGGACATAGTGTAAAGTAAAACAATGCCTTAACACTTCATCAAAGTAATTATATTCTTACTTTCATCCAAGGTCCAAAGTACCACTATTTTTTGTATGTTTTTAGAGTTCAAAGGAGAATTATGTGTCCGGAATTCACCTCGGGGTTCAACCCCTACTTTGTATTTTCATTCATAAACACACAGTATAAACATATTTTAAATGAAAATATTATTATTTCGTGGAACACTTCAAACATGAATTGACACTAATTATTTTTTTAAATGGGTGACGATTGTTAGTACGCATTTAATTATTTTATATGGAATAATTTTCTTCCTTAGGAAGATTGCTTTTGTTGCAACTATTCAAGCCACCTACATATGACAATCATATTCTTAGACTTGTCACCGGAATAAATTTTAGTGAACGAATCTTGATTTTTCAAATTTACTTGATTCGTTGTCTATCGAAGCTTAAATTTGTAAGTATATATATATATATATATATATATATATATATATAGTTTTATGTGAAATTAATTTTGACTCTAGAGATAAATTTGAATGGCTATATTGCAATGTTGAAGCGAATTATAATATTTATATAAATATAAAATTTGGGGATATATTATGATAAAAAGTGTTGCTGCATATACCAACGGCTATATAGTTATTTAATTAATAGAATACAATTTCAGATAAGATATGTGTTATCCTAAATACTATATATGCAATGAACATAAATCATTTTCTTAAATAATTAACTTATGGTCCTCTCTGGACAAGGCAGCTTCATATTCGAAGCATGTTTTTGTTGTTTTTATACCAATCCTCAAACAGGGGATTTTAAAGTATACATCAATGAAGTTTTTATGAAATAATATTAAACCTTTATAAAACAATTACTCTAACCATAGCCTTTTTAACTACTGCTATAAGATGCATATGAAACCAAATGAATATCATATTACCGTAATATATTTTTTTAAGCAATATCATTCACACAAATGGTATTATTAGTATTATTATTGGAACAATTCAATATTTTAACTATCATGTCCCCAAGACTAATGACAACAAATTAATGAATTACGGAAACCACATATTTGCAAGCATTAGTCCATAATTGTTTAAATATCCCATCAACGTAACATAGAGCAATTCAATTAGTCATGTTATTTACCTTGATATTTTACAAAGTTTACGTTCATGATTTTTTACAGGTTTATATATATATATATATATATATAATCATAATTAAAGATATTATGATATTTAAAGTATTTTAAAAGTTTACTTCCTTGAAAACGGTCAAAATAGATTCTCGTGTATAATTATGGATTTCATAGAATGGTTATATTATCTGTTAATTTCAAACGAATTCTTTTCTAAGGGTTATTTATGAATTAATGCATTGTATCAATTTGTAGTCTGAGTATGTTTAAAAGCATTGTTGTTTTTAAGTAATAAATGAACTTAAAAAATATATATTCCATATTTTAATTTATACAATATGTCACGACTCTACACTCCTAATATATATGTGTTTTATATTGCGCAAGTATAATAGGAATTTCAATCTTTCTATTTATTAGTTAATATATCTGAGAGAAATCATGTATGTTTCAAAAGGAAAGGCAAATCCCTTTGTGCTTTTCATTTACTACTATTATTTTCGACATTATATTTGATATTAAGAATAATATTTATTTTTGGTTATATATATATATATATATATATATATATACCTAAATATATAAATTATACGCAATAACTTTTCTAATGAAATTGTCAACATTTATTGCATAAATATTTCATTTCATTACTTAATTATTAAGTTTTTTTTGTTTCTTTTATGTACATAAATTTAGTGGAAAGGAAATATTATCAGATATAATTTTTTGATTTTAGTAAGTTTCACAATAATTGCAGTAACTAAGCTATTGATGATTTTTGTAAGAATAAGATTAGGTTTATTCATGTTATGCTTATTTTTTAAAGTTGCAATAGCTGAAATTGATTATATGTACTTTGGATAAATATAAATGCAAAACATTGTTAATACGCCTCGACACAAAGCGGTCGTTGTATTCAATAAAAGGTTATGTTGTTGTTGGAGGATCCACGTTTGGTGCATTTGTTATCATCGGTTTATGTTTTATTTCATGCATGTTTTTAAGGCCTGGACTTCTAAAATTAAGAGTCGAAATGTATAGTTTATGATATGCATGGTCGCATCATTTCACACTGCCATAATCGACACACTCATGGACCGAATACACAGTATGTTTAATTGAAAGACAGACCTTACATATTATATTACATGTATGAAATATTTCGATTTATAAAAATAATAATTATGTCTAGTATGTACATTTTCAGGCTACACTTATTTTTGTATGTTGTGATTATTTAAATCAATGTGCTTGTTGTTGCTGATATAGTATAAGATTTGTGTTATTCTACTTATTTTTCCTTTCATCAAGCTAACTTAAAGGTCCACAACATGATATTTTTATGTTAATAAAATCCGTGTATATCTCACCGATCCGGACTCCTTTGTCGTTATGAACACACCATGTCGCCGTCTGTGTAATCTTTGATGGCAATTTCCTTCATATCCAGTCCATTTTAATCAAAAATCCAATAAACTCAGGTCCCCTACAAGTCCTCACGTTCTCACTCCGATTTATACTCACAAAGGCTCCATGTCTTCCCTAAAACTCTGACTCGTCTTCCGTTTATTACAAATCCTTATTCAGATCACATTCAGGAGTCATGGAGCTCAGTGAGCCAAAAACAAGGAAGACATCCTTACAGCATACTTCTAAGTCTCCAAGGAGCTGAAATAAGTAAAAAAGAAGGCCCAAAAAGATTTCCAATCCCATCAGGGGTCACAGACATTCTTTAATCCCATATGGAGAATATTGAATGAATTTAATAATGATTCTGTCTCTCGCAAAATATAAAGGGAAATTGGCTGTTATTTTTTTAAAGTCATCATTTTTTTATTAACTTATTCATAAAAATCTACAAATATATAAATATATATCATTTTTTAGATTGCAATTAGATACGTAAGCAAGAGTTAAAGGGGGAAAAAATAAACATTGAATTATATAAATCATAACTATTTGGTTTTGGAATTTTTCTTGAAAGAGCTGAGTAAGGCGCAGTGGTTGGTATCAAGATGGCTCGAATATCCTCCTTAAAAACGAGTGATCCGTTGTACGCGATTCAAGTTATTTTTAGTGCATCTATTTTATAACGCTTTTATAGAATAAACCCAACTTTTGATAAAAAAACATATTGCCCTTTAAGCTGTGCTGGGAAAAGTACAAGTGCGAAAGACCCATAAATGTACATTTTAAATCCATTCCACCACCATATAGGACTAAACCCACATACATTTCTTATCCATGCATTTGTCAAAGGATGATGTATAAGGAACTAATGCGTGAGATAATTCCATTCAAGGGGCAACTTTTATTTTTAATCTCTCCCTCTTCCTGGAAGGTCAACAGCATTTCATTTCCCTGAACCACATTCATGGTCACACGATGAACTCTAAGTGTGGCTTTTGGCAAGTCATTCTCCAAGCAATTGCCTCTGTGGTGCATAATTGGTTGATATAAAAAATATTTTTAAATAAAAATATGTCTTATTGAATATGGCCTGTCTTTTTTATTATTTTTTATTCTAAGTGCATCATTATATGTAGGGGGATTAAGTATACCTGAGTACCTCCTATAGAAGCCCCTTCTCACTCCTCTGATTCTCATATGATTCTCAGTATGCAAGCAGGGAGGGTTGTTAGCCATTTTTCTAGTCAGTCAACCAAGCGGTGAACTCGCGCGCTCGCACGCACAACTTCACAGAAACCATCCACTAAGTCAACTCACATATGTATTCTACCATTAGTTCTTGCTCGCTTTTTGAAGGCAGCAGCATATTCTTTTCTGTGGGGAGTTTAGTGATTTCGTTTCTACGAAATGTGTTGATATTTCGAAGGGTGAAGACAAAAAGAACTCATCAATAGTTAGTATTTGTTTTATATAGAATACTATATATATAATATATTGAAGTGGTGAACCCCCTTAAGGATATACAGAATGAGGGCAATACTCATTGTGGTCCTGCTTCTGCAGACTCTATTAAGAGTCCAATCACAAGGTAAGCCAGTTTTGTTACTCTCCTTCCTTTCAGCAAACTAAAAATATGCATAAATATTCTTTGGGGTCTTATTTATAGAATAATTTAATAAACTCGTTTTTGTTCAGATTACTATAACTTATTTGCTGTCAGAGATTATTAGTTTATTCATCTCTATTTTGTAGAGGAACTGCGTCGTCGTTTGTTTGCAAATCACTGTCCTACGCCATTTAAATATTCTTTAATTGAATTGTTGAATGGAAAGAGGCGCCAAATCCTTTTTAACTAGAGGGCGTTGGCATAAGAGGAAGGAAATAAAGAAAAATGGAGCCATAGAAAAAATATGAGGGAATGAAAAAAAGGACTATACTTACAAGATTAAAGGTTTGTTATGAGTATGCATGTGTCTAGGAACCGTCCTTGATACCTTTCTCAACCTATGAAATGATCTCAGGTCACCTACTCATCATCAGCCTTGCCTTGAGTTGTCTTGTCCTTCATGTATATGATTATTCAATCAAATCACTGTAAAGAGAGGAGAAACTAGTCTTTTATCGAAATGAATAATCTAAAAATATATATATATATTCATTAACAAATAAAAAATAATGATAATAACATCCCCTCGTGGGCCCTTCAAGGTCAATTTATTGATGACTGATCAAGTCTCTTTAAGCACTTCATGTTCTAAATTTTAAGGCTAACCACCATATAAGTATGCATATATATCTAGGAAAAATCCTTTGTAGATCCATCATAAAGAATGAAGCTTTTTAACACACACATATATATATATATATATATATATATATATATATATATATATATATATATATATATATATATATATATATATAATGATTGGCATTTACTTTTTTCGTTATTCTTATTCTTTATTCCATCGCAATAAATGATATTTATTGCCAATCAAATGTCAACCAGGAATATTATTTGCACATTGCTTTGCAATTTAAAAAGTCTGATCTATCTATCTCTCTTTCTATATATATATATATATATATATATATATATATATATATATATATATATATATATATATATATATATATATGGCATTTGTTTGATGAGACCCAAGTTTTATGACAAGTTTTAATGGTCATAGAGATTCGTTATTGATGAACGTGTGTGGTCATAGCCCAATTATATTATAAATATGCTTTAATACGTATACATGACAAGAAATACCTATGCAAAACCTGTCTTGCAATGTTAATTGTTTGTATTGCGCTGTTAAGAGCTTTTATTTATTTTTTGATAAATTGTATTGAATATTGATATAGGTCATTTTCATATTTGTCTCTACTAGGGATTAGATAACAAAATGAAACGATCGTAACTTGCTAAAGAAATGATATATTTTTGGCTTACAATGAAAACAATATTTACCTCTTATATAAAATTTATTTATGAAAAAGCAAATGGTTTCAAATCGACACTATTGTATCTCTTTTCAAAAGTAATTAAGTTATAAACTTTGAAATATTTATAAACACCATTTATAGAAGTTTTAAAATATTATATATAAAGGATTCACAAGTCAAGCTGTCGTTTTCATGATTAAATTTTCTAAATCCATTTTAACATATTTTTATCAATTAGAATATGTAGTGAATGATATAACAAGCGTTTTTAAATTAAAAGACATGGTACAGACACTTCCCTCGTTAATTTATAGGATGCTTATATATGTACAGGAAGAAATTCGCTTATTACCTGCTTATTTCAATTAAAAGATATTATAAAAATTGCCCCGGAACAAAACATATGCTTCTAATAATTACGTGATGTTTTTTCTCAGAATATAATTAGGCATATCTACCTGCTTCTTCATTATCAAGCCGAAGTCTATAAAACACAAATGTTTTTCTTGGTAATGGGACTCTAATGCATTCATCAAGCCTATACAAAAACAAGAAGAAATATATATTACAAGATACTCATTATTCCCTTTGTCAGTGTTCTGATGGATGTTCAGTGATTTTCTTCATAATTAATTACTCTATAAAGAAAGCCTCTATCAATGCCTTGAAGAGAAGACCTTGAGCTGAGAAGCATTTTCATCTTAAAAGCGAATATACACATCTACAAGACAATAAAAATTCCAGATCCATTTTATAGGCGTGTAATTAATGTTTAGGGATGTTGAATATTTACATGTTAAAAAAAAGGAGCCCTTTGTAAGATTAAATTCGAAGGAGGTAGTTTCATTAGATAATAATGATTATAAACTCTTTATGCTAGTTCGGCATCATAGCTTTGGAAGACTATTGCAACCTTAGTGGGTTTTATATCACACTGAATTATAAAGATTTGCATACGAATGAGTTCATTTGAATGTTTTTTATATTCAATCATTTCTAAAATAAAATAAACTTAAAGTGATGACAAGCAATTTAAATGCGGTTTGGTTTTCTTATATTTTTCATATGCAATTCCTTACTTACGATAAAAACGACCAATTATATATATATAAAGATCGTAACACGTACAAGATACATTATAGATTGGTATAAAAAAACAACAAAATTCAGATTCAAAATTACTCAGCCTCAATAGTTTTAGAATTCTGGCTGCGCAGTGCCTCTTTATTTAAGAGACATGTATGCTGCTATTACCTCATAAAGTACTAGTGACTTCACCCTTAACAGGAATATGATTATTAAATAAATGTGAAGATATTAACTATTAACTTGATACGATATTTCCCATTAAATCAAATAATATTATATCTAAAGTATTTGTATTTCAATTAAAATTCTCAAATAGGTTGTTATCCCAATTATTCTTATTAGGCTCCGTTTCTGTTATATTTCAATATACATTAATGTCTTCATCCTTTCATAGCCTTTTTTCAGTTATTAAGACCTTAAACTCTATTTAAATTGATTAAGGAAGTAGGCGATAAGTAAAACGCAAAACAAAATCTATTTAATCCCATGATTACACGCACAATGGGGGGCTGAAAGCCCCATGTTGGTTATTTTTTTGTTGTATAGTTGTTCCCAACTATTCATAGTATATGTATTTGTTCTGTTGTTTGTAAGAGATGTTTTCAGTCCTTGAGACTTCATCGTCTGGGTTATTTAACAAAAAAAATATGTATTATGTGGTACTATCACTAAAAGTAATTTAATAATATGGTTATGAAAGAAAATATAAGGATACGGATTACAATGATGGTGTTATCCTATTTCTTTTTGTCTCCATATAATTATTATTCTGCCTATGTGTGTGTTGGATCCATAGAGATAAAAAGATATAGAGAGGGTTTATTCCCTTCAATAGCAGAGAAACATCGTTCAGCTGATTCTGTGTCTACACTATAAGCAAAGTAATTTGAACTACGTCATCGTAAGCTGATCATAGAGATAGATTCTATCTCTATGATCAGCTGGCGACGTACAAATTAATTTGTTTATATTGGACACACAGGTACATCTAAAAGGAATAGGTTATTTCTATATTTTTGTCTCTATGGTTGGATACAATTTATTTAAAACTATTAGAAATGTAACTGTTTAGCTAGAGAATATTGTTGGTTCTAAAATATATGATAAAAGAAAATAAATAGTTTACATAATAGGGAGTGCGATAGCCGTGTGCGTTAAGGCGTGTTCAACTTTCAATGTTGGGGGCGCATGTTTGAATCCCGAGAGGGGATTATCATTTTTGTTCTACCTCATTGATAAGATCTTTGGTTCGATAGACAAATTTTAATGCTATAATGCTTATTTATATCCTGTCGAATGCAATTCTATCGAACCATATAGTAAAAAAATAGTTTACAATAGCGAAGCAAAAAAACACTAAATATTATTAGTCCTAGAAGACATAGCTTTTCCTATACCCAGTTGTGTCCACATCCACGGGAAGTTAAGTTTATAGTTAAAATAAATCTCCCGGTTTAGCTGCTTGTATTAAAAATGTCGTCGAATATGGTATATTCCTAATCATATGGTTTTATAGTTAATATTTTTCATTATATTTATGCAGTCATGTCTGTAGCAGTTAGTCAAGGGAACTAAAAAGGCCGTTAGAGACAGGCAATCACTATTTTCCCCTTACACGGGAGAAATTTGGGTGGCCGTTAAGCAAGAGAAACTGCTATAAACAGGTTTTTATTGTATTAATAAGAATGGTATTTTTTCCATGAATGTATAAGTTTTAATAATCGCTAAAAGAATTATTTCATATATTTCATCGTTATTCACGGTATATTTTTCCACTTTTATTATGGGGGGAATTAAGACTATATATATTTTTTAATTCATGAACAATTAATTAAGGTTATAATAATACAGTATAAGGAATACGGATAATAAAGGAAGAGTTTGTAAATACATAATTATATGTTAAGCGTATTCAATGAGAATATAAGATTTTAGCTACACAGTTTTATTACAGTATAAATTAAAAACAGTAATAAACAATATTAATTTCCCAAATATTAATTTAAAACATAATTTTAATTTCTATTATACTTTATTTTCTATGCAATTTAGAAAAAATTATATAACAACTTATATATTTTTTAATTTATTCTAACTTACACCACAAAACAAATAATATCTTGCTCGAACTTTTCATATAGCTCCTAGATCCTTGGAGCATGTGTTTTTTTATAAATAATATTCTGAAAGGTCCAGGCTACGGTTACAATGGTTTAATATAAACCATAATTAAAATACATTGCCCTTTCTTCGGATTTATTTACAAGTATCTATCAAATGATTTATTTCAAATCTATTATTTATTTATTTGTACAGACACATGACATAAAGGAAAAAATAACTAATTGTTTGCGATGTGGAGAGTTGACAAATATTAATGCTTCTTTTTGGATGATGAAGAGAGGTGTATCATCACCATCCAAACAAAAAAAATCCTTTAATCCTTAAAATGTTGTATGCGGCTCCACCTTCAGGAACGCCCTTTGAAATATAAGTAATGATATGGGATACACATGATGTACGCCACTTCTCATAGAAAGTGTAACTATGTTGATGACTACAAGCCTTGGAGTGACCATTTATGTGTATTATTGAGTAATTGGCAGGGCCCACTCTCCTTGAATCCATTTTAATCCTTGAGTTTGGGAAAGACATAAACCTAGGATTATATTAATCAGCCAAAGGTATTGTATACAGTCCGATTAACTGAACAAACTATAGGACAAAATAAAGTATTTTTTAATACTTATTCAACATGGACTTTCAGCTTATTAAGAAAACACAATGAAAAATTATTAATAGGTAGTATATTTTTTTGCCTCTATGGTTCGATTAAGTTTGCATCCTTGACGATATAAATAAGCATTTTAGCATTAAAAGTACTCAATAGAACCAAATATCTTTTCAATGAGATTGATTAATATATACTTTCCCCTCTCGTGAGTCGAACCTGTACCCTCAACATTTAGAGTTGAACCCGCTTATGTCAATTTTACTTTGTTAATCCAAGCCAAGCTGTTTTAGATGCCATATGTTTCTATAATATTCTTGTATTCTAATTTATGTTTAAAAAGCAAATGCATATGGTGGAAAAAATCCATTAAAGGTTCTAAAATGGTACAAAAATCATAGAAAATATCCAGAGTTCTTTTATATCTATTTATAAAATAATAAATTATTTTGTCAAAAAAATAATTTTCCTTTCAAGTAAAATATTATCAGTTATTGTCAGCTTTATTGTAAATTTTGTCTAGTTAAGCCGAGTTCAGGTGTTGAATAAGTCATATGCTTTTATAACTTTATTCAATTTTTATTTATGTTTGCATTTTTTCCTCTTTTATACTGAAAAATATGGGAAATTAAGTTG
Organism: Caligus rogercresseyi; assembly: GCA_013387185.1. Taxonomy (NCBI): domain Eukaryota; kingdom Metazoa; phylum Arthropoda; class Copepoda; order Siphonostomatoida; family Caligidae; genus Caligus; species Caligus rogercresseyi. The sequence goes on from CP045892.1 coordinate 26,443,656, forward strand.
GGTTTTAAAATATAGAAAATATAAAGCATAAATTGGACCAAAGTACATGCAAAATAAGACCCTAATGAGATAACAGCAAAGAAACATTAATGAGGAGAGCCATCTATGCATTCCATGATGTAGCCAATTATGATGTTATAGCCTGGATTTGAGGATATTGCTGAAGTGTGCCCTGCTACCTCATCTCATATTTGAGAAGATAATTATCCTAACCTTCAAAAACTATGGCGTCATCGCCCACAAGGGGCGTGAGGGTTCAGTAGGTCTCTGTTAATTCCATACTTTGTTTTTTTTCTCATTATCTTATTGCAAAAAAACAATTGACTCCAACAATATTTGATTCATGCATTGGAACCAATTAGCCGATCTTGACGTGTGTGAAGTCATCCTTGACTTCATAAATGAAGCATATATAGTATAAAAACAGCGCCACCTATCGGAACCTTCCTTAAATAAGGAGGGAGTGGACTTACACCCCGTAGAGACAAGAGGACCACGCCCTTTGATATGCTCCTAAGAGGAACGTCTACAAATACAGCACATTGTTGTATCTTTCATCAACCAAAAGAAATAAATAAACTTCCATAAGTCTGGCCTTGGACAAGAAGTAAAAAGAATCCATGGCGGCTAGCAACCTACTTCTCCCTGTTCAAAAAGGTATTTTTACCATGTATACAGGAGTATTTTATAAAGCAAATGTAACCCGGGCATTTAAATATGAAAATGAGCTAATGCTATTGATTAGTGTAATTGTCTGGAAAAATATTCTTAGGGTTGAGACAATTATATGCAGACTGTTGTTGAATTAATGATGGCCACTATTAAACATATAAACATATGGTACTATTTCATAAATGATAGCTATGACGCAATGGTGCCATTTTTTTAGCATAGAGATCCATTCTTAATGGGAGTAGATGAGCCATGGTATAGGATGGTCAAAGTAATCTATCTCATATATTGACAATAAATTCTACCCGCTGAGACCGGTCAAATGTCTTCTTTGGCGGGGCTTATCTAGGAGTAATTTTTTTGTATTTGTATTACATTTAACCATCACTTTTTGATGAATAAATATTACTCATTTTTGAAAATGAACATAGTTAGAAAAATAAGAGACTGTTTACCATGTCATAGCCATGATGAAACAAAAAGGCCTCTAAGACGAAAATATCGGACTTCTTTCAGTTTTTACTTGCGTAAATAACCAATCAGGCTAAGGTGTTTTTTTGGGTAGTAGAAAATAAAGAATCTAACGCCTTCTACGTTATCATATATTAGTGAAAATAGAAATATAATTAATTCTTGGGAAGAATGGCTATCAAAGTCCAGATCATTACTTTGCGTCGATCTTAAGGAGTTTAGGCAATATGGTTTTTAAAAAATCATATTATAACATAATTTCCAAAGAGGATATGAAAGAAAGACTTATAATTAGACCTTATGGAGGACATGTCAATGCTTTTTTTAGATTAAATGGTTTTAACAGGAAAATAAAATCTTGCAGGGTTGCTTAAAGACTCATATATTTTAATTTAAAAAAATCCAGGAATAATTTATTACATATATATTCACCTTATTTATTGATTTTAATTACATATATTTGCCCCGATTTTTCTTTCTTTTCCTAGACTATTGAAATCATATAAATTCCACGTATCATATTAAATTTAACGGTTTTGAATTCTTATAACAGTACAAAAAGTCTTTAAATAGGGTCTCGGTAGAGTTCTTCAATTATAGTAATTCAGTAGCTTAGCATATGCGTTTCAAAAAGTTTTGCTAGCGTCATCTTAATATATTAAATTATTGCTTTATCATGGTGCTTATTCTAACTTGTCCTTGATGAGATGAGTTGGTTTTATTTATCAATATTTGCTTCATAAATTGACTACTCCCTTTTTTTGTTGCAAAAAACGTACTAAGAATCGCCTCCATCTTTTTCCTTTTCTTAGAGTATGTGAATTACAAGTAGTAAGAACTAAAGAATATTATATTTATATATATATATATATACAACCCTCAAAGAATAATAAGCATATGTAATATATTGATAAGTATCATAAAAATGGTTGGTAAACTTTGCTCGACGCCGTGTAATCTTAAAAGGATGTAATATTTTTATTGGCTCGATACATATAAGTATGCCCATAATCTAAATATATTCAAAACTATATTTTTAAAGAAGGTCATCAAAGTACCATTTCAGGGAGAATGTTAATTCATTTAGATTGTTATCTCAGGATCTTAGAAAGAAAAGCAATTAAACATGTGGAAAATTGATTCCTGCAAGGTCGAAATTATTGAAGCGTGCGGATAAAATAAGCTATATTGAATGGTTAATAAAGCTTAGTAAAAGATATTTGTATTCACGTATATAAACCATTACTAAGAATTAGTCAAGGCTTTAGTTCTAATTTAGTTTCTTCTAATGGGTTGTAAACTTGATGTGATTGCCATCTGAGAAAATAGTGAAGAATTTATTGCAATAGTGTAAACAATTTCTTGTTGTTCTTCAGCAACGTTGAGGTGGTTGAATATTTTTTGATAAATAGTTTATAATAATTCATCATTACTTGTTACAACGCCAACCATTATTATAGTTTGATACAGGATTAAGTTTCGATGAAGTTTGTTTATTCTAAGGAACTAAGTCAACCTACCAACCATTTCTGTTTTCATCGATAAACGTTATACCTCCGCCGAAGGAGGTATTGTTTGTCACTGGCGTTTGTTGGTTTGTCAGCAGAATAACTCAAAAAGTACTGAACGTATTCAAATGAAACTTTGTGGAGTTGTTGGAAATGCCAAAAGGAACAAGTGATTAAATTTTGGCATCTCTAAGTGCTTTTTTAATATGCAAAATGAGCAAAATACTAAATGAAATGGGGTCTCTATTCAGGGAGTAGGAAAGAACAAACGCTAAAAAAAATATTTATTGACGTATTATTGTTCATATATCAGCTCAGGACTATGTTAACCCAGTGACGTAGCTTAAACTTCTTCCTCTTCCCTTCTCTGAGTGCTTTTTTAATATGCAAAATGAGCTAACAGAGAGGAAACAATGATTAGAGATAGAAAATCGGGCGTGTGAAAGGGAGAATGTTTGAATGGGAATGTGGTGGGGATCGGCGGAGGTACACACTCTCTGAGTGTATATATGCCTCTAGTTTATTTTATAAAATTAAAATTGTTATATATTAAACAGTAAATAGAAAAAGGTCTTGTAATTGATCTGAAACAAATATAACAGGTCCTTGAATGAAAAAAAAAAAATAACGTATTTATTGTTGTGGATGACATAGGCAAAGTTATTTTGCTCTGAATCTGAGGTTTTTCAAGCAAAAAATGAATAAGAAAATGCTGTATTACAAATACTGGACCATATCTTTATAATCCAAATATGATTATATATAACTAAGTACATATACATATCAAATCTTGTTTCAGAGACTTTTGCAAACCTTGGAATATGTCTTTAAAATACAAATACGAAAGCAACTAAGAATATATAACTTACATATATTACAATAAGAAAATATACCCAATGGACTACTTATAATAAGATCCACTAACTGTTAGTTTAATACCTTAGCATAACATATTATGTGGAACCAATCAACGCTTATTTATAAAAACAAATGTAATAACTGTGACGTTCAATGGTACAATGAAGGACGATTTGACAACTATCATAATTGTGACATGCAGAAACATAAGGGCCAAATGATGCTGGTTTTATATGTCATAGAGTTGGCTGGTCAGGGTCCATGGCGGTGGGTTTAAAACCTTCATAATCCTATGTTTCAAATGATTATACGTCATCCCAGGTTAAACATTCTTGTTTAACATATCTATTATGCCCTTATGTTTTCCACCCCATGATCTATGAACGGCTTGACCACAGAGAACCCGTTACATATTATCATCTAGGTTTTTTTACAAATCCATTTAAAGAGTGTCTTCTTCCTTATTGAATGGCACACACAGCATGAGGGCTTTATTGTGAAGTCAACCTTGAAAGAGGTAAATGAAGAAGAAAAAAAGAAGATAATTTTCATGTTAAAAAAAACCACAGGTTCCTGGACAGTACTGAATACGAAACATACCCGGAACTAAATCCTCTTCACACTCAGATTTGAGGAATTTAAAATATATAAATGAATGAATAGAGCTTCCAAAGCTTCTCAGGGAATAATAATAATACATATATTACGGCTTTTTTCTCACCTATTGGGAAGGAACTGAATGATAATTAATTCAAATGAGAAGTGGTTTAAAAACGTATTCGTGATTGTTATTTTCATTATTCATAAGTATTTTAAGGTCAAGGTAATGATGTTTTTGGCTGTATATTCATAATTATTAATTAGTGTAGGATACTGTATATCCTACTGAGGTACTGGGAAAAATGTCTTATGTATATTATTTAAATTAGAAAATAAAGTTTTTATTATTCAAGAATAATAAAGTAGATTGGGTAATATAATTTTAAACTTCACACCATTTTTAATTATATTATTTTTAAATATTCCATAATAAAAATAAAATAAATACAGAGGCATAAAATAAAAACTCACCTGATAGTTTGGAAGGTAAAAAACATAAATAAATTTAAAATTACTGATGATATTGGAAATTAAATATAAAATTAATATTTTGAGCTTCCACTAACATCATAAAGATGAAATGTATAATTTAGAAACTGGTTTCAAAAATTTAAGACATTCCTGAAATATAAAACCTTTTAAAGATTAATGAGCACTATACCTTGGATTGCAATTTATTATATATGTACATGTTATTTTGTATATATGTAGTATGCTGATTCGTCTAAGCTTTTCTTTCTATGGTGGAAAAAATAGTTAGACTTTAACATCAGCATTTTTCTTGGAGTAGTAATCTCAAAAACATAGCATGTATCCTAATAGTAATAACATGTTTTAATCAAAAAAGTAATAATAATGTTGGTTTAATTTACAATTCTGTTGCTAAGCCATAATTTTTCTGCTCCTTAATTGCATACGCAATTTATTCGTCCAATTTGACTATTTTTCAAAGATAAATAATGTTTTACAAATGTTATGACAAGCAATTTCAACAACTGGTGAGTATAATATATGAAGCTAGGATAGTATTAACACAGAACCATAAAGAACTCATAAAGTATTTTTTTTAAATCCCACCCTTTCAATGGAGACAATGATATAATATCAATAAAACCCCATGCACCGTAAATCATTCACTGTCTAAGACATGCATCATAAATCACAAATTAAAAATATTATTATTGTGGCAACATAGCTAGAAACTGAAAAAGTAGTTTTATGAGTACTTAATGAGCTCAACCTAAATTTTATCTTTTGCTGCTGATCAGTTTGAACACATTTTTGTTTGAAAAATACTTCACGCTTCCGCTCTAGAAAGTTGTATTTCTACTTATCGACTTAAGACTCTAAATTATTGGAATTGATTTAAAATACTATTATATAAAAGGAAGTAAAAAATTTGTGCAAATTTGAGTACGTTAATAACACTGAATAACAAATTTAAAAAAAAAACACTGGAGATGTGAAAAATAATTTAGACTAATTTGGGTACGCTGATTTCAAAAATCAAAACGTTTTGCTGTATCACGTCAGGATTTTCAGTTACAGAAATATTCCTATTGCCTAGAAGTCAGGAGTTCAATGAAATTTACAAAAATTCATTTATTACTTATTATGTACATCATGAATGCTTCAAAATTATAGAAATTGCCGAAAAACGCCATGAAAGTATAATTAAAAATGTTTTTTGGCATTTTGCTTTGCGTTTGTGCTCCTCTGTGTCAGTTTCACGATGCAGGAACCAGCAGAAGTCCCCATCATATTCGGGGTTGTGCCGCCCTTAGTAACGTGTCTCTATGAGTGAATCTCTTGGTGGAATCGCTCGCCGTGCTCGTCAGAGACGGCTCCCAAGTTGTCAGGAAGAAGTTGTCAGGATTTTCAGCTACAGAAATACTCTGCTTTCAGTGTCGTCTGCGCGTCTGTGTCTGCTTTCAGTGTCCCACGAGATACCGGTGTGAGAGGTGGTGTGGTGTGGTGGTGTTCATACTGAACACATCGCACTGTATTGCAATATATATATATATATACTATATATATATATATAATAACTATATATATATATATATAACTATATATATATATATATTATATTATATATCTATATATAACTATATATATATATATGTACAGGGGCGGAGTGGCCACCGGGAGTACCGGGAATATTCCCAGTGGGCCGCTGGCCTCAAGAATCATAAACGGCCGTTGACAGTCTCCCAATGGCACATTTGGGCCTGTATAAGGCCGGCGAGGGCATAATTATCCCGGTGGATAAATTCTTCACACTCCGTTCCCATATATATATATATATATATATAACTTAATAAAATACCTAAGCAAATTTCTTAAATTCAAGATGAAACAAAAAATACTTCTAAAACTTAAAAGATAGCGTTTTGCTGTAATTATCATAAACCAAAACTCATAACAATGAAATAACCGACAACTCTAATCCCAAAGAGCTGGCAGCGTGGAGGAGCTTCAAAGCTGTGACGGACAAGTTCTTGGGGAACGAGCGCGAGGACAACTATGAAGAAATAGTGTATCAGCTGCTGGAGTCCTTCAGGGAACTTGGCTCCAGGATGTCCCTGAAAATCCATTTCCTACACCAGCACCTGAACTTCTTCCCTGACAACTTGGGAGCCGTCTCGGACGAGCACGGCGAGCGATTCCACCAAGAGATTTCACTCATAGAGACAAATTACTAAGGGCGGCACAGCCCCGAATATGATGGGCGACTTCTGCTGGTTCCTGCATCGTGAAACTGGCACAGAGGAGCACAAACGCCAAGCAAAATGCCTAAAGCATTTTTAATTAAACACATTAATGGCGTTTTTTGGCAATTTCTATAATTTTGAAGCATTCATGATGTAATAAAATAATAAATGAATTTTCGTAAATTTCAATGAAATCTTGACTTCTAGGCAATGAGAATATTTCTGTAACTGATAATCCTGACGTGATACAGCAAAACGGTTTGATTTTTGAAATCAGCGTACCCAAATAAGTCTAAATCATTTTTCACATCTTCAGTAAAAAAACTTGTTGTTCAGAAAAATATATACATAACCACGGTAAGAATTTCCAACTATGATAATTGGTAATGATTATGATATGAAACTTGTTAAAAAATTAAAGTTCATTTGAATTTTGAACTTCAAACTAATGGATATAATTGATAAAATATATGTGCTCCCAGCTAATTAGCATTACTTTACTGAAAATACAACACATAAATGACATTTTGTTATATATTATGAAGTACTTTACTTTTGTTCATGAATTAACAAAAATTAAATTTATTTCCTTTATTTGGATAAAATAATGTTTTCTTACTAAAGAGACACATGCTTCTATACGTATATGCATGTAGATTGGAAATAGTCGATATCAAATATATGCTTGTTTCAAATGGTTCCATACTTTAGCTCGTTGTACTCAGTTATAATAAAGATAAAGAACTCTTAACCTAGGGTTAAGCAAAGAGTTAATAAATAAATGTATTTTCCCAAAAAGGAGGGAAATGATAGAATAAATAATGATATTATGTATTCATATATACGCTTTTGATTTTAATCTTTTAAAAGTCTAATCTAGTAAATTGAAACGATTCGATTAATATACTTTTAAAAGCCAATTTAACTCCTTCCATTCATATAACTTTTTTCAACAAAATTAGTATATTAGTTCATTTAAATCACTCAAAGAATAAGTATAAATAAACATCGAGTTTAAATATTTAAACCTAAACAAAAACGTATAACTTAAATTAAAACAATCAAGTAATATACTTTTGAAGGCTTATTTAACTCTATCCATTCATTTTACTTTTTGCTATAAAAAAACAATATATATGTTTATATAATTCACTCACAGAATAACTATATATAAGTATCGTAGTTAAAAAATTAGTACCTAAACATAAACTATAACATAATTTAAAAAATTAGTCAATAGCAATATAGCAAAAGAAACTTTAAAAAATTGTCTTAATTAAAATCAAATCATGAATAATAACTATGATTTTTTTCTTTTTTCACAGTTCATGGAATATGTACAATAACCAAAGTATAAGGTATATAAATAGATGCCAATGCGCAAAAAGATGCTACTGCGTATTTTTTTAAACACAAAATACTTAGTTGAAGAAACTTTGAGAAAAATAACTTTTTTAATATATTGATATACTTCTCTGTATATGTTAATAAGTTTCATCATGAGCTTGATTTATATTTCGATGCCATTTGAAATTATTCATATATTCTCCCACCATTTGTCTGGATTATAATAGAATATACGAGAATGTCATTTAGTTCATTTAAATATACCTGTTAGCCTTGAAAGATCTATGAATTTATATGAAAAAATACTTTTTTATAATACAAGCATTGTCCCTATGGTTTGAGTCTTGTAGCCCCTAGAAATAAAACTTTTAATATTATATATATATATATATATATATATATATATATATATATATATATATATATATATATATATATATATATATATATATATATATATATATATATACATATAACTTTATATTACCAAAGAATTTATAACGAAGGAAAGTATAATTTTAAGCAACAGTTACTCATATATTTAATATAGAAGATAAATAAAGTTTTCACATAAAAAGGTTCAATAATAAATGGTCGATCTTATCTACTCCAATCAATATAAAAGGTATATATTTAAACAAAGTACGACCCATGGATCTCTTTTGATTATTATACTACACTCAACTCAATTACTACTCTGTCCAGTCAATATGCCCTCTTGGTATTATTTAAGCTCCTAACCAAAAATATATTGTTTGATGGTTTAGTTCACTCCAGCAATCATGCTTTACCACCACCTCATAAAGACTTTTTATCTCATGGCAACGCCCTTTGATTGAGCCTCTGTGCTTTTGTAGGCTTGATATTTGAGTGCCACAGAGAAAAAAAAAAGAAAAATATAGACAATGCCATTACTTTTATTGATCCTGAATCTTTTATATTCGTAATACATGATACAGTTTAATTATATAAAGAGCAAATGCCATCGTGATAAAGCTTTGCGAGTGCTTGAATAAACTATGACCTGTTTATTTTGAAGATATATTCATTAATTGAATATGAATGGAATGTTTACTTAATATCGTAGATATTAATCTGAATTTCTTACACTGTTTTTACTCCTTAATACTGTTAACATACAAAAATAAGTACTATTTTAAAACAAACAAAAAGAAATACAGTCATTACATATTGTTGATATACAAAATAAATAAATTCATGTTATTTATAAAAAAGTTATAATCTTTTTTTATCTTTTCGCATGAACTAATTAATAAAAAAGAATGGTTAGAAAAAAGGTCTGTTAATTTTTTTGAAATTGTACAAAAAGTTGTTGTGTTAAGTCAAAGAGTTCTTAATTATTTTTTTAAATATAAAGCAATAATTAATTTTGTTTTTACTTTCATATAATTTAAAAAAAGCTATTGTGAATAATAATTTTTCTCTTGTTCTCTTATATCTACCTATGTACGTAGTATTAGAAAATAACAATCACGAATACATCACGGTAAGTATCAATCTCAAAATGGGTGAAATTAGAATATTATAACATAAAATTCAAATTATATATGTATATTAGGGTTGTTCTTATTTTTCAAATGTTTGAAATGTTAGCGACTTTGAGCATTTTCTGTTTCTTGGTGATAAAAGAAGACGACATACAAAGTTTGAACAAAATCGGTCAACATTACGAGGTCGCGCACGAGGTCAAAGTTTTAAAAATTTAGTAAAAATATAGTTTTCCCGCAATTTCTTCAAAATGGTGGACGTTACAGACTTCAATAATATTATTAATTTAAAGGAAATCTAATTTACTACCAGACGTATGTTTGATGTTTTTTAATAAAACAAAGTTTCAGTAAAAATAAAGCAAGAAAGGGAGTGAGTATTGTTAGCTTATTTCATATCTTTTTTGTATCAATTAACTTCACTCGCCTGTAGAAGATGACTTGTTCGCTTCAGAGTAAAATAGTACTTTAAGTTTAGTAAACTTTAGATGATAAATCCAAAAATGACCTTAGTGCATTCTATCAATTCAGAAAATTCAGTATAATCTGAGTTTACATCATATGATTCAGAGCCTGTATTGCTGGTTAACCAAGCTTTCATTTGATATACTTTGTTTCTAAAAATCGCTATACTTTAAGAGATATAAGCAAATACGTACTCTCCCCCAAAATTGATCTTTTGATATGAGAATATACGATTACCATTTGGTAACGGCAGTTAGTGTAACCTGGATAGGAAGAAAAAAAGAAGGGAGAGGAGTGAGGACAAAATACTCCCTCCCTTCTCTTTCTCTTTCTATCCAGGTAACACTAACAGAGTTACCAGATGGTAATCGTATATTCTCATATCAAAAGATCATTTTTTGGGGGAGAGTACGTATTTGCTTATATCTCTTAAAGTATAGCGATTTTTAGAACACAAATATATCAAATGAAAGCTTGGTTAACCAGCTTTAATATTTTGGTATACTAAATCATGTCAATTTAATAAGTAGAGAGTTATATGCACATTAAAAAAGCCTATCTTGCGTACAAAATGACGCATATAATGGATTATAAATGCGTCAGAGATAAAGTAAAATTTTGAGAGGATACCTTGACGCACATCTAAGAAACACATTATGATTTATTTTTTTCATAATCGATTTCTTATAGGTCAATACAGGCTCTGAATCATATGATGTAAACTCAGATTGTACTGAATTCTGAATTGATAGAATGCAACCAAGGTCATTTTTGGATTTATCATCTAAAGTTTTACTAAACTTAAAAGTACTATTTTACTCTGAAGCGAACAAGTCATCTTCTACAGGCGAGTGAAGTTAATTGATACAAAAAAGCTATGAAATAAGCTAACAATACTCACTCCCTTTCTTGCTTTGTTTTTACTGAAAACTTTGTTTTATTAAAAAAACATCAAACATACGTCTGGTAGTAAATTAGATTTCCTTTAAATTAATAATTATTATTGAAGTCTGTAACGTCCACCATTTTGAAGAAATTTGCGGAAAACTATATTTTTACTAAATTTTAAAACTTTGACCTCGTTGCGCGACCTCGTAATGTTGACCGATTTTGTTCAAACTTTGTATGTCGTCTTCTTTTATCACCAAGAAACAGAAAATGCTCAAAGTTGCTAACATTTAAAACATTTGAAAAATAAGAACAACCCTAATGTACATATATGCATATATATATAGATAGATAAAGTACAAGGAACAATGGACAATATTACTTATATAGTAGAAACATTATAGAATTATGTATTACATTTATTTAGTTTTCCCAATTCAAGGTAAGACATCGATTTTGTTCTGACTTTTTGGGAACACTAGATTAAAGATCACTTAGTTTCTATTAAGGTCAATTTTTTTTAAAATTAAGTATGTATATTTTCATAGTTCATTTTTTAAACAAGGGAGTATCTTGTTCTTTAAAAAAAGCAAGTCAGTATCCTTTGCGTCAAAGGTGTACATTGATCAACTTGTAGCATATATGCAAATTTAACTGAAGGCATATAATTATAACTGTACAAGAAGAGATTATAGGTCTCATTCGTGACTTGCATGAAGAGATAAAGGAATGATGACGAGTAAAAATAAAGCTACCATGAGCCCTAATTTACTCACATGAAAGGGATGTCACAAGGACTGTCAGGGAAATGACAAGAAACTCATAAATAGGATCCATTATATGTATAATTTTTTTAAAGGAATTAAACTTTCTTTTACCTAAAATATGATTGTACGTACTCATATTGGAATTTTGAGCTGTATTACATTGGACTAAATCAAATATGATTATTTTACCTTGAGTTTCAAATCATAAAAAGATTATGTTTAACGAATTAAATTATAGTACTCTAGGTTTTTATATCAAATTACTTTTAAGAAACGAATGTTTTATTAGCTGAGATAATAAAATGATAATTAACTCAAAGGTTATGTTATAGTTAGGCATTTCTTTTTTGTTTCGAACAACAGCCGCGGATAAAAAATTGTATATATATAATGTTATATATGAATATTTACATATATATATATATTTTACATATATGTGTGTATATGTATATATATACATTTATATATATTGCTTTAAAACTAACGTATTAATTTATAAAATCCCATTTACTACAAATAGGTAAAGTCAAGATTTTCCTTTATACTTATTAAATCTACCCTGTACATATTTTTTTTTGTTTCCTTTCAAGATAATTCAAGAGGTTGAAATAGTAGTAGGGTGATTGACTTACAATGTAAATACCGTGATATTATCACTCGACCTTGAGACATAATGTTGCCTCCATTGAAGGCAGAGTTAAGTACACTGTAAGGAAAGGAAAATAATATATAAGTTGCAAAGGGAAACATCTGTACTACCTTCATAATAACACATGATGAAGTCGGTGTTTTAAGTGAGTTGTACCTATTAATTGAAGCCGCCATCTTTTTTCTTGAAGCTTTTGAAAATGTGTATAATGTTTTATATACTTCCGAAATATTCTTGTGGTATTCTACTACAAATGCAGTAAAACCTGTATAAAGTGTCCACTAAAGGTAACCCAAAAATTGACCGTTACAGACAGATGGCTGTTATATACAGAATGTTTTATTACATAATTTTTTCATCTAAGGGGAGATTTCGATTGACCGTTATTTGCTTGTGACTGCTATAGATCGTTAACCACTAACACAGTAAATAATAGTCTTCGAACCTATAAATTTATAATCTAATTTGCTAATAGATGTATTGTTTCTATATATTTTTAATTTGTTTTCCTCATGATTATAATATTTGTATAAAAAGCAATGCAAATATATTCATAATTATCTACTAAATCAATGTCAATTCTTAACAAAATTTCCAAGAAAATACTTAATTAATCATATTAATTTCATAAATTAAATATTCACTGTAGTAATTAATACTATATGATATTTTATAGAAAATTAATTTTGATGATTTATATTAGTATTTGCATTTTTTTGCACCTATATACATACTAAATATTATCATTTTACTTTCTAGGTGAGTGGAAAGCCACAGATAAAAAACATGTTTGTCATGTTGTTCGAAGTGTCATATCTATATGTTTAGATCGTAGGTACCATAATAATGTTTATAAATAAGTATCAAAGAGATCATACATATGATAACAGACATTTATGTAAATCATTTTCTAGGACAGAATATCCTCACAAAAATTCACATGGTTCACAAAACCATACAAGAAGTAAATCTTCATTGCAATGATTCATGAATACCCAAGATCCTGGCTTCTTTCGAGCGTGTTTCAAATATGTTCCTTTGTTTATTTTTATTGACATCCAGGATTGATAGAGATATATTTGTTGCAATATATAAACAAATTTTCAAATTGTTTGTGATAAAAGGATAAAGTGCGATAGCCATGTGCGATAAAGCGTGATCAACTCTCCCTGTTGGGGGCACAGGTTCAAATACCGATAAGGGATGGTCATTTTTGGTATACCTTATTGAAAAGATCCTAAATTCGATGAAACTAATTTTAATGCTATAATGCTTATTTATATCCTGTCGGATGCAATTCTAATGGACCATATAGGCAAAAAAATGGAGTGCGATAGTTGCGTAATGGAATGCGATAGTCGAGGGCGTTAAGGCATGTTCAACTCTCAATGTTGGAGGCGCGGGTTCGAATCCTTAGAGGGGATGCTCATTTTGGTTACCTCATTGATAAGATCCTAGGTTCGATAGACTACTTTAATGATATAATGCTTAGTATATCCAGTCGGATGCAATTCTATTGAACCATATAGGCAAAGAAAATAAAGCATCTTATCTATTTTTATAAATCCTTTTTCGCCAACTCAATTCCAAAAACAAATAAAACTTATCAAAGCCAAAATTATATGTTTTATATATATATATATATATATATATATAGAGAGAGAGAGAGAGAGAGAGATAGAAAGAGAGAGAGAGATTAATAAACATTAAAAAAATGATTGGTGTTGTTTAACATCTTATTATACACTATTTTACCTTCAATGCTTTTTGTTATTCTTAATGTTATCCATGAACAAATATTGTATCCTTTTTACATTTATGTCTCAACTTTGTTGCAAATTATTTTGATGTAATGTTTTTGCACTAGCAAACACAATATTTATACGGACTGAAGTTCCATGCATCTTAAGGCAACATAAAACTTTTTCTTTATAAAGACGCTTTACTCTAATCAAAGCAAGTGCTTCTTTTTTTTGTTTTCATTTTTGTCCATGCTTTCATATTAGCAGGGAGTTCTATCAAATATCATAAAGTACTTAAAACTGTAAAATAAAAATCTTAAACTTATTTGGTATCATGCCCGTTTTATTTAAGGACTTCATTTATTCAATAGTAGCCTCAAAAATTCAAAAAATTATTGCAAAACTAAAATTATGTTTGAGGAACATTTCATGCCTCAGGTGGTAGGTGCGGATTATACATCCAGCAAAAACAAGTGAACATACAACATATGTCACTGTTTCAAATATTGAATTCTGAATGCAATAGCAGCGTAAAACATTAATGGGATATGAAGTATCTCATTAAAATAGTGTCATATTATTTAATATTAAAAAAGGCTTAAAAAATACCACTATTTTTTTTTTCCTTGCATCAACAATGACTAAATATGAAAAATGGATTAACAAAATATATTTCAATGTATACCAAATTATAATTTTTCATAAAAATCATAAAATAATTGACTGTTTCTCTAATACTTATTCAATATTCTGGCATATTTAAGAACGCTATTTACACCTTAGGAAGCTTTTTTGTTAATATTTGCATTCTCTCCACTTTCAGCTTATGATTATAGAAAACTTTTCTTTCTATATAAGAAATAAAAGTTGACATCTTTTCTTAGAATCATTGTTAATTTGCAAGAGGTGTTGTTAAGAACTCACGTTGTATTAACATAAAAATATTCAAGCAATCTTGCAAAACTTGTCCAAACTAGTTACTAAAGTTGAGAAATTAAGAAAGTGACACGTTTATATATATATATATATATATATATATATATATATTATATATATATATATATATATATATATATAATATATATATATATATATATATACAGGGTCTTGCAGGTAAATCCGAGCAAAGTTCAACTTCGTCCAGATCCATAAGGAGTGCAATTAGAGCTTAGATATTGCACATGTGGGAGGTTTCGTGAACGTACTGTCGAATTGCACCCGAAAACAAAATAAATACACAGATACGGAGATGGAGCAGACCCGGAGAGACACGGTCATCGATTTGCTGTGCGCAGGGCACCGTCCTGCAACCATCATCAAGTTGCTCAAGTACCCCAGGAGGACGGTCTACGACATCACCAAGAAGTGGGAGGAGTCAGGGATGTCCAAGAAGAAGGAGCACAAGCCTAGGAGTGACCGGATCTGCACTCCCATATTTTTGGCTGGTCTCAAGAGGTCCATCAAGGCCAATCCGGGAACGCCCATGTTCATCCTCGCCAGGAAGCATGGGGTCCACCTGTCGTCGTCCCCTGGATGGACTCTGTGGCCTCCGGGACCCCGTACACATTCCAGCAGGACTCGGCGCCCGCCCACAAGGCCAAGCTTGTGCATTCCTGGCTGAAGAAGAATGTGCCCAACTTCTGGGACTTCAACACCTGGCCCCTCAACAGCCCCGACCTGAACCCATGCGGCTACTACTTGTAGGGGAAGTTGGAGAGGGAGGTGTGCGACACACACCACAGCAATGTGGCGTTCCTGAAGGCCTCCATCAAGTCGGATATGAACAAGCTGGATCTTGCGGAGGTCTCCACGGCCTGTGGGAGGTTCAGGCGTCGTTTGGAGGACATCCTTGAGGCTGAGGGCGGCCATATTGAATAGTAATCTTGTATTATGTCTAATAAACAACTTTCATATTGAAAATAGGTATCACTTTTGTTCCCATTTTGGATCTGGAGGATATTGAACTTTGTGCGGATTTACCTGCAAGACCCTGTATATATATAATGTTATTCTTTTTCGTGGTTGATATAATGTTATAAATGTATATTTAAAAATTTCAAACAAGATTTATATAAGTCATGATATGAAGATTCAAATACTTATGCAAAACAACAACAATATTTTATGATGATAGATGCAAAGTTTGTTGCTTCTCTTTATGAATGATTTGTTCAATTTTTTTTTGCCAAGATTTTTGAGGGGTACGATGTATAAGAATAGTAAAATTAAAGACAAAAAAAAATGTTTCAAAATATATATTAAGATGTAAATAAAACACCAGCACTTTAAAATCTTATTTGATTATGATAGTATATTTTTATCACTTCAATTTATGTTGAACTATATATTCGTTTTAACTTGAATACATATATATATATATATACACTCAACTTAAAAATATATGTAGGAAACATAAATAAACCTTGTATACAATATAACTTCTTTTGAATATTATAGTGTAAGGCATGAATAGTCTTCTTTCTCTTCAAAATGTGAATATGTGAATCATGTCTAAGTGTCATATTTGCAGAAAAAAGAGTGTTGTTTGTCATTGTAGTATGTGTTCATGCATAAATAAGTATATAAAATGTACTTGAGTAAATGCAATTGTCTCCTTCTATATTATTCATACCTCTTCTTACATACAAGCACAGTTTGAAGAGATAATTTGTTTTGTCATATTCATACAGTTGAAAAAGTATAATAATTTTGGGTCCGTTTCTGAGCTATACTACAAATAACATTCTGTCAACTTTGACTTCAGAAATAAAGGGCTACAAAAGATAATTATATGAAATATACCCTTGTGTATTGAAAAAATATGTGTACATAAAATGATTGCAATGTCTTTCGTCGTCATGGAAGATTTACAATGATAGTGATTGGTGATCTCATCATTAAGTTCCTATAATCGTAATTATGAACCGTGTGGAAATGAACAAGAGACTAGTCCCTTCACACAGGGCAAACTCAATTAAATATATGACTGCTATAAAATATGGTGGCCAGTAATTTTATCACGCGTAAATTCGTCGTGGACCTTTATATAGCCGTTTTTTTGTCGTGGGTATTTACTTCGCTTGCTCTTTTAAAGTCAGTCAATTTCCTCGTTCTTTTTTTTCTCGTGGGTATTTTTGTCACCAAGCTTTTTTGTAGTGTAGTATTTACATCGTCCTTCTTTTTCTCGTGGGTATTTTCTCACGTAGCTTTTTTATAGTGAAGCATATTCCGCGCTATTTATTTATTTTACTTTGTAGACCTAATCTCGCGGGCTCAATTGGGGGGGGGGGGGGGTCTCATGGAGTTTGAATCTACCGCTGACACTTTCATAAAAGAGCAAGCGAGGTAAATACCCACAACAACAAAAAACGGCTATCAAAAAGATCGACGACGAATTTACGTGTGATGAAATTACAGTAAAACCATAAAATATTTGATAAGAAGACTTCAGGGCTTTTTATTAGCCGACAAATATAATTATATTTGAGGTTATATTTTCTCTTAATAGTTATTTAATATACAATGCTAATTTTTTTTATGTGCGAGTGTATATTGAGTTTTTATTTTATGTCTCCATAAATGGTGAGTTTTTATGTATTTGTAATATTTAGTTTTAAGAGTCAAAAACAAAGATAACTATAAAAAAGTTTTGATATGCATTTAAGAGAACCAAAAAGACATGGACCTGAGTTACGATGATATATTGAAATATTCTTATACGAGTATTTAGGTTAATATAAATTCAATTCAATAGTATGGAAAAGTTACACAAAGTAAGGCAAAACATGTCAAGGTTATAATTTGTTTATGGTTGCACCAGTTTTGTAATTGTTTTGATTGCCACACAATATTGTTATTGCTTTGTTGAGAATTGCAAATAATAATGGAATACATGTTATTTATTTGTATGGCCACCTGTTTACATAACATCCAAAAAAGGAGAATATCGAATGCTATGCGGATTAAGAATAACGTTTAGGCTTTAATTTATTTGTTAGGAAATGAACTCGATATTACAACAATGAAACTAAATATATATAAGACAACAAGTACTGCTATACCACATTTAGGTTATTGTTTTCTACATATTTGATTCTTTGGAATGGCATTGGCATTTTTAAACGTAAATGCGAATTATATAACTATAATTGAAATATTTTGAATAACTTTAATCCAATAAAACCTACAGGGTTTTTTAAATTCATTTGGAATACAATTAAGTTAATCTTTTGAAATGCTTTTACTTATTGAAAGTACGATTGTATCATTGTATAATTAGTTGTTATCACTGAGATGAAATCAATATTCAAATAAATTAGTGGTTATTACTTGAATATATACTTATTGATATAATGTACAATTTATATATACTAACAATAGAGGAAAAATAATATCAACTGATTGTACCCAGGATTTCTTCCAAATGTGCATCAAAAGTCCCTTTTCAATCAATCGATATCCTTAAACTTGAGATTCGAAAAAAATATTATTCAAAAAATATAAAATAATTTTTGTAAAAGCATTGATTTTTTATAAAACAGATTTGACTTACTTTATAGCAAACATGCTAAAACAGCTCCAATATTGAACTACTATTATGGGATATTGTAGGACATAATAAAAAGCGTCAGGTAAAAGTATTTTGACCTTCTAAACCCTGTCCATCCAGTTTTCTTTTAAATTATTTTTTACAATTTGTTAAGTATTACTCGATTATTTGACGTATTTTTACAACCTATTTTTATCATACCAATGGCTCAATTCTTATAGTACAATTCTTATATAGGAGATAGTATATCCATCATGTTAAGAATTGGTCAAGGTTTATTTATTTATGAGCCCTGCAATTGTTTTGATTCTTATAAGTTACTATTTCTTTACTTTGAAAAATCATATGAATAATACAGTCATATTCAAGAGACGGCAGTTTTCCTTGTGTTAGTGTGTGTTTGATGAAACATATATTTGGTGTCAATTTGACACTAGCTTTAGAGGTACTAAAAGTATATGATAATATTAATTAAAAGAAATGAAAATATATAAAATAACAACAAATTAGAAACATAAAATATTGACCTAACGACACTGATCTAATACAAATTGAAGATGTCTTGAGCGTCTTGCAAGCCTTGTTGCCGCTCGCCTTGATTCAAGAAGGGTGTCTGTCTGCCTCAGTATGTACCGATAATCATTGAGCATACACCTTGTAATAACGCCCCGTTAGCAAGAGAGAGATGCTTGTCCTTAAATTTACTATTTATTACTGAGTAGTAAGAACTCTATGTGTTTCAAACATAGAGATATAAATACATAAATATGTTATTAGATTCTTTAGAGAAGTACGTCATTGTGCCAGATATAAACAAATATTTATATGTCTATGATCAATTACTATGACGTACTATAAATTACTTTGTTTTTATTGGACACAGGCGACAGTTGAACGATTTTTCTCTACTACTGAAGGGAATCAGCTCTCTAAATATTTATATCTCTATGGTAGAAACGAGGAGAACTTATGTATAAGAATAACAACAATGTATACACATAACTAACTGAACAAACCATAGAATATTACATCCCCCTGAACTTAATTAAACTTTTTAATATATTAATAAGTATTTACAAGTTAATAGATGAGCTGAACAGCATTCAATATCCAGCTAAAAATCTCTCAGGAGCCTTTGAAATTCTTGATGACCGTCTTGGACACTTTCTTTCAATATCTTTCTCCGTTTTCTTTGGAGTCGGCCCAATCATTTGATTGGCATACCTTTTATGTTCAATTCCTTCCGGAGTAATGCACTTGAACGATACCGGACCCGTTCTATCATTCAGGGTAGCTGTTGTTCTTCCTTCCCTTCGAACAACTTTTGATCATGACGGAGTCCCCGGTTTAAATTCGACTCGTCTCTCCCGTTTTCCATCATACTAAAACTTCTGCGAGTTTTGACTCCGCAGGACCTTATTGAAGAGCTTGTCGTCGGGATCTAATCCGTCCAACAAAATAGTAGTTGCCGTCTGAACATCAACTCCGCCGGAGTGGAGTGGGGAGTAATTCTATATACAAAAAGAAACTTATAGGTTCCGATTATTTTATTATTTTTGCAGTTCTCAGATAGTTTTTGAACGTTTTAACTGCGTGTTCAGCCTGTCCGTTTGTAGAAGGCTGATACAGAGCGTTGGTAACGAGTTTAATTGAATTTTTATACATAAATATAGCAAATTCACTTAAAGAAAAATATACACAACTTCTATTTCTGCATAATATGTTTAAAAGGAACCTTTTATCGACTTGTCTAAGAATCTGTCGATAATTGTTGATTGTATTAAACGCAGTTGCATGATAAAATACAACATTAGGCACAAATATCATTGACCAGCCTGTAGAAGGTGAATAACTTTCTTCTCCCGTGAACAGTTTTTTTTAAAACTCTGTTCAAATAATTATAGTTTTTTCAATCAAATTTAAATTAATTAATATTGCTTTATATTTATAGGGATTAAAACATGTCATTTAATTACTTACATCCAATGCCGTCAAACGCTCTTCTAGACTGGCTTTGGGGAAATTATTTTCGTTTCATTGTTTAAAATATATTATCAGCTCTTTCATAACTAAAAAGTAAAAGTCAATAAACAAAAATCACCCAAAACAAATGGAACAAAAAATATTCAAAAAATATTACTATTAATTTAATAATATTACGTCAATGAACATGCTTTATTTGTTTATAAACAACTAAAATATTAACAAAACTATGATGAAAGAAATGTTTTTGAGCTCTTCTTCTTCTCATTCATGTCCCGTATACATTTTTTTTGTATGAATATCCGGCTCATCACCTTCTGTTAGCATCCATCATTCATTCGCTGAAGAAATATTTTTGATTATTATGAACATCATCACCATAATAATTACAGGGTTATTTTTTGTTGACGACTCCTTAGATGGAGAAAAAGTTACAAAAGCGTCCCATACAGCAGCCATGGCCAAACACGGAGTGCGTGTCTGCTGTTCCTATGGTGAAATGGAATTAAAGCGCAGAAACGTAGAACATGCTCCCACATGCTATCTTCATCTAGTGTACAAATTATTAATCCATCAAGGTTAATAGGTGTGCAAAGACGTGAAGTGTTATATATTATTATTATTTACCGAAACCGCCGCGTGAAAGAATCAATTGTCCGTGAAAAATGCATTCTGTGAGGCTGACCTGTCGCTTATTATACGTATGGATACGGTTGTGATGATTTCTATTTATTTTTTGATAATACATAATGAAGTATAAATTCCTTACAAAGACCCGCAAATATGTTTAAAGCATCCAATAATAGATTAACGGATTTATATATATATATATATATATATATATATTCTTATTTCCACATTCATATTTTACATAATGTACCATAAAAAGCTAATACGTTAAAAGAAACATTATTAACTTTAAAGTTTAAAATTTTACATTGAAATTAAATTAAAACAAATTTTTACGAACATAATGACATAAAGCACATGGTATAAAACATTGATTTATTTAAATATCGAACAAAAATATTGCTCAAAAGCACTCTATTAGCATTTAATAAAACATTTAAAAACTCTATATAATGTAAGGGTGAATAAGGAATAAGGATGTGACTATTATTGAATCTCCTTCGACGCATATGACCATTCTTCATTGTGAAGAGGGAATCTTCAACTCCAACGCGTCCTATCTTGCTGCAGCCAAGAGAAGCACACTATCGCATCTTAGCTCGTACGGATGTACGATGTAAGTTGTTCCCAATTATAGCTTTAATTTATTTTTTAACGACAAATAATATGCCATAATAAAATAACAAGTAATTTAATAAATTGTTGCTTTTTGCATGATATAAAAAATAATAAAGTTTGTTCAATGGTTGTATCGGTAAGATGTGCTATCGTTTTTTATGTTCACTCATGCGAGCACATGAATTTGAATTATTATTTGATAATAAATAAATAGTTTAAAGTCTTTAATGAGACCCACCAAAGTTAAACACCCAATCCTAGATTAGCGAACTTAATGTATGTTAATTGTATTGTACAAGTATATTTAAATAACTTTTTTTTGCATATATAAAACATATACATAGAGAGCATGTATTAAAGGCGGGATAAGTAAATATTGCTCAAACTATATTTTCACACTTCAATGGGGGTATTGTAAACAATAATCATTTACATTTTAAATTCTATAAATATTTAATAGTGACTTTAAACTCAGATATTTCATGTATCTTGACCGTTTTTCCGTATGTCAAGCATTTCACCCTTTCTATCTTACCGCTTTTTATACTAGGACATTTTTCCTACACACAAAAATATCCTGTCAAATAGCTACTAAGCTCAAATTTTCACATTTGTATATTTGACAACACAACTAAGGCGATTTCAAAGTTTAAAACAGATTAAATTGTTTTTTTAACAGCTTCACCTACATGAAATAGCCTATATTATTTATGAAAAAATAAATATGTACTGGTAGTTGCTGTTTTAAAAATACATTTTTTGAGGACGTTGAAATATGGCGAAATTGTATTTTTTCTACTGGGGATGTAACATGCTAAATTTATGATGATTAATAATTTTTAAAGAAAACGATTCTGGAAAAATTAGATTTCTATTTTAAATATTGTCTTTATATATGTTATCAATGTTTTTTTTTAAATAAATGCATGAACCTTAGAGTGGGATACAATGTGCCCATTTACCCTTCGCATTCAATGAAGCTGTGCCTGCTCAACACACTTGAAGTTGACATGTTCAATTCTATTAGTACTACTAATCGGAGTATGGGAGGTGTTGATCTTTTTGACCATCAAGTTGCCTGCCTATAGGGTAAGGATAAGGTCCAAAAATGGTGTGGAGCTTTGTTTGCTTGGAGCCTAAACGCACAGGTTTCAATGCATGGCGCTTCAGGAACGTCTGAGTCCTCTTGCGACTTCTCGAGAAAATTTAGCCAATGTGGTCCTAAAACTTATGGGGTTGCAAAGAAGCGTCCCGGACTAAGTATTCATGGTGAGCGCTACAAACAGTATTCGACTAAATGAAGGTAATCATTGGACAGCAAGAGGAGTCCATTCGAGAAGTAGATGCCGGAGAATGCAATGGAAGAACTCCTCAAATCTGCAAAACTGTAATGTTCCTTTGCATCCAGAATGC
>CP045892.1:26467137-26560784 GCA_013387185.1 Caligus rogercresseyi
CCTCAACAGCAATTTTCATATGCACGAAACACTATGAAACATGATCTATTTTTATTAAAAATGGACTCCCTTTTGCATTTCAAAAAATCTATATCACATTGTGTTAGAATGTGTTGGAAAACATTTTTAACCTGTTTTTTAATGAACGAAGAGTCGCTCATGCCTTTTAAATATCCACACACACCCACACCACACCATATATATATATATATATAATATATATATATATATATATTATATATATATATAATATATATATATATATATATATATAGATATATCATATTACCCACAATGACGCATCAGCTCCATTATAATGATTGAAAGAAAAGATTATGAAGAAACTACCAAGTTGTGATCATTTCTTTTTATATACTTTTATATACCATAATACCAAAGGATCAATCCTCCAGGGATTGAGTCTTGCTTTATGCGAGGAAGAAGGATATAAAAAAGAAGAACCTTTATTCTCTGTAAGTGGCAAAACAATGGAAATATTATCGACTTTAATTTTTTATAGTCCCCTTTTTTTTATTCAATATATTCGTCAAGGAAAATATTTTTGAAACCAAATCTTCTTCAATTAGCATATGTGGTATAGCTCTTCAGCTATACCATGGCTCTATATCAAAAGTTGACCCGATAGAAACAAAATCATGTGATATTCGGACTCAAAACCATCAAAATTAGTCTAAATCAGTTTAGAAACCCCCGACAAAAACTGAAATCAACGGTGTTTTATATATTAAACCTTTATTTTCCTCAAATTAATTAAAAATGTATTGTAAGTTTCTCAAGTTCAACCGACTAAGGTAGGTATTTTGATTACATTGATAAGTAGTTTTACTACATACATATTTTGCCTAATTTTTCATTGCCTGGCACCCTCTTCAAGGGTACATTTTTATTATTAGCTAAACCATTTTTAAGTATATGTGGAATATTCTGTTTAAAACGATTCTTTCAAGTCTAATAATCCAAAGATAATGCTTCCTCCTTTTAAAAAGACAATTTAGACTTTATGGATGCGGCAAGGAAAAATCCTGGAAATAAAAGTAATCATTAAACAAGAGTAAGCGATATGTTTTATAGCCGTTTTAGAGCCGTTTTATGTTTATATGTCTGTATACAGATATATCTTCCCAGCAACCACCCGCAAAAAACCTGATGATGATCATTTGAAAATAATTTACGGGGATAATATTGAGTCAGCAAATAAGAAAGCTGAAATTATAATGAGATCCGTACGATAAATCAAATGTTCCCCCTTTGTGCATTGATCCTTACTTATAGAATCAAAACTTAAAATTATAAAGAAATTGTGAAAAATATTTTTTTTCTGTTATATTTCTATGAATTAAAAAATTAATATGGAATCATTTAACTTTATTTTCACTTATATTTAAATGATCATGTATTCTATAAGTTTAGGTATAAAAGGTTTATTGTTAGGTAAATAGTTTTAAGATTTTATTGTAGTTTGTAAATAAATCTATATAAGTTGAAAATAAAACTCCTAAACTAGTTTTTCCGGTCAAATACATTTTATTCGGTTAACTGTGAAAATTTTATACAGAAGTAGAGTAAAACTATTCATGACAGTTGCAAAAATAAATAAATGAACATTTAATTCATATACAGGACTGCGATAGCAACAAAGGACTGCGATAGCCATGTGCGTTAAGGCGTGTTAAACTTTCATGTTGGGGGTGCAGGTTCGAATCCTGAGAGGGGATGGTCATTTTTGTCTACCTCATTGATAAGATCCTACGTTCGATAGACTAATTTTAATGCCATAATGCTTATTTATATCCAGTCGGATGCTATTCTATCGAACCATATAGGCAAAAAACTAGTTTTATTTTTGATTTCAAATTTTTATTGGTAAACGCAAAGAGATATAATATAGAGAGCATATTCCCTTCATAGCGGAGAAACATCGTTCAGCTGTCGCCCGTTCCCAATATAACAAACTAATTGTACTACGTTATCGTAAGTTCATCATAGATTTAGAGATTTTTTTTATATTGGGCACAATGACGTATTTCTGAAGAATCCAATAAAGCTCTCTATGTCTTTATATCTCGATGGCCAATACAATATACATAATAATAGAAAACTTTTTCTTTCCCACCTAGTATATGTTTCAAAGTGTATTACATTGTGGAAATTTCCTAATTTTTAATAATAAAATAGGATAATAATCCGTTTATATGTATTCCTCTTTATTTATATAACTATAAAATAATCTTGTTTTTATATTTTTAGGTAAGAATGCCATACAACTTGGAAAGCTTCGTAATCCCCTACTGATACAAAATATATTTATCCTTGATGGCTTGAATTAATAACATCAGTTTGGATATCCGTCTTACAATGGAAAACTTAATTATTATTATGACCTGAGAATTATGAAGCTTAAACATATAAGGGACCGCGATAGCCGAGTGCGTTAAGGCGAGTTCAACTCTCTCTGTTTGATGAAGCAGGTTTGAATCCCAAGAGGAGATGACCATTTTTGATCTACCTCATTGATAAGATCCTAGTTTCGATAGACTAATTTTAATGCTATAATGCTTATTTATATCCTGTCGGACGCAATTCTATCGAACCATATAGCAAAAAAAAAAAAAACAATGTAATTATCAAATAATAATAATTATGACTAATAGTTTCAATTTCTACCTATTAATGATAAAAATTTGGTCATTTGTCATTAAAATGAGTCCATTCATGTGTTTATAATCAAGTGATACAGAATGCCAGGTATATTTATTTCATGTTTTCATAGATAGATAAACGTCAATCTCTTATTTTTTCAAATCATCAAAAATAATTGTAACATATATTTTTGATGACTTAAGTAAAAAAAAAATCATTATACAATGTTTTTCTTTCCGTCTCCTGGTTGACGTCATTAAAAATCACCGACAAGCCAAAATGTCTCGGCAATATGGACGTACCTTTATTTTTAATAAGTTTATATTTTAATGATGCTATATTAAAATTACTTGTGGTCAGGAACGGAGTCGGAAGAATTTATCCACGCGGACATTATGCCTCGCCGGCCTTATACAGGCCCCAATATGCCATTGGAACGGCCGTTTATGTTTCTTGAGCCAGTGGCCCACCAGGAATAGTCCCGGTACTCCCGCTGGCCACTCCGCCCCTCCTTGTGGCAAACATGACCATCTTCATGTAGGATCGAACAAGCTACCAAGTACCTTTCTAATTTAGTTAATTTCTCTAAACATTCTTCTTTTTCTTTGATTATTATCATTTGTATTGCATTATTTTCAAAAGTTTTGGAATTATGATATAAAGTATGTAAATTGTTGGCAAAATAAATGGGATGTAACAAAAGAAGTAATTGTCTACTTACCTCAATGGGAATGTAGAAAGCTACGTTGATTAAGAAAATGAATATACAACACAATGAAGGAAAACTCTTTGCATGCGTATTATTTAATATTATACACACCATAAATCACAAAAACCTTGTGTCAGGACCAATAAGTTATCTTTCTTGCATTAAAAAGTTTTTTTGTTATCACAATAAAAGCACTTTTAAGTTTATCGATATTGTAAGTGAATATATGTATTTTCTTTTAAAAACATATGTAATTCCTATGAACGGCCGACTATTTGTTTTCGAATATGTATGAAAAGTTTGGTTCCGTAACAAAAAAACACATTGTTGTTTCTGGAGGGCACGATGCAGTATTAAATACTTTTTTCAAACGGAAAGAGCGTTAGGCTACTTGAAGTCTACTCAACTCAGATTTTTCAGTCAGATTGTTTGAATAAGCCATTTAGTCACAAAAAAAATGAAACCACTTATAACTATTTCATAAAATTCGTAAGTTTTCGTCATAAAATACTAGTTTAATATAACTTTTGTTTGGAAATTGCCAGATGTAAGTATTTCAAAAATCTTAGGACAATAAGCTTTTCAAACTAATCTAAAAGAATCAAATATTCATTTTAAGCATTAAACATTTTATGAAAAGACGACAATGAAGATAATTTATCATTTATTGTCCCTGGAAATGTTTGTTTCTAATGCTTTAATCTTGGCTCGTCTAAATACATTTTGATTCATTAACTGTTCAAATTGATAAATGATAATAAATGGATTTATATCCTTAGCTTTGATATATACTAGAGCTGTCTGATAAAAATAATCTGCATCTATATAATATTAGTTTTCTCAATAATGTTATTGGGAAACAAGGATTATATAATTTTGGTCTCGTTAGTAAAGCTTTATTGAGCTTTCATGAGCACATTTGGTTATTTTTTATTTTTCTAAACTGAGCCCATTTTGAGTACTTTTTCGTTCATATATAAGGAAAGATAAAGGAAAATTACTATATCAATAATTCGCAACAAAAAAATGCTTTAACAGATTTTCTTTGTGCATAAGTTTTATATATTTGTAAATATTCTTACAACCCATATATCTATATTTATAAAAGATAGAGAAATTGATAGATTTATATCGTTTCTCCACTGACGTCCATTGAGATAGTTAACTGCTAGATTACTGTTTGTTTTTGGTATTGCCCGACCTTATTATACAGACCTTGGGTTGTCCGATATTAATGATCTTTCAGCAGTTGTTTATTAATTGCAAGTTCAACTTTTTCACACCGGTTACGCTTCCTTCTAAATACCAGGTTTGCATGCTATTTATATATTCTTATATTTTATGGATTTTTGGATACAAAAATATACATTAGTAATAATGTTAATCATTAACAAGAAAATTTGTTTCGAATTACATAAATAACATCGTCCGTTAAATTATCCTTTTTAAAGACCTAAAAATCTACAATCAAAAAGCAATCTAATCTATGGACAATCATAGAAAACTTTTATTTATTGGGCATTCAAGGAACTAAAATAGGTCTAGGGATTTATTGGTGTCCAGTTAATATAATCGTACATATTATTATCGCGGGCAGCCTTAATCGCACCTTTAACATCGTATTTTTTTTTCGTACGTTCCTTGGTTTGTGGATTTCGCCACTCTAAATGAACATGTTTTTTACGGGTGTAGACTTTATTCTCATATTCACGAGGGAGTCTGTGCCTAATACTCTATGACCCTTGCCAGTGTGAGCCGGAGCTCTTAGTAAGGGGCCCAATAAATTGGTAAAGAATTGGCGTTTTCGATCGTTTTCATCATTGGAATCCTCATCATTTACTATTATGAGTATCAGGAGGTCAG
Source organism: Caligus rogercresseyi (assembly GCA_013387185.1). Taxonomy (NCBI): domain Eukaryota; kingdom Metazoa; phylum Arthropoda; class Copepoda; order Siphonostomatoida; family Caligidae; genus Caligus; species Caligus rogercresseyi. Next base: position 26,472,371 of record CP045892.1, read on the forward strand.
TAAATACATAGTCCTGATTATCTTCCAAAACTTCGATCAAATCCACAATTTCATTCAAGCATAGCCTCTGTAAACATAACATATTTCCTAGCGTTGCGCTCACGTAACCAAAAGAAACATCAATAATTTTTTACAAGCACGTTCGAAATCGTTAAAAATGGTATACATAGTTTCAAATATTCCCAGTAATATATATTTGATAACATTCTTGTCAAAAATAATTTATTTAGATATTAGACTTACTTCTTCTGCCGAGACTCCATTATGCTGTACAGAGAAACTGAGAAACTTGTCCCTACACCCACAACACTGCAACCACAATGAAAATATGACGTAATAACTTGCATTAGTGTCATATGATCACGTCGAACCAGTTGCGACCTGGTGTCATCAATAATGGGATTTATGAATAAAAGTGTATTTTCACATTAGCGTTGCATGAGCGCAACACTAGGATATAATGGGTATTATGCATTAAAGCCTTTAAAAACCCTCTATTGACCTCTGCAAAAATGGTTCAATACAGGGTTCTCAGCGAACCTCCAAGTTGGGAAACACTTCGTAGTGGAGAAGGAAAAAACTGTTTATTTCTGCAGAGAGGAACCCGAAACTTCGAAAAACACCTTCTATGGTCTTGTAGAAAACTCCTCAAGTTTTATGAGGAAACGATAGGAATAATTAAAAGCCACTGGAAAATTTACACCTCCAAGAACGACTTCATATCATTCTACGTGGGAGAAGAGCGGACCATATCAAACGCAATTATTACAAAACACAGGTTTTTTTATGCAATAAAAGCAAAAAAAGAAATTTTATGTGATTCAGTGATAAATATTACAAAAAACTATTCTAAATGTTAAAAAATCTTAAAGCATAATTGTTTTTAGTACGTGTTTTAACCTGTTTTAAATTTTTGTTACTTATGTTTTCAATCTTATGCTAATTTTTATTACTTGTTTTTCTGTGTTTGTTTTGAAATGAAAATAAATGCTTATAGTCTGCGGACTATCAAAAAAAAATTAGAAGATTTTCTTTTTTTATAATTATTTGTTATAGGATTAAATTCCACATGGCTCAATATTTCCATCAAAGATAGTCCCTTTTTTCATAGTTTATTATCATTATAATATATAAGATTAGCAATTATCTAGCCTGTCTTCTACTAATCAAAATATTTTAAAAATACCAAACAAAGGAACTTTTACCAACAATATATATAGTATAGTTAGTCATTTTCAAAAAATCCATTAAACTTGGATTCTTGCTAGACCACCACATATGTAAGCACTTTTATATTCCATTATCTTTTTATAAAAACATATTGTATTTTCAAATAATATCTGAAATATTTTGTTGAGTTTTTTTTCCTCTTAGGAGAGTGTTCTTTATTTTTATTTGCATTTATGAAAAAACTAAATTATAATTACATTAAAATAACAAATAAATAGGAAAGTTGTGGTAAAAACCAGAACATAATAAACAATTTAGTTTAAAACTATTTAACTACTGATTGTGGTTTGGAGTTTGGCGACATTCTTTTTAATACAAATAGGCTTTTAATCATTGGCTGATAGTAATCTTTCGATTTTCAACGTATTTAAATACATATGGATCACCACAACAACTACAGCCGGCTTTAATTTATTTTACATTTAAATATATCTTATGAATAGGAACTATTAAAGTGCTAATGGACAATAATAGTCTACTTAGCAATTATATTATATTTATTAATATTACTTTTTGTTATTATCAAGAGATATCCTTGAATTCAAAAGAGAAAAAGAAAAAATATATCATTTTATTAAAAAATTTAGCTTAATTATACTGTATGCCTTTGTTTCTTTCGTTGATTCAGCAAGGTCAAATACTACTCATTTGCATTCATTTAATTAAAAGATATCTAAATTTTTATGTGATACATTTTATATACAATAATTTTTTTAATTAACTCGTCAATTACGCACAATAGAAAAGTTTGTTAAATTTTGCTAAGCATGATGTTTTATCTAATACTCATATATTTCAATAAAGATATCCCTCGAATTCAACCCAAAAATGTCCTAATTTAAAAATACCATTCAATCATTATTCAAAAGGAACTTTTGCTTTCCCAGTGGAGATATTTAATTAATTAAACCGATGGAGTATTGGCTTACATAAGAAAATGATAAATGTATAAAATATATATTCATATAGGATATAAGATTGTAAATTTATTTTGAGAAAATAATTCTTCAAAACAACGTTATCAAAAAGGTTGAGTGATAATATGTAGTTATATTCCGTAAAATTTACAAAAAGTTAAATGCAATTTAATAAAACAAAGATATAATAATACGTTTAATTCCTTAACAACAAATCTCGTCCTTTATAATGAATTGTTTCAAATTTATTAAATATATATTTGTTGCTGAATATACATAATGTTGTTATACTAAATTAAAACAGTTTGCACATTTGTGTTATATATACATTTCATATAATTTAAAAATCTCATCATTTTCATCCATTTGTATGTTTTTACAACTGTGATGTAGACCTCAAGATATATCTATAAATATAAATATTTTATTTAGAACGATATCTTTAAAAAAAAAAAATGTAATACATAAAAAAATAATGAAGTGAATACTTATATTGTTTTCATGTTGCTGATAATGATAGGATATCTTTATGGTCACAAACTCCTCAATAAACATATTTATAGTTGGAGTTCCTTTATTATTTTTACATCTTATCGTCAGGGATAAGGCCCTTTTTATCGTCAAATATGATAGAATAAAAACAGTCAGTCTACAGCGAATATGAGCAATTGTTTTGATTAATTATTAACGTTAGTAAAGTTATTTTTTGGCGTACGGAAGAATGAGTCCAATGACCTACTTTTTTATGACTGTACATATCTTTGCCTTTTTATACAAATCCGTTTCCGATCTTTTAATCGACCCCCAATTTAAGTTTTTTATCAACCTAAGAGTTTGCAACGATATTTCGGGGATTTTATCGATGGTTAAACCCCACGTTAAAGTTTTAAAGGATACATGTCGTAGAAAATATGTTTTTTACTCAAATGTTCTTAAATACTATGTCTATTGTTTGTTGTTTTGTTTGAATTAAACCAACGCCTGTTGGCCATGAAAAAAAGTGAATTTGTAGATAATAAGGGACCAATACTAGGGTCATTTCATTGAGGAATTCCAAAAGAATGAAATTCTTGGGGCCCGGATTGTTCACAAATCATAGACATGATTGCCACAAAGTGATTTTTTTATTTCTATATTCTATTATTAGTCATCGAGGATTCAAAAAGGTATACGCCATTGATAGAATTTTTTTTATTAAATTTTTTGAATCAATACATCCAGATCAGTCATCATTAAATTGACGATTATTCATGGCTGGCTTTTTATTAGACAAAATGTAGATTCCTTTTATACAGCAAAAAAGTTTTGTTACAGACTCTTTGTCTCTGCAATCCTAAAAAAAGGATTTTACCGTCTCTGAGTAGCAGATATTATATAAAATGTCTTTTATCACAGCTTCAAAAGACTTTTTCATCTCATCGATACAACTGTCTTCGTAACCAAGGCATTGTTTTTCATTTCCAATAGCTCCCTTGTTGCCATATCTCTGTTACTTTCTTTACTTTCCCCTTTTAAGATTGTATGTGCTCTTTATGTATCAACATATATATAAAGGCCTTTCTAAAAGCTCGTTTTTGACCCTTGTGCAAAATCCCTTCTTCAATAAACATGATTTATATGCCTTTCGGTCGTATACAATCAGGACCCCAGGTGTTTAAATAAAAATTTTTCTTTTTTCGATAATGAATATAATATACATTAATAATCATATATACTGTCATATACCAATATTGATAGTATTTTTTCACCTCAGCGAGGCATTTTTAAAATCAAAATATACATGAAATAATGTAAATTATCTTTATATTTTTTTAAAGATTGTAAATAAATCAAGATTAAATATTTTAAGACCTGGTATATTTAAGCATCAAACATTTTTCTAGGGATATTATATTTTTCCAATATAAATAAAACAATCAAGCATATAAAAATTATATAATATAAACAGAAATCTTAAATCTACAAATTCAGCATGCTTTTAATAACAACCCTTAAAATTTAATATAATTGCTAAGTTTTGTTATTTTTTATGTTTCTTATATTAGGATGAGAAAAATGCACGTTATAAGATATGTTAAATGAATTTGATCTGGTATTTATCGCTCGTAATATAATCCGACATAATCAGCCATACTTTAATGACCCTCCCTCATTGGCTAAAAGATAGGAATTTTCCATGGACCAGATTGTTAGATGTAATCTGCTGCATTTTTTTCATATATTCGGCTCTGGCAAAAAATATATATATTTTGATGCAAAGTTTACATATAAGAAAATAAATTATTATAACTAACATTCAAAAGAAAACTGATTTTATCGAATCGTTCATGGGAAAAGAAGATAATTAGATAGAGAAGAAAAATCAATACGGGTAAATATTTTTTCTTAACTATTTACTTTGCACATGCGATCTTAACTTCATGACTAGTTTTATTTTTCTTATTTACAATAAAAGAGACTTTTCTATATTGTTTGATGCTGCAAAAAAGGGGTTCATTTGAGTCTTGGACTATTTTTTACCACGGTAAAGTTCGTAAATAAATTTGCAAGAATTATTCTTAGATGATTTGCACAGAAATATTATCGGATATTTTCATCTTAAAACTCACTTAACCTCGATTACATTGACTTACCAAGGTATATAAAATACCAGTATGTGATATTTAAAAAGTAGCGCGGACACTTAATAAAAGAATGTACCCATAACGTCATAGTCTCTTTTATGATCATATTTTAAAATAAGATGTCGGTCACAAAACCTCAATCAACAATAAAGAATTAATGTATGTTCATGCGTAATTATTTAATGTTAGATTATTGTTGCAATAAATAAAACAAAAATATATAACAAAGCTAATATACTTTATTTAAGCTTTAGGTTAGATCTAACTTCAAATATTGTCTTATAACAATTGGCTTAAGCTATAAGTTTAGCAATATATAAATAGCTCTTTAAAAAATATTTGTAATTTCGCACTAAGATAATACTAATAGTATGAAATACAAGGCTACACTAAGTCATTCAATAAATTTATTTATTTGACGTAATCTTATCAAAGTTTAGTTTTCTGCTATATTATTTTATTAATGGTTAAATTTCGATAAGAAGGTTAGACTTTATTCATTTCTAAAGCATTTGTGAAAATAAACTAAGTAAATATTTTTCAGGTTAGTTGAGTTAATAACAATAACAGTAATGTAAAAATATTGAAACATATGTAGATTTATTTAAAACAATACTAAATCTTAATATATTTAAGTATCGCAACAATACATTTTTGGCTCCCCAAACCTATTACTTTTTGTTGTAATTTTTTTAATCTTTCAATAATGCCGTTAATAAAAATTGCTAAGATAATTTAATTGCTTTTGGTTCCTGTAACTAGACTTACTAGTTTTTATTAGTTTTTTTAATTGTTTGACAATTTCTATGTTATTATAATTATTGTATATCTTTTATACATCTAAAGGACAAATGGTACTTTTTTAAATAATTGGCGTATTTAAATATCTTGGGTTTAAGGATAGATAATTGCTAAAAGGATATTATTATCATATTTGGATTTATTGGGTATTATTTCAAATTTCATTTGCTTTATCAAGTGAGTTCACCCAAAATTTGTCGATCAGTGATATTCAAGTTCCGTATGATATCTCAATTCCATTAAAATATAGCAATTTAGAATATTTATTTTATACTCAGAACATTGTTTTGTAAGTAAAAGTTATATTAAAAATTGAAAAAAATATGTTATCATCCAATATGACTTATAAATTTTGATAATATATATTTTAACGGTGTAATAGAGCTCCCATATATTTTGTTAAAGTTAATACTCTAGGGATAAATAAAATGTATGAGGCATTTTAACTTTAAAGTTCATCAACCTTTTCAGAATATTGGTTTACTTTTTTAGGGTTTTGGAAAGGGGAAAATCAATTCACCCATATTGACGTCTTTTCGTTGGATTAAATGGATCTGAAAAGTAGTTTTGACTATTTCTTATCTATGGATCAAGTGTGTTGTCCGAATAAAAGAATTAAAGTTGCCATGATCCGTGGAATACGTTTGTCAATTATACCTTTTGTCACATCAATGTCTCTTGACATTCTTTTCACACAAATGAGGTTGAGAGAAAAGGCATTGCAGTCTTGACTTTAGTTTCTGATATGATTCCATCAAATGTTAAACGGCGTAACTCATTGGGAGTCTCAAAAGATTTGTCATATTTTTGAATCCTTCTGATACATCAAAGATAATTTATATGTTTCATTATGTCTCTCATTTGATCCAACTCTTAAGAAATCACCTTTTAGACAGAGGCCATTATCTGCTAGAGGGATCTACCATTATAAAAAAGATTATTAGGACTTAACAAAAATAAATCCCCAAAAATAAAAATATAGTTCATAAACTTAAGGAAATTAATTAATAATGCCAGAGCAATCAAAAGCAAAGAGTTTGTCAAGCGAATCAACTGTTGAACCACACGACAGCTTCTGCTATTAACTATATTTTTCTGAATAAAAAGTCCCAATCCGATTTTATTGGTACACTTAACTCAGGGATAAGATGTACTACACTAATAAATCTTAATGTCTCCAAGGCAGTTTTTAAAAGAAGTTTTTTAGTATTTATTTAAATTTATTATTGTTGATATTTAATTTGATGTTTTATTTCAATTGATCAGTCTTAGTTTATATTTCAATTCATCAATATTTCTTATAATCATACTTACTAATTTTTATTAAACTTGTTTATAAAGTTCAACAGCAATATTGAATACTCTGTCCAACTATTATATAGGAGTATAAAAATAGATGTCCAATATAAATAGTTAAATCATATTATTCAACTATTTCTAAAGTTTCCGTGAGAGTTAATTTCTTTTGTCCATAAAAAGAAGATGTCCATATTATAGTTGACATATATTTCTTTGTCATACATTCCACGACTTGCGAAGTAAAGAAAGAAGGTGATGTAAGCAGACATCCAATGATGCCAATTCGCTTCTTCACATTACTTACTTTATTATTTACATATACATCACTGGAGAGTTTGTTACATTTATTCCTTTCTTTTCTACCTTACTTTGTTATATTAATCTTATTATAAGCGATAATTCTTACAAGAACCAAAAAATCTTCGATTCTTTCAAATTAAATTAATGACAATTGAAATATTCCTTTTAAAATATTAGTGATTTTTGTTTGTAAATCATCTCAATATTTAATTATAAGGAAATTAAAAAAAATATCCCCAGCTAGCACGGCAGATGAAGTCGGACCAATGACGACTGAGAGCATGACGGGGATTTATTAAGTTAAAATTCTAAGAGTAACATACCTTGTATTCTTGGGATAATGACAAGGTAGTTAAAAGTAAGGTAGAGCCATTTTAACCAATGAAAGTTTAAAAAAATACACCGCCACGCAATCTACCTCATGAGCATGATGTCACATATGGCAAAAGAGGGTATATTGTATAAGTAAAATATGTTAAATATATCGAATTTAGCCTTTAATTAGATCATAGAAGAATTAATTATCACAATTCTATTAGAAAATGGAACAATATTAAATTTTGTGAGTAATCATAAATTTTTGATGATTTAAAGTTGCTGAAATCATCCAAAATATTTCATGAAAAAGCAAACTTTTCAATCATTATATGTTAAAGCACATAAAAACAACGAAATAAATTATAACAAAATACTATTTATAATCATATATTATTTCAAAGACATATTTATAAAAAAGTATATAATTTATGAATTAATACAAAACAAATATGATTATAATCATATATATTATATAAATATTATTAATTATTATAAGATGGTTCCATGGACGTATATTCCGACAAGTTGTTTCAATTTTTTCATTTAAATTAAGTGTCGGAACTACTCCTTTCTTGAGTTTCTTTCTAATAGGAAGGTTAGAAGCTCATGCATAGATCTCTCTCATAGTCTTCTTCAGTGAAGTACAGACTACACATAAAGGATGATGCAGGCTGAAATGTCGAATCTCCTCTTTGCATGCGATGGTCCAAGCTTTTTCTGTTTGATGTTGGTTGTGAGCATTGGGATCCAATGAAGGACAAACAGCAACTGCACACTGTCTTTTTTTCTTTTTTTTATTAATTGAACCCATTTTTTGTAAGAGTACGATGCACTAATGATAATTTGAGTAGAGATGTTATATATAGTAAAAGTTATTTGTTTATGTTTTCTGCCAGACGTGACGTCACACGAAAATAATATACCTAAGTTTATATATTATGAAATGGCGGGGGGTTGGATAATGAATACTAAAACAACAAGGAAAAGAAGGCTCGCGAGGAAATACGATGAGGGATCTAAAAAGGAGAAAGGAGAATACGCGTACATTCTCCCTTTTCCTTATTTATTTCATAACAAATTATTTTGAGAACGAAAAATATATATTTTTAACTATTTACAAATTTTATGGATATATATTAAATAAAATAGATACATTTAAGACATTCTGCAAAATTAAAATAACATACATACATTTTGTTAATTCTCCTTTAAGTTTTTTCAATCTCTTAGAATTATTTGTCATATTTTGACTGCTTGTTTTTCTTTTGTTTTTGTGAATTTGATCATTGATTTCCGGAACATAATTTTTGGACATACAATTAAAAATTTAGCAGCGATTTGTGGAATACATTTTTCAAAGGAATGGTCTTCTTCGCATTCTGCTAATATAATTTCCAAAGCGTAAGTATCATTTTCCAAAAGTTTAATAAACGAAAGAACAAAAATATTTTTTGAAGAAGGGGAAGAAATCAACTCTTTGAAGATACTTTTTGTATTTTGAATTTCTGAAAAAATGCATATACAAAGGAACACGTTAAAAAAGAATATCAGAAGGACGAGTTAGCCCTCCTCGATTAATTTTATCTAAAAGTTTACTTTCATCATCAATATCTTCTAAGGAGAATAATTTTACATCGAATTTTTTATTTCAAGCTGTCAATAAATTGTGGCAAGAATGACAGGCTATAGTTTTACATAAGGAATATAACCAGAACAAAAGTAAACTATAGATACGTCATTAATATATTTAAATGAATCTTTAAAAGTAAAATGTTTTAAATTTGAAAATATATATAAAGAAGAAGACTTATCTTTTCATTTGTTGAATTTATATCCTCAGATAAATGATATTCCAGATCTTTCAGTGAAATTTTGCCTAAACTTATGATATTCTTCATTCGAAGGCATTTTTCTGAATTCAAATATGGCGCACGCTTAATTCAATGTCCGTCCCACATCTTCTCTTATAGAGTCCAAACTGATTGTTCTTGGTGATATGTTAAAATATAGATCTCTATCTTTCACCATGAAAAAAAAACATAGCAGGGAATAAAGTCATCGTAGTTGTATGAATCAGTATTAAAAAGAAAATACTGAGGAATAGTCAAGTTTTGATATGTGAAAAACAATATATAAATAAAGAAGGTTAAGGAATGAAGTTTGGCTTACCTTATATGGATTATCATTTCTTCATTAATCTTTAGACTGAAGTCTATTGACGGTCCTCCATGACTAAAGATCATCTTGAAGAACACCAGCTCTTTATCTTTTTCATCATAACGCCGCTCGGAAGGCAAGTCCTATCCATTTTTATTTGAAGCTCTTCGAGTGTTAAAAATGAGTTGGCCTCTTCAAAAGCCTCAATCTTTTAAAAAATTCGCTCGTTTTCATTAAGGATTCGTGAGGAGGAGGTTGAGGTGGAGGAACGCTTTGGAGGAGACTTTTTGAATAGTAGTGAGGAAGATTAGGAAAATTGGAAGGGACGTCATCTTTTTTAAATATCTTAAGACAAAGAGTTTTTCCAGATCTGTCTGAACGTGATGGATTAGAGTCAGTAGACTCTGGCTTATAATCGGAGGGCATGAAATGTACGTCACACAACGCAGAATGTCTTGAAGGTATCTATTTTTTTCGCGGAACAGCCTTTGTCCAGAGTTGGCGTAGGGACTCATCCTTGGGGAACATATGAAACCGTCTCTTTTTCCCTAATTGCCCTTTGGTTTGTAGCCACTCTTGCAACCCGGAGCAACACAAACCATCCCCATTGTCGTCTAGTTTCTGATTCCTCTACACCTTCCACTACTTCATTCACGCGGCAAATAATAAATTAGTCGATCCCACTTTGTATTTATGTTTTGAAAGGTTGCGCGACTTTACCATTCCTGATTGTTTTAGTATTCATTGCTTGGGACTAACTACGAACAGCATGTTAACTAATACTTGTATAAAGATGTTAAGTATTAAACCAAGTGAGAAATTCACAACCTAACACTAACATTACAATGCATCGAAACCATTATTGTATTGACACTTCAAGTAATATAATTCTGTTTAAAAAAATAGTTTGAGACTATTTTCCATGTAGTTTCATTAACACTAAGAAGACAAAAAACAAATTACACGGACATTCTCGGCGATGGTGATGGGCTCGAGGGAGGAGTTGATTGAGCTTCAATCCTCTTATTTTTGCCCTAGACGTTTTCTTTATATTTATTTATCATTACCTAGACCATTAGCTCAAAACATTAAATCCATCTAAACAATATTTTATTCGTCTCACCAATCTTCATTCTTAAAGACTTACAGGGTGGTAAGATCAAATCCAGCGGATTTTCAGGACATCTTCTAACAAGGATGACGTCATCTGATCCGTGCAGCTGATTTTTTAGCAGACATCCAACATATGAGAGATCATTTCAGTTGAATTTTATCATCGTCATGGCCGCATATGGAAATCTACAGCCTGTTATCTGGAACGAGCAAGAACGCAGGTGTGCCGTTATCCAGATTCTTTGTATAAAGGGCAATACCATCAGCATCACCAAGGTCTCTGAGCTGCTCGGGATCGACAGAAGAAGGGTTGCTGAGCTCAGGCAGCAGCTGAAGGATACCAAGGACCCTCGTGCTGTCGTTGACAGGGACTTCAGGCCCTCCTGCAGCGCCCGTAAGGCCATGACCCCCGACTTCATCAGGAGGGTGTCAGACATCTTCGAGCACGACCCCAGCAGGTCATCAGGGATCTCGCCAAGGAGCTGGACGTTTCTTACGCAACTTTGTTGGCCTGTGTGAATGAATGAAGATTTGCGTTATCACAGCTACAACTCAAGGTTGGCCAGCTGTTGACGCAGAAGAACCCCCCTAGCTCCCCCGATTTGAATCCTATGGACTATTTTTTCAGGGCTACCTTGAGCGACACACCAACCGAGTGGCTCACAACACCAAGGCCGCCCTGATCAACTCCATAATGAAGCAAGCCAGGAAGTTGGACAGGGCCCTGGTGGCCAAGGCCTGCTCCTCCTTCTGCGCCAGGATCCAGAGTGTCATCGACGCAGAAGGCGGATGGATTAAATAAGCAAAATTTACACATCTGTACGAGCATTTTAATGTCTAAATAAATAAAATTGAACAGAAATTAACGATTTTATGTGTATTTTAAGTTGAGAGAAGAAAAACGCCGGATTTGATCTTACCATCCTGTATAATATAAACCAGTCAACCTTGAAACATAAAAGACGATACATGTACATGTTATAAACCTAGAGCTTTGAATACATAAACTACTTTGAGGCAGATAAATATCGCGACCTATAAAAAAATGACTGATAATAACATTGAAAAGCACTCACAATATTAAATTATAATCGAATATTAGTAGATGTGCATTTATAACATGTTAATTTCTAAATCTAAGCTATTAGTATATATATATATATATACAATTGTGGTTCTATTAGAATGCCATATACCCATATAAATATTTGAATGGCCACATAACGAACCCCAGTATATACTATTTGCATTTTTTCTTTTCCCTCATTAATAATAAATGTGATTATACTCAAATGTGAGCATTTGATGAAGTGATAATTAAGTTATTATTAAAGGGAACCATTAAAATTTGGGACTTGCATGAAGAATCGATTCATCAATATCATTTATCATTTATGAGGACATGAATTAAAAAAATATATATACTTATATATTCTTCCATGTAAGGTAATGTAACGCAAGTCATGAACATATTCTCATTTAGTTTAGAACTTAATATCAATAATTTATTCCTTATCATCGAATAATTATATGCTACAGAACTATTCCTTCTCCTGGTTTAAATATAGAAAGGGTCACGAATATCCTAGATTTAGTGACTCGACATGGTAAATTGTGGGAGAAAAAAAAATCTCCAGCGAAATAACCATAGAAACATTAAAACACTTCCTGCAAGGATCCCGCTGAATTTGTAAAGCTATTAGATCATATAAAATCGTGTTGTCAGTTAAGAAAAAAAAATATTCATTTTGATTCGAGTTCACATCAGAAGTCTCACATCAAATTTGTCATATTAGTTTGGATTTGCAATAAATATATCCAACGTTAGTATAAATAGGTCAAGTTTTTATTTGTTATTTTTAGTCATTCCTCCCTTTAACAACGACATTTCCAGGCATTAGTGGAGAACTTAAAGTACTCCATTGTCTTTAAGCGATCTGATTGGGTTATAGCATGCTGATGCATTACCTAGGAAAGCATCAGGGCGGTTCTTTTTATTATAATTACTGAATTACTCAGCTGTTACCTTCCCTCTGAATACTGGACTCTTTATATATTGGGTTTGTCATTAGGTTTTGTCGCTGCATCGGGGATACAGCATCCTTTGGGGTTTGGTATCTTATGCAATCCATTTGCTTTATAAAAATGTGTTAATTTCTGCAAGTGTAATTTAACAATTATGATTTTAAAGCTGTTCTTATCAAGGATTTGACAAGATTTGTTGGTTATAAAGATACAATTGTCTATTTATTAAATTGTGTTTACAGTTGAAATGGAGTAAACGTGTTGTACATTGTATAGGGAAAGTATATAACTACATACTAATATGATAAATTTGACCTTCTCAGTATATAATGAGACACATTCAGTCTATTTAAAAATGTTTTTTGTACATTGTATAAGATAAATGATTTATTCCTCCAAAATAACTGTCTAGCATGTAATAGCTTCCGTGATCTCTGCATAAGATTGATTATCTGTATTCATACTCACAGACAAATAAAACAGAGCAGTGTAAAGGACAAGACCTAATTATCCAAGTTAATTAGCAGGTAATGTTTCTAAAAGGACATATGGTAGTGTCTCCGACATCACAAGTGCAAGGACGGCTGTTGGTGGTGAATTTGTTTTTTATATACAATGTGAATGCATTCTTGTTTGTACTATGATATTAATACCAAAAACATTGACATTTCGTTTTTGACTTATTTAGCAGTTCAATTTACAGAATGAACTTAAATACACAAAACCAAAGCTAATACGTTAAATGAAACACAAATAAACATTATAGTTTAAAATTTTAGCATTGGAGATGAACTAAAACATATTTTTACGACGATAAGAACTTAAAACACAGAGTAAATAATATCGGCTCATTTAAAATATCGTACAAGAAGTATTGAGTAAACTATTCGCATCTTTTAAATCATTTAAAAATTCTAAATATTGTTCGGCGATCATTGAGGGATAAAGATGGATAATATTGGATCTCCTTAAATGCTACATAAATTATTATATATCGTGATTTGTTTCAGAGGGAAAGTTGTTCCATGTTGACATCCAATTTGCTTGCTTTAAACATTAAAAGAAATGAATACCATATTTTTTAGCAAGAAGGATATTTATTTCAAAATACTTTGAGAAGCTACAAAATATTATTCAGACAATAGTTTGTCTTAATTTAATAGATAAAACATTTTAAACATAAGCTCATATTAATATAGGTTTAGATAATAGTAATTGATTACTCCATCAGAGCATCGTGTATTAGAGGAAATACTAGCAAAATGTAAACCGATATGGTTTTCCCACTAGTAGATAACCCAGTCAGTATTTTTTAAATCACATTGACTTACATTCCATGACGAAGCGTTGATAGATGTAATAAACATCAATCTACACTTTCCTGATATTTTAAAATAGTTGAATTATGTTTCTAGACACAATAGAAAAATAATTTGAACTGTCACATAACAAGAAATATAATATTTATATGCTATGTATGTCTAACTTTTACACTTTGTGTGACTTACATATATATTGAAGACTTTTAAATTAATATGTGTGTTATATAATATAATCTCTTATTGCTTCAAATAGCAATATTTCAAGTAAAGTTATCTTTTCAAATTCTGTAATTGTGCCCAACTCTATTCTATCCGAATGTTTAAAAAAACAAATATATGAATATGTACATATGTCGGCCAACATGTATTGCTGGAGATCCTAGTTAGTTTATAAAATACATCCAATTATATAAGTTTTATATTCATATGTAAAACACAATAATAATGAGGCAAGAACCCATGTTCATTCATTAGATCATTTATACATGGAACCATTCTCTTGACTGAATGAGCTAGAAATATTAGTTCATTAATGATGGTAAACCCTAAAACTTCTCTCTGTTGTTGTTCTTCTTCTTCCATAACTATATTCTTCTCCCTCTCTGCCTTTGAGATTACTGCAAACGCATGCTATAGCTCCTGCTCTATTCATTAAAAGTCGTATCTTCAAAAAAGAAAGAATATATATATACACAGCGCTGTGAGAGATGTTCCTACCAAAAATATATAGAGAGAGATGTAGTAGTAAGAAATGGTTCTCAAAAGAGATAAAAAACGCGGGACGCCCTCCTTCAAAAAACTTCTTGCTTTGAATATATACCACTTGCTAACACACACACACACAGAACTAAGAAAAAAAGAAGAAGAATAAGTCTCAACCATCATTGAAAGTTGGAATCAGTATTGAATGTGATAGGGAAATGTGCAGGGCGGGAAAGCGTGTGTTTGAATCATTGGGAAAAAACAACATGTAGTGAAGAAGCACCATTTACATCTGTATATATTTACACATTGATTGCTGTTGTTGTTTACCTCAGCTAGGCAATATGGCGCTCAAGTGTACGTCTCTTGTCTTAGTCCTTCAAACCCTAGTCATATGGACTCTGTTCCTTCCTACGTCCTTACAGGAAGAGGAGGAACCAGCTACGCTACTCACTTCAGAGTCTCCTGAAGGGAGAACCATTCTTCTACAAAATGGTAAGAAGGCACATAAGAATAAACACCCTTCTCTATTGTGACTCCACCCAAAAAAATGTGTATAACAAACGGATTGCTTTTTTTCTTCTTATTTTGAAAGGATTCCCATGATATATATATATATATTTTTTTAAATCCCCATCGTATATTTATGATTTATTATCATAATAATATGAAAAATATTGATTAAAGTTCGACGGATAAGGCATTTTTAGAGCCCTACCAGATTACTTGGAAGCATGAAAATTGATAAATTTACATATTGAGCGATTCAACGGCCTATATCCGATACATAAATGTTTGCCCATAAATATTGTCCTATGTATTGGACAGAGCGGGTATTCGGTAGAAATAGGAAGTTTTTTAGTATCGGTAATATAGTTAAAACGAACATGTTAAAAAAATAAACAGCATTTTTTTGCTCAATATTAAGTTAAATGTTTATTTCATATTTTTTAACCAGTTATTAAGATGAATTTTGTACAACAGCCTATAACAGCTGATTGATAATATTTTATCTCAGACTAAATCAATGTGATAAAACACACTGAAACAGGGCCAACAGAATCACTTTACACCAAAAACTTATATGAATGTTAAATCACCAAGACTTTGGTCGAAATCAAATAAGCGACGAAAGGCTTTACATTCCCTCCATTGGATTGATCGATCTACTTTATAAATATAGAATAAAGCCATATCAATGCACATATATACATATTCATTCTTCTACTGAAAAAAGCATGCTTAAATTACTAAACTCCTCACCCCCATCCATTCATAATAAAAATCCATTGTTTCCAACTCTTTTTTTTTGTTTCTTGCAATGTTATCTTTTTATTCGTGAATAGCATTATCAAGCCAACTAAAAAAGACTGATTCACTTTGAATGATTATATAACTCACCCTACAAATGAGTCTCATCTCATATATATATATATATATATATATATATATATATATATATATATATATATATAAGAAGATCATATACGATATTGGGCTACAGTCTTGTGCTTACATATAGGTGTATTGATACCTATTCTTAGAAAAAGAAGATCATATATATCATTGTACAGTCTTGTGCTTAGATATATTATTATATATATATATATATATTTATATATATATATATATATATATATATATAATATATATAATATATATATATATATATATATATATATATATATATATATATATATATGTGTATATATATTCCTTCACTACTTATATTAAAGGCGGGTAGGATATAGCAAATTATTTATAGTTTTAAAGAGATGGAACAAAGTTTTAAATGTTGAAGTTAGTGTTACCTAATGTGGAGGATGATCGGCTTTAATTTTTATATGGAATCCGGTTATCTTATTTTATAAAAGGAGCACTTAAAAGATAATGATTAATAGAAACTATGGAATTCAATCTATGTATATGTGCTACTAATTGAGAAAATATCATATTAGGTTTAAATACAGATTGTTTGTTTATAGTTAATGTTAAAGAATCATATGAATGAGCATGAGCCATTAACGTATGTCCAAAAGGATGTGGATTTCAGGCTCAATATCAAGGTCACGGTCCTATAAAAGGACAGTATTCTTATCAGTCACTATTTACATATTTTCTATAAATTAATAAGTGGATTTTATGTATTCAGTAAATAAGAAGTTTGTGGTTGCTCAATGTTTTTTGTGAGTGTTTTTAATAAAAAAATCTATAGTCTGGGTTGAGAACGCAAAGACCATAAAATGAAATACAAAATGGCCAACGGAAAAAAGACTCATAGTCAGAGGATTTGCATAATTTACATTGGCCTCGACTCTTTTCTATATCCACATATTGTCAATTTGTCAATTTTTATATAGAAAAATACTAATTTAAAAACATGAACCTGATGATATATTTGGATATTAAGTTAGGGAAGACTCACATCAGTCACCATAGTATCTATATATTTAAAAATATATGCATTAATGTCATATATTCTCCTTCATCCTTGAACAAACATATATTTTCTTAATATCATACATTATATATTTATATTAAAACAGCCGCAAATTGTATATATAAAAAAGTAATGCGTCAATAAAGGAGAGTCCAATAATAAAATATTCAAAGAAAATATTCCTATTTGACTCATACATGATTAAATCACTTATATTATCCCCCTCCATGCAAATATAGGATTTGTTACACTTTTGGACATATTATTGCTATAAATATCATTTATACCGTACATAAAGTTAATATGAAGAATGCCCATATATATTTCATCTGAAATCCTTATATCCCTATTTTTTGCGTAGGGAATTCAACAAGAGTTCCCCTCTTTCTCTCTCTCTCTTTCAACAAAAGTATTACAATCTTAAACATAAATCATTCTCTGGAACGACGATGGTAAAGGCCACACATATATATGTACATATATGCATTCATATTCACACACACACCACAATAGGACGACCAACCTACGAAGCTAGATTGAATAAACTCAAGCGTTGCCTTGAATATTATGTTTGACATACTATATATATTTATACAAGTTATAATAATTTTGCATTATTATTTCATTAAGCAGTGCATGCTTGACAGGAGCCATGCACTTCTCTGGCATATACTGCGTCCTAACATCTAAGATAAGGCTCTCTAGGTACGGTCCTAATAGATAAGTAATACTTTTGTAATTGTTTTATCATTTTTTATTTATTTCACAGTTCATGGAATATATATAATAAACAAAGTATAAGGTATATAATCAGACTCTAATGCGTAAAAAATACATTTTAAACATTAAAGTTTAAATTTTAGCATCCGAGCTGAAAGATCTTTAAAATATATATTAATTAAAAGCACATAAATCCGAAAAAACTAGAGTAAACAAAAAAACAGAAAATTATAAAATGTCTATTTGTAGTTTCTAAATTTCTTTCAAAGCTTCTTTATGGCGTCATTAAAACAGTGACGGGAAGGAAGTATCAGATTTCATCGGCGGCTAGTGACCACGAATCACCAAAGACGGAAGGAATTGTTAAAAATATGTAATAAAATCCGTTTAGTGGAATAAATATTTACTACTTTTTTAAGCTTTTTTAAGTTGCTACATGAATTCACAGAATAATACATGTATAAATAATAAAAAGAACAAACTATGTAACCGAAAATATATATATTAACATAAAAGTTAAGGATTTAATTCCTCTAACTGATCTAAATACTCCGAAGGATCAGTTGTAAAAAGAAAATGAACAATCTCCAGATCTACCTGACGAAACTTAAAGGGTTTATATATACTGTTGTAGTGCAGTTTGAATGTAATACCTCTGATTCTGAAAATCATAATAATATGTATATATATATATATTTCAGAATGTGAAGCTTTAGCCAAGGACATCAAATTGTTGTATACTTCCCAAGGGGAAAATTAAACTTTTCATATCATGTTCACGAATAGAATGTCTTGACCATTTTATGCATCAAATATACTTTTATCTATGCGCGTCAAGGAATTGCATTTTTCAAATGGTACTATAAAAATGTACAAACATCTGTGTCCAACTGTATTGATGTTGATAAAGTATTTTTTTTTGCTCAGGGACAAAAAGATTTTAAAGACATTATTATATATTGAAAAAGAGTTTTTTTATCTGCTCCATGTTCGATTTTATATATCCATTAAAACATTTAATCTATGTGGAAAACAGTCCAATCAATCATCTACCTGATTCTGTATCTATATATAGGTTTAACTTGATAGGAATTGGATTGACATAAGCTGTTAATAATTATTATCTTTATTCTCGGTGAAATATGATAATGGAGGATAGCAACCTTTTTCTAGAACGTGATTGGTTGAAAGAAAAGAAAGGAAATAATAAAAAGCAGTTGGCAATATGTAATAAAGTATTACGTCAATCGCAGTTGTTAAGGTGAAATATTGAGGGATAAGAATATCATTTTTCTTCATGGGTTGTCCCTTGATATGATCTATTTATGTATTAATTAATGGCGGAACTGGGAATACCCAGAGAAACTATAGGACCATAGGCGTAGGGGAGATGTTTGGTTTGGAGGGGACAGCATTCAATTTGCCCGAATTTTAACAAGAACTTTTAAATCGGTGAAAAAATAATCGAATGAAGAAAGCTATGTAGATTAATATTTTCTTTATAGTAATGTCATACTATTAATTACATTATATTTATTTGGTTATAATTCAAAATTGGTTGCTTTCATTATTTATTTTTTTCTTCAACTGAAATGATCGAATACCTCAACCAATTTGCCCGAATTGAGAACTCATCCAATTTTTTTTTTTTTTGGGGGGGGGGCAGTTTCCCCTCTGTCTCCTATGCCTATGGAGTTTCCAACTGAAAAATTATGCTTAACAGTCAGTTTGCAGGGACTACCAAACTGTTATTCCTAATTAATGTACATATACAGGCTAAAAGCTAACCAAAATGATTAATATCTATATGTATGCATATATTTACTAAGATACATATTACTATATATTTATGAGACTCATCAAACTGACATTAATCATACAAGTCAATAGGTCTAGGGCTTATCTTAATGAGCTTTCCTTCGCAAAACAGATAAGGTTCCTGCAGTAGGATATATACAAACATAAATACATATACATATTTGAGTCAAATAGAATCTAATAATATACTATGCCTTTCGTAAATCAATATTACTATGAATCTTAGATTAGTATGGAGTCTAGCACTAGTGATTCAATCGTGAATACATACACATAAAGCGCCTATATATCTGATTCATATATGTTTCACATTATTGAACTCATATATTCAAAAATCTATATGGCCCTTTTATTATTTATTAAAATTTGTGAATATAAATATATAAAGATATGAATAAGATTTATGAAAAAGATTGACTTTTGGTGTCTTTTATCTTTAAAGCTTTGACCACTCTTACATACTAGGCTCCTTACATATAACTATAAGAAAAATCAATAAGATATAGACTGTATATACATTATACCTACGAAAAATGTACCCAATATTATGTTTCTTTACGCATGTTGTTTTAAAATACAATTTGTTTACCTCCATAAATCTTAAAATATTGGCTTGACAAAATTTATAAGCAGTGTTTGGTGAAAATAGTTTTTCTACTTTGTATATTATAATTCATTTATAACTAAAACACTTTTCTTCAGTTTAGACTTACATTTAACAATCTAAACAATTATATTATGCTTATGAAAATGGCAGGACAAAATTCTTACGGTGATGGGGGTATGCTACTTTTCAATGTCTTATATTCCTTAGAACCAATGAGAAACTTGTATATCTGGTTTTCTTTTTTTGTTAACCAAAGAAACTTTGTTTTTCTTTCTAGTCCATATGGTTCGATAAAGCAAAATTAATGGGATGGTTAAAATTATGATGCTATGAATTTGCACATAATTTACGAGCAAAACATGGCTACACCTTCCTTGAATAGTTCATATTTGCTTTATCTTTGTTTTTTATTCATAAGTGCATTAAAAGTAATGTTTTTCTTCTGGCTCACTTCATCACGCTGGCTCGGATTTGATAATTTAGAGTTATATATATATATATATATATATATATATATATATATATATATATATATATATATATATATATATATATATATATATATATATTAGGGTGATTCTTATTTCACGTTTTTCGGATTTGAGAGTCGGGCTCCCCTAGGATTTTAATTTAGTGCATAGAAATCATCTTGTGAAAGTTTGAACGAAATCGAATAATTAGAAGTACATGCTCAACTGGCCCAAAAGTTAGGTAGTAAACTTATGTAGTATTTTTTTTTCGCTATTCGATTGCCCCTAATGTCCTTAATTTCAACGGTATTTTCAAACAATTTGCTGCAAAATGTAGGTATGCTTGCAAGGATTCCAAATCAGTTTTTATTTTAATGTACATCAAAATCAAACGAGATAATAAAGTTTCAAAATGTTCATTTTTGGGGTATTTTGCATAAAAATGACTATTTCAAAACTTAATTTTCTCGTTGAATTTTGGATGTACATTAAAAATAAAAACTGATTTGGAATCCTTGCAAGTATACCTACATTTTGCGGCAAATTGTTTGAAAATAGCATTAAAATTAAGGACATTAGGGGCAATCGAATAGCGAAAAAAAATTACTACATAAGTTTACTACATAACTTTTGGGCCCGTTGAGCATGTACTTCCAATTATTCGATTTCGTTCAAACTTTCACAAGATGATCTCTATACACTAAAGTAAAATCCTAGGGGGAGCCCGACTCTCAAATCCGAAAAACGTGAAATAAGAATCACCCTAATATATATATATATATATATATATATATATATATATATATATATATATATATATATATATATATATATATATGGTAACATTCTTATCGACTGAAGTAATTGAAGTTCATCAGAGGCATATAAATATTTTTTATCAACACTTACGATGACATGATGATACGAGTTGCTTCTCAACAGTTAAATTACTAATTTGCCTTAACCAATATATAATACAAAGTAGTTTATTTCATTTTTTCGTGGATAGTGAAAAGTCAGGATTCTTTTCAGAAAATTAAATAGGACGTCTATCTATTTCAATCTCTGCTTCCCGCCCTTCATCTTAAAAAGGCTAGACCCCCATTGATTACAAATCTTCATTGACCTTGTTTTTTTACGCAAAGCAAGGCGTACATCCAGGTATACTATAATCCAGTCCTTATCCTTCTAAGCTATGAATACACACATAGATAGAGAGAGAGACAGGAATGGCGCCAAATAACTCCTGCGTCTTTTCCATGCATTCAAATGAAGGGCCTGCCTTAAGGGACTCCATTCTTCTTCTTCTCCTGAAAGGCGTCCTACAAAGCAATGATGATCCTCTTTAAATGTTTATGAAGTATATATTAGTTGCACATATATAAAAAATGCACTCAAGTGAATGTAAATGCGAAGACGAAGGCGGAAATGAATCTTCAGGACGATGCCACAATGAATTGTCACTTAATGGATGTAATTTAAGTTTTGAGGTATATCATCTTTGGAAATCCGGAACAATAATGTGAAGACTGCTTCGTTAAGCATTAGGATCTTATTAGTAGGATAATAAATATTGCTAAAAAGGGGGGGGGGGGTAAGATTTAGTTGTGAATGATGTTACCAATTTCTTTGAGTAAAATATTTAATGTGAAAACTTTAGCACAATGTTTCTCAACACAATAAAGTCATGTTACATTTTTTATGTTCATGATATTATTATTCAAATAACAAAATAAAAATATGTTTTGATTTACATTTGTAAGTTCTAATAATATGATGTTGTAGAATGTGTTATTTTTTGAAAATTAAATTTGAAATATATATATTCTTCTACTGGTCAATGTTTTAAAACTATGATTCTCAACTTTTTTTATGTCTTGGTCCTCTAATTTATGTTGATACAGTCCACATACCCCTCTCCTCCGTATTTGATTTGGAATTGCCTAACAAATGCTTGTTAGAGACGCATCACTTGTTGTCCATTGAGACGTTTGGTGGGTAACCACACATAAACAATGTTTGAAACACTTTAATAATCGTCTAAAATTAAAATATTTAATGTATATGTAAGTTAACCTACAATATATTCCCTATTGTATGAATTATTGACAACTTATTAAAAACATATATTTCTTCATGCTCGACAAACCTCCACCTCAAGACAGACCTCATTGGTCATAGTGTCCAAAGCAACCAAGTTATACATTAAACTTTTTTTACAAAGGACATTTAAACAAATATTAGTGTATATTATATAACTAAATCAAATCGTTCTTTTGGTGTCATTCAAACTCATGGCATGTTTTATTTTCTGAAAGGGCCATTTATCATCTTTTAAAGATAGACATGTACGTGCGTCTGTGTTAACATAACTGGTGTGCAAACTTTGGTTGCTTTCGGCTTCTATTATATGTATACTCTACCCAACAAACAATTATCGGACATTTGTTGGATACTCACGTCGAAGACGTTTGTTATCTACCGAAATGATTTAGTAAAAGAGCGTTTCTTGCAATAAAAAACAAATATACCTAATAATATATATATATATTGAAGTAGTTTGGGTTTGAATAAATGAATATCTTCAACAGAATGACCAAATTCCTGTCTAGCTAGTCAAAAATAATATACTATACAAATTTACATTTTATGTTTCTATTCTTCTTTCAGTGAGCATAGTAGCAAATGTCGACTGAATCAAAATAATGTCTTATATTTTGTTTGTATGTTATTTGTTTTTATGATTAATATTAAAATATCCTTGGATTCAAATAATGAACATTTTAAAATAGAATAATAATAATATTAGTTAGCTAACAAAGTTTTGAGTCATTTGTATCGCAAACTTTCATCTCTTGCATAATTATCGAGTATAGCAAAAAAATAATCATTTCTGTGAAAATACCGTTACATGGCGTAAAATATGGTGATACGTAAGAAGATAAATTTTTGTTTGTTTGTGTAACTCTTAATAGTTCACAATTTGCTGAAACTTCATCCGCTAATAGCCAGTAGAAGTCTACCAATGATAAAATATTATTCACCAATTTTAGTGACATTGAGGAAAAAACTTGTGACATGAAAGATTGAGAAATTACATGTTTTTCAATTATTTAATTTATTTTTTTAATAGTGGGAGCTTTGCAACACTACAAAAAGTGGAGTCGTCAAACTTATAATGATATTACATATCCTATAAAATAATAAATAATGAATAGAAGGATTTCGAGGAAATATGATTTTTCATGTTTGGCCTATCATAGAATTCACAGGCCGTTGTTTTGGTGTCATTCAAATCAATGGTATGTGCGAAGTCAGAGCAAACGCCCTTCCAATGACCTTGACAACGCTCTCTTTACATCATACATAGCAAAATATGTATCCCTTTTGGTTTAACAACCAACGGTCATAAAGATGCAATATTTCCAACAAAAAAAAAGACATAATTACATAATTCTTGATATGTATATAATGTTTAGCTTTGAGTGATGTTTTGTATCTGCATGTAAGCATAGCTTAGAAATGCTTTGTTCTCCATTTTTCCTCCATGTATCTCCTTTTAATATGAATGTATGTGTGTGTGGTTTAATACCTGGTTGAAGGAGACCATTCGACTTCTATACTCCCTCTACCTGCTTCACCTTGAACCAGCCTTTCAAGACTCTAAATGAAACAAGGAATTTGGGACCCGTTTCCTCATTACAATTATCTTGAAACTGAATTGTATGTAGTGGGATGGCTTGGCTCTTGCTGCAAATAGCCTTGTAGAATGTCTAGATAACGATCAATATTACAATATTTCATTCAGCTTCTATAGGATCTATCAACTTTTATTAATACATATATTTGTTAACAAGTATTTAAAAAATTATAATAAAGATACAATAAATATTTTAAATTCAAATTATTTCTTAATTATGTAAAGTTTAAAATTTTCTTAATTATTGAATTGCTGAAATATTTTTAATATTTTTTTGGACTGGGTATGTATGTTATATTCTACAGGATCTATCAACTCTTTTAAGTATATATATATATATGTTAAAAAGTACTTAAAAAATTATATTAAAGATGCAATAAATGTTATCCTTTTCATAATTCTTTCTTAATTTTGTAAAGTTTAAATTTTCTTAAGTATTGAATCGCTGTAATATTTTAATTTATTTTTTTACTGTTATGTATATTATATTTTTTTTCTACTCAAAAGCAATATGGAGTCATGTTTTTTCTGCCATTGATTTCAGTTTTATGTACTAATTTTATTTTCATAATCTGCCAACAAGAGGAACTCTTTTTAAATTCTACAATTGTAATTTCATTTTTATTATGTTTTTTGCATGTAAAATAGGAGCAAAATATATTAGGTATATCCAAATCTCCTATCAGTATAATTATTCTAAACTTATTTATATTGAAATTTGAAAAACCAAACTTGTTATAATTTTTTTCATTTTGACTCTGAGCTTTAAAAAATCATTTCATCTAATTTTGAGGATAATAATGTTCTCATAAAGTTAATTGTTTGAGGCTCTTTAATATATATATATATATATATATATATATATATATATATATATATATATATATTTTTCTTTAATGTTTATATTTTATCCAAATATTTAGGATGTCATTTCTTAATTGAATATGGTGTAATAATAACGACCACATATTCAATGATCTTTTATCCTCGATACTTTTTAATTGTGACGAAAAATAATTGAAATAATTCTATTCATTGTGTAAATGTTCTACAAACTCTATAAAAACAAAAATGACAATCATGGATATGAAACTGGACCATAACCCTATGACCTATAAAGGACCACTACAGCATATTCATTAAATTTACAACATTTTAAAGTTAAAAAAAATTTAATATATAGCCCTGCTATATGCTATTCAAATGGTCATCTCCAATGTAGTTCCTACCAAATACCATCATAATATTCTTAACAATGAATCCGACATCCCAACTCGTATTTAAGCCCACTGATTTAATACATCTTTTTAAAAATCATTCCTTCTCTTGTCATTTAATGACTACAATATACTTTTTCAAATTATATTATACATACATAATTCCGTGGCTCCAACTTTGCTCAAAAGAAGAAAACAGGGGGAAAAAAATTCATTGTTGAAGTGAAAAAAAAAAGCACTCCTTCCATTTGTATATATAATTTATGCTTATTAGGGCATGAACATAAATTAACCAAGTGTCCCTCATCAAGATTTTTTTATGTACTCGGTTCTATGTATATGGGAGAAACCCTAGTCCATTTACATATAAATTGATATAACATAAACATTTTTCTTATATATATATAATGCAAAATATAAACCAAGACGGCTACTTTATTTATATTGCATGTTCTCAACGCAAGAGAAACTGTTAATGGAGATATGATTTATAGTGTTGTATTCAATTACAAGGAATGGATAAAGGAATATCATATATATATATATATATATATATATATTGGTTTTTGTTTGTATAAGGTCCACAACTGGTGGAGGACAAAAAACAGTATAAAATACAATTAGTTAAAACAGTAAAAAATACATGTAATCAGGTAGAGCAAATCGGAGACTTTAATCAAACCCCTTTGTTTCTATGTTTAAATGATTATTCCTTGCAGTAGCCCATTCTGTCGACCCGATTTTCATTGCATTTGTGATTATGTGAGCTCCAATAATTGCAATGGCGCCTTCAGTTTCGTATTTCAAGTCGTCAATCGTCTCTGGATGGATGACGAAACACTTATCCGTGACGGCTGCCCACAAATAAAAGTCCAACAGAGTCAAAACGCTGGTACGAGGTGGCCAGTTGATGTTGCCGTTTCAGGTGATGGTGGGATTGTCGAAGACAATGCGCATAAGATCCACGTTGGCTGTGGGGCCATCCTTTTGGAACCAAATGTCGCCCATGTCTTTCTTTTCCATTTGTGAGAAGAAAAATATATTCGAACATGGCCCCATAGCGCTCAACATTTACTGTAACGGCAGCTCATTGCTCGTTCCTGTAAAAAACCACGTTAATATCATCAGTTCCACACCAAGCAGTCACTTGTTGAAGATGAATTGGCTTTTCCAAAGTTGCGTTCGGATTTCTTATTGCCAAATTTTGATGTTTGTTTATTAACATTGCAGTTATTGAAACACACATAATAGAAAATGTAAGTGAAGGATTAGGCCGACTGAAAGGAGTGCAGCATGATCAGCCATAGCGTCCATATAAATTACATGGTGATTCGTTTAGAATCTTGAGGCTTTCACATAACAAATATTGAAAAACATGCATCCGTCTTTTTATCAAAAGGAAAAAGTTTCGTGGGCTTTTCTTTTATATAAGTCTAAATATAACAAAGCAATCAAATAGATAGTTTTATAAAATACATATTTTATTATATAATATATAATCTTCATATTCAATCTATTATTATCAATTATTTGTGTTCGTATGAATATAAAATATTTTCCATCATATCATATTTTTAATCTCTATAAAGAAAAGAAGACTCAAAAAAGTTAATATAAACATTTTAAATCTGATCCTAGTTAAATTTGTTTGATTCATAATAAAGCTGAAATATTCTTGTTATTCCCCCTGTATAACTTGTATCACTACAAATATTAATTTTATATTCACGCTAGAATTCAATATGTTCTTGGTGAGAATGATTTATAAATATATTTTTCGAATCTTACGCACATAAATGTCTTGTATACTTAAATTGCCCCCCAGCATACGTATCCTCGATCACATATAATATATTAAGTGTGTGACTGAGAGCAGAATGATATAATCATATATAGATACAACATCTTAATATTTCTTTCTAAATATGTTCCTTCGTGCTTAGACTCTCTGATGAGAAAGAATCAAAGAAACGTAAAAGCTTAAAAATACAGCATACACACACGTTTTCAGTGTGAGAGTGTAAGAGATTAACTCATTAAAATGGATAAAAAGAAACTTGTCGGAAAAAGTAACTTGACTTTAAATAAAGAGTACATTGTTTTAAAAGTGAAAGCACGTGAGCTTTGGAGTAGGTTTAAAGAGGGCAATCATGATGAAATATAATTTTGTTTATATAATTCAAAAATGGCAATTTATAACTAACTTTGATGTGAATATGTTTTAATTTACTTGTCACAACGAACTTGTAGCAAACCAAGTCATTGTTTATTTCCCTTTTTCGTTTTAATACATCAAATTTTTATAAAATAATCCAATACACACTTTTAAAAATATAGAACGCGTCATCACGTTGACATAAAGAAAATGCTCATGTTTAAAAACTTTATATATAGATAAGTATCTAATAATCCATTTGATTAATAATTACTATTAAAATGCATTCAAGTGGTAAGCCCTAAATTCTGTTTCGAATAAACACTTTCATTTAGTACTAAAATACTTCATATATATTATTTCAAGTCCACCTCAAGGGAAAATAAATATTATAACCAAACACGTTACAAATTAGGTATTGGAAAAAGTAGTCCTCTTCAACGATTTGAAAAAAATATTTGATATTATTATTACTAAAATTGAATCTTAATTCAAGTATGATTAACGTTTTCAGCGAGCCAAATATATTACTATTGTAGTAACTACAAAAAAGAGCTGCTATGTAGACAAAATTGAAAAAATAACATATTAAATATTTTTTTTTCCTTTTTGGTTCGATGGAATTGCAGTATCCGACTGGATATAAATAAGCATACTAGCGTATAAATTACTGTATCGAGCCAATAATTTTATCCATCAGTGAGACCAAAATACATCTTCCCTCTTGGGATTCGAACCTGTGACCTCAACATTGAGAGATGAAATCGCCCTAACGCACTGAGATATCGAACTTCCTTTTTTTGCCTATGTGCTTCGATAGAATTGCATTCCTTCCTTTTAAATACTTTGTGAACAGATGAAATTAATCTTAAGATATATAAGTATGTAGATAGTAAAAAAATATATTGAGTAAATGAACCATCAAAATCATATTTCTTTATTTTACTTCTTCTTACCTTTATGTAGCTAAAAATTGTACACAAGTCACAAACCAAATGTTCGACAAAGCAGAATTATACATTTTAGTTAGGTTGTTTTTGCTCTAGATTTTGTTTTATTGTTTGGAGGTTGTATTCAAGGGGTCAAATTAAGGTGAAATCTGTGTTTCTATTAGGTATCTAATACATGACCTTCGCCTCTCCCCTAGAACACATACCCGCTTTAATTAAATATTGATGCTGGGTTACAGAACACGTTTTCAAAAGTCGTATAAATAGTAAATAAAAAATATATAATCCTCCTTTCGTAAATTATTCAACTAAAACTTTTATAAGTTTGACATATTATAATTTACTTTTAGGTGTGAAAAGGTAGCTTTTTATACAAACTAAGATTTATTTTCCTGAGTTACTCTGAGAAAAAAAAATCATCACTCTTGTTATTTTATAAGCTTAATACTCCAAACTCCCGAAAAGTATCAAAGTTTTACAATATTTTCTGCGGCAAAATTTAAAGACTTAGTTTTTCAGGCTGTAGAAAATTACTTGAAGGAATTAAAAAGTTTTTATTTAGTTATAAATTAAATATGAGGAAACTACTAGGAGATGAACCATACTAACTTTTTTTACAAGTTTATTAGAGTTGTGCTCTCCCAGACATTTTACATTTCTCATAATTTTTCATTTGAACTTTTAAAAATCAACTTTGTAAATAGGTTGATTCGGTATGGTTTTACAACTTTTGTTATATCAAAATTAGTTATAAATGACGAAATAGTAAATTTAGAAATCACGGTTTCATATGCAGTATTCCAACTGCATTTTTTCAGAGAAAATCTACATCTTCATAGAGTAAATATTCTTGCCATCCATTGTGCTTGTTGAAAAGCTCCTGATTTGGTCCAATGGATGTCTCGAGGAAGTTTGTCTCAAACAGTATAAGACACAAGTCGACCACTTCTCTATAATCAGCTCTAGGACTGGTCTTGTCAAGGATTTTTTTCAATTGCAGTTGTATTGCCTTTAATTCCTTCCATTCTTGCTCCACTTCGTCTAAAGTATTAGATTGCTTTTATCCAAAGTATTCCAATTATCCTTCACATAGCTAAAAATATTGTTGTTGACTTTTAATCTTGCCAAAAAGAGTATCACGTACTCCTCCAACTATAATTTTGGAAATGTGATGGCGAAAAGCAAAATAAAACATATTTTTGCCAAGTTTTTTCTCAATTAATTTTGCCGAACCCTTCCTTTGTTTTCCTTTGTTTATATGTCTAAAAAGTAAGTAATTTAAACTGCGCATATCGGTTGGTATCATATATACCTATATATTATAGCGTATTTTTATTTAATTAATAATTATTTAGGAAAAAAGGTAAAATTTTAGATTAAAAAATAATTTTCCTTCCTTTCCAATGTTGAATATGTAATACGACGTACTGCACAGCTCTCTTAAACATGTGTTTCTATATAGTAGTCGGTTACTAAATAAACTTGAAATTTAAAAATACAAATTGCATTTTTAAATAAATTATGTTTGTTTGTCATACCCCTTTGTATAATAATTTTTCTTTAATATATCGAAAGGTAATACAAGAAATGGGTGTGTATCACACTCGTGATTGGAGAAGATATTTACCACGTCAGAATATTGAACTGGATACATTTGGGCACGCTTTAACCAATCTGGAATTGGAATTAATTTCACCTTTTTTAGCTTCCATGCAAAGACTTATGTGGAAGATGGAGCCCGAATTTCATTCGGATACTACTGTGGACATTTTATATCAGAATAAGAACAAGAAGCCTTTTGTCAGTAGATTTGGTGATCTTTCAGCTCTTGAGATGTTTGCCCTTCATCACAACGTCTTTACGATACATGACTTTAAGTCAGAATCGGTCTTTAATGTCAATAGGTTCTATTTTCCTCTTTCTCGTACTGTTAAGCATTGTTGTCCTCCCTTGCCTGGTTTTTAAAATTAAGGCACCCTCTGGTGGTGTAAGCCAAGCTATATCTATAGCAGAGTCTTTTATCAGATGCTAGGCTTGCCTCTTTCCTGGGAGAAAAGGATTCTCCACTCTACGCAGGGCATTGTAGACGGGCTAAATTTACTGCCCAATTTCAAATTTCAGGACAATTAATAAAATTTTATTACCCCTGCAACAATTGTGGTTGCTTATACAACAATATCTTACACGCATTCGTTGACTGCCCTGCGCTATCATTGGTGAAGCATTTTTTTAAACTTATTTATCTGAAAATAAAATAATTTCTCCTAATATTCTAAAGGCCTATATTCTATTTGGGCCATACAAAGTGAAAAAAGTTCCCCCTCTAGTCATAAAGCTCTAAACGCAGCAGTAAGCAACATCAAATCATTAATTGCTAAGCAACTAACGGCAAACTCTTATGTGGAAGCTGAGGACCTGAGAGCGATCATCCTTGGTGCAGCGGCTCGTTACGAGGCGCTCGATGTTAAAATTCCTGACCTGGTTCTCCTTCTTGGAAATGGGCGGGAGATATTATACGATTTGTGCCATCTCGCTCAGGAGTATACCTGAAAGCTTTGAAGAGGATTTTAAGACGTCATCGGGATTTTTTAAAGAATAAATAAACGCTGTTTCGTCATGTATATAAGGTTATATCTCTTGACAGTAAATATGTTCTACAATGTTCATTCATGTGTTATTTTAACGCAACTGTCAAGATAGTTTTTTTATTTATTTATTTATAGTTATCTCTATTTTAGTGTAGTTATTTTTTACACTGTTTTATAATTTTGATAGCCAAATAAAGAATTTTATAACCGTTAAAAAAAAAAAAAAAAAAAAAAATTCTTTAAATCTCATTTGGACTACTATATCGTCATAAAACTTAACTTTTATTGGCGCCGCCCAAATTTAAAAATATTTTTCTCTCGATTATTTAAGCCTTGGAGAACCAGAAAAGCATCTATTGAATGTTTTTAAAGAAAAGTGTAAATTTGAACAGGTCTAATATATATATATATATATATATATATATATATATATATATATATATATATATATATATATAATATATATAAATCCTTTTGTTACGGAACGAAGAAAATTTTAACAATCACGAAACCTTTAGAACGATAGCATAGATATGAGGAGCATAGGTGCCTAATGATTTTGCTCAATTATTCGATAATAAAGTCGTTTTTAATGGTTCTAATGGTCTCGATGGCTATTCTAAAGCCTGGAACGTATGTAAATACAACTTTGCAGCTGAAAAATTGTCCATGAGTGATATATCAATCATAACGTGAAAGTGTCCGTTTTGTTCCCATTTTTTACGACTATAACGCAATTATCTCATTACATAATCAGAGTTTTGGAAATATTACTTTACCAATAGATTTATTGGATCTTTCTTCGAAATTGTATTGGCAATGCATTAATGTTAATTGCTGCCTTGTCCCTGAAAATCATAGATCCGTATGTACCATTGGCCTAAAACATGAAAATTTTAAAATTTAAATTGTGGCCAGAAAAACAAAAGCCCATTGTTCGAAATAGCAATTTATCATTGCATGGACTCCATAGAATCAATCTTTTAAAGTTTTGGCCGTTGGCATTTTTTTTGTTGCATAGTGTTATAAATCAATTTGTATATATTATTTTTTTACTACCTTGTACAACAATGTTTTTTAAAGAAAAATATCTAATATTCTTTGCGAATCTTATATAGATTGGAATCTATCTTATTATTCCTCTTTATTTTCAGGAACAACATTCTTCCAGCCCTTCGTTTCTGGTTTCAACCAGTTCAATCCCTTCGGCCGCCAAGTTCCTTCTAGGCCGCAATCTTCCTTCCCCTCCAACCAAGGGAACTTTCA
Organism: Caligus rogercresseyi; assembly: GCA_013387185.1. Classification (NCBI taxonomy): domain Eukaryota; kingdom Metazoa; phylum Arthropoda; class Copepoda; order Siphonostomatoida; family Caligidae; genus Caligus; species Caligus rogercresseyi. The sequence goes on from CP045892.1 coordinate 26,505,110, forward strand.
AACCTTCCGCTTCCCGAATGGACAGGTCGTTGCTCAAAACTCCCAATTCGGTCTCCTTCCCTCTCCACCAGACTTAACCAAAACTCCTTTCGGAGTCCTCAGCCAAAGCAGCAGCAGAGAGGAGGGAATTCTTTTGTACAGCCAAGGAATCCCATCCCACCCTCCAGTCCTGGCTTTAATTTCTCTCCCACTCCTCCGCCACAACCATCATTCAGTGGCCCAAAGACATTTTCGGTCTTTGAGGACTTCCCTGAAGAAATAGAGACCGCACCTCGTGTCGTCATTCCTACAGATCAAGTCGAAGACTCCTCCTCCATCAGTCGCCTCAAAATCAGACCCGTCTCATTTACAAGCCCACAATCCTTGCCTACCCACCTCCCTCGAGGCCAAAATTCAATCCAACTCCCGTTCAGGATCGCTTCAAGACCAGGGCAAAGGTGTTTAATCGAGGAACATCCGCCATTGAAGACCCCCAACCCCAAAACCTTGCTCCCACACCTCCACCGGCATCATCAGCAAGACGCAAGAGAGTACGTGTTGTTCGTCCCAATCGCCCCTCAGAGTTCATCGAGGGCAACACTCCTCCACCCACACTGAATCGGGTACGAGGACGACCCATTGTTCCAGAAGATTTTCCTGGCCCGACCTCCGCTGTCCGTGAGGATAGCAAACCTTTCCGACCTAGGCCTAGACCTTCAAGTGCCCCACAGATCGTTGAAGAACCAAGAGCGTCTGGATCCGGTGGTCGATTCTTGAATAGATTCGAGGAAGATCAGAAGAAGGTGACACTGCTGCTTTTCCTACAACGATTCGTCGACGGTTTCGCCCCACAACGAGTTCTCGAGGAGCTGGACACGACGTCGATTCCGACCCACGTCCTCTCCCCCTACAACACGGAGCCCCCTAATTTCTTCGTCCTCTAACCGGCCTTTGTCCTTGCCACCATCAAAGGAGCCAACCAACAAATTCGACCCTTCCTTCCTTTTTGCATCCAAATCCAATCCCAAAAACTTACTTTCATCCATCCCGGTGGATCGACCCACACAAGCAAGTCCCCCCCTCAGAGACGGCGTCGACTCCGAAGAGAACAACTTCATTCCCTTTGCTGACGTTTTCAGAAGTCAAAGTGCAAAGAAGACAGAGGCAGAGGAGATCATAGATGATGGGCTCACACTAATTAATCTCCAAGGTGGATCTGTCCCGAACCAAAACTTTCACGAGTTTGTTGACACAGATATAATCGATAAAAGTGTGCGAAAGGAACATACTACGAAGAAGACACCATTTTCTCTCTTGGTGACTCCACCACCGTCACTTTTCCCTCGTTTCGAACCAAAATCCTCAGGAACTCCTCCACCCTTTGTGCCTACGATTAGTTCAAAGAGGCTTCCATCCATTTCAACCACTCATAGTACTAGCACATTGGGAACCGTTCCTACAACATCATCGACTACAACAACCGCAACTACTACTGTGCCCACTACGCTCACCACAACCACTACAACTGTGCCAACAACAACAACTACAGAGTCTACAACAGCAACCACAACAACTACGACAACTAATACACCAACAACAACCACGACAACCACTACGACCACAACCACTACGACAACAACCACTACGACAACAACCACCACGACAACAACCACTACGACAACCACCACTACAACAACCACCACCACAGCCACTACCACCACAACAACCACTACTACAACAACCATCCCAACTAAAAAAACAATAAGTATCAGTGAATTGGACAGGCTTCAATCCAACTTGGATCCCTGGGCTCACATCTATCCAGACACAACAGTTTCCTCAGGAGAGTCCCACTCCTCCACCACAACTACAACCGTCAAAACCCTCATCAATCTATTCAACATCCGGACACTTCCTCCCATCAAGACCGTCTCCACAACAACCTTCAAACCCAGATCCTTGGAAGACTTATTCCGTCATCGGGACGGTGAGAAAATCAATTCTCCTCCCAGCCTCAAGCGCGACAAGACCACGACAAAAGCACCTTCTCCTATTAAAGAATCCAAGTCCTCACTTGGGGACCAGCGACTTTCCTTAGGGGATCGATTGCGGGATCGACTAAAGGGTCTGAGCTTCAATTCCAACCGAAAGTCAACGACCACAAGGTCAACTACGACTGAACGAACAACTCGTCGCACTTTGGGAGTGTTTAAGCCACGATCTAAGCCCAAACAGACCGTGGGGGATCTCTTGGCCGCCATTCCAACGGATCAGGCCAATGGTCTTCTCCCCTCGCGCAAAAACGGATACAGCTCCAAGTCCAAGAAGTACTCTACCAAAATTCAAACTGATGATGTGAGCAAGTTTCTTCCATCAGACTACAATCCAAAACTAGTGTTCGCCTCACCCTCAAGCTCAACACATCTACGACAGATGCGGCATTGATTGCGGATATATTGTCCACCATTGAAATTGAGGATTTGGAGGCACTCATTCCTAAGAACTCTACAGACTCAACAACTACTCCCTCTGCAATCGTTGAGACGGTTACAAAGCCCCCCACAGACGAGATTACTACTAAAAGAATATCAAAGGTATGTAGCAAGTGATTTGAATTATATTTTAATATCTTCAAAGAATGCTTAAGATACTAAGACGGAATCGTCCATCTTCAATTAGGTGCATTATACCGTTATGCTCTTATTGAAGGCTTCATTACATATATTTGCATGATTTTATATAGATTTTTCAATATATATTTGTTATAGTTGGAGAAACAATTTGAGAGATTTGTCTCTCTTGAATAAACAAATATAAACAGTAGATTAAAAAAATCCAGGATACTGAACAGCTTAGGCATTTTTAATTGACAATCCACATTACGAAAAAAAAGTTATATTTTCATATTGATAGTTTCTATATATTGACACATTTGAGTGTGTTATATAGAAAACAAAATTGTCATATTGTTTCAAACTTTTCAAAGAGAAAAAAAATAACTTGACAATCAGTAAAATTAGTCAAAAGATGATAGCTTTGTTTACATAACATGTTTATATAATATTTACCTATTTAATCAAAAAAAATCCGGTAACTGCTTATGTATGATAATTTAAGTAGTAATGCATTTCTAATTAGATACCTTGTAGTAGTAACAAAAGATTTGCATTAATTTAAGTTTTTATCATTTTATTGAGACAAGTTAAACAATAGAACCGTCATGATTAGGGATATTCACATTATATCAACAAAATAATTTAATTTTCCATCATCAAATTGGATATATAAAGACCATAACAATTAAATATTTTTCTGTAGGTATTTTCGAGCGTAAAATTCGATGATGTCAACTCCTTCCTTCCACCTGGATACAAGCCTCCATCCGAGGAAGAAGAATCCACCACTTCCACGACCCCTCCAAGCACAACATCAAAGTCCTCAGTTGGAAATCTTTTCGACAGCATAATCAGTGATGACATATCAGCACTCCTCCCACCAGGCTTCAAACCAAAAGGTCCAGCAAGAACAACGACAGCAAGCTCGACTTCCACAACATCTACAACGACATCCGTTCCCAAGGAGGAAAGCACAAAGGATTCGTCTGCCTCCTCTAAGATATTTGAATCCTTTAGCAACGATGAAATTTCAGCATTCCTACCACCCGGCTTCAAAGCAGAGGAATCATCAGAAGTGACCACACCCAAAACAACCACAGTGACTGCCCCAACAGTTCAAGCCACAAAGCGCAAGAGGCCACAAACACCTCCACCCCCCAAATTCGTCATTAAATCCTTTTCAGACAGGTAAAACTATTACTGGTTCTGCCAGCGGGAATTTTATCCTTTAAAAGAAATAGTCGCTCTTCTTCTTGTTCATAATATTTTATATTCTCCTTTAAAGTGCCTCCTTTTTAATCCTTTTATGAAATGGATTGATATCATGTATACATATTTCAATTTTCCAAGCACGCTTAAGGTATAGGTATGCTGGCCAACTTGATGAACTTCAAGTTCTTCACATTCGTCAATATACGAAGCACCTATATCTTATGTTATATAATATATAATATCGTATCCCTATGCAATACTTTGACCACGACACGTTATCCAATTATACTAATCATTTGGTAGCTTTAAATAATAATATTTTGGAAATGATAACTGTATCAAATGAATTACGAATGAAAATGGATACTTCTGTTGGCTTTCTCCAAACGTTTGTTTATCTCCACTGCATGTGGAAATCATTCCTTCAAAATTCTTAAAGTGACTATATCACCTTATTTTCATTTTTAAACTCCATTTTTATTTATAGAGTAAGGACCACAACTGAATTTGCAGGCTGGCCTGCAGGCCCACCTTCTACAACGGAGAAGCCAAAGGCCTCTGATGTCAGCACAGAGTCAACAACCACGACCACGACAACCACTACGACCACTACGACAACCACCACCACCACAACAACCACAACAACCCAATCTACAACTCCGGGAACCTGTGGAATCAACTGTCGCCTCGCGGGCATCGTGAAAATAAAGAAGGGCTATGAATGGACAAATAGTCTAACGGATCCAAATACTTATGAGTTTCAGGATTTGGCTGAGAGGATCAATAGAGAAGTGAGCGGTTAAACATTAGTCGGCATTTTGATACAAAATAATTATTACTAATTATAAGAAAAACTTTGGTAGCCATTGATCACTAACATGAATAAAAAAAGACACGTCACATCGTTGTTTAATAAATGCTAGAAAAATTGATAAAGTTATTTTCTAAGATTGTTGTCGTTTAAATACATACAATTTGATTGTAAAACTTGATCAGAGACCAACTAAATTACTTAAAAAGTGCATTTTATAATAGTAAATCTTATATTAATTCAAGTGTTTTTTAATCCTTTTAAAAGCGTTATTTATCTTAGTTAAAAAACCATTTGTAAAAATTTTAATAGCTATCAAGCAATAGTAAAATTATATATATACTATATTCACTTCTGCACAGATGCATTTCATCGGTAGGTAGAAAATAAAATTACAATAGCGTAAAATGAGCTTTCGGAATTTTAAATAGATAAAATTGTGCGACAGTACGTCATTAAAATGATTTAACAATCTATACGTTTCTTCGAATACCCTTAAACAACGTTTTCACTTTTTATATTTATATTCTTTTTTATTTCCAGCTCAGTGAAATATACCGAAACTCATTGGTTGGTGATAACTTTGATCACATCGAGATCGAGGCCTTTAGCAAGGGCTCAGTTGTTGTGGACTACTACGTTTACTTCAAGGACTTTGAGGATGCCGTCAAAACGGATGATCTTAAGACCGTCCTCAACCAGCAAATGGAGCGCTCAGATGGAAAGGCCATGCTTGGAAACTTTGAAGTGGACCCAAAATCAACGGACTTCATAGGTAAGAATGAGGGAGAAAGAAAATAATGAGAGAGATGTTTGTACATTATTTCATTCAATCTAAGAGAAAAAGAAGTATTAAAATGGAAAGAGAAAGTCGTGCTCATAATAAAAGAAAAATCCCTTCCCCTGTTGTGATCGTGCGTACAATGATTCCCTTAATAAATTATGATTGTCCTATTGTGTAGAATGCTAGGCTTTTTGGACTGGGCGTAGATAAATAAATGCTTATCTCACAAATTGGGATTCTAGAAAATAGAGAGATTTATTTCTTTTCTTTGTTAATCATATATAAGACGTAAAAATAGTATATTTATAAATACATATTAAGGGAACAAATAGAGTACCTATATGAATCATAGACTTGATATAAATCTTGCTCATAGTAAATAATTTTCAAAGTAACACTTATGATTATTTATAATCGATTCTTAAAAAGGCCAAGGCACAGCTGTAAATAAAATAATTGAGAGTCAAGCACTCTTTCATTGAGGTTTTTGTTTATTTGGTATTCAATCTTATGCTCTCCCTATTAATTTTATCTCTCTTCTTTATTTGTAGTCCTACCCGACGAGTATGACTCCCCACTGACAGAAGACGAGGAAGGCGCCATTCCGGATTGGGCCATCGCCATCATTGTCCTTGGCCTTGGAACACTTCTCTTCCTTATGATCTTTGGACTCACAATGGTAAGACATTGACAGTATTTAAACATACCAATAAAGCCAACCTAAACATACTGTATATCTTTTAGATGACTGGCCGCCGTCGCCGATCCTCGAAGAAGAAGCATGACGTTCCTCTTACGGAAGATATGGTGAACGACATGAACAAGAGTAATCTTGCTGGCTATGATAACTACGGCCATGATGAGTTTTATAACATGGACGACGTCTGGAACAATGACAAATTCTACACTAATACACAGAAAACGAAGGTAAATTAAATATTTAGTGCTGTTTTTTAAGAACTGTGATGATATAAGACATCTAACTTTTTAGCAGATTAGTCAAAAGCAATATACAAGAGCTCTGAACTCTCCAAAAGCATTTTATGTACATTACAAATAGTGAAAAAGATTTACATAAATGCAATGAAAATATAAATATTTATACATGGTTAAGTAATATATAATATTGAAGATATTGTTTTCGTTACAATTCAACTATTCAAACGGGTTATTACTATTAGCGATGTAGTGTCAATTGTTACGCCATCTGGCGGGGACTTCATAAGCTTTCTTTCCTCTAGAGTTCATTCACATAAGTCATGGTCTTATAAATTCCGAGTTCTTTGTTATAACCGAAACTTATTTCCTTGCAAATAAAAAACTTTACTTTTGACAAACATGGCTACATATAATCATTTATGTTGCATACCAACTCCATGCTGTAAAAGGGCTTATGGTTAAGGTATGTGGATCACCTCGACGTAATTTAAAGAATGAAGTAAGTGATTGTTTTGGCCAAGTCATTTGACAATTGAACGCGTAGTCATTCATTTAATTTTTATTTTAAAGTGAAATGTTTAGTTATATATTTTTATTTATAGTTTGGTATATTTTCTGAACTGTGGAAAAAATTGTTTTATATATTCTTATATATTTTCCCTATCAAAATAAAAAATTGACCTTAAATATATATAGGTAATAGCCTACTTTATCTCTGATGTCAGGAAAATCAATTCAAATACCACCCCAGTAAATCCTTATAATACTATGCACCGGATAAAAAGGAATGACGTCACGTTCAATTAGCACTCTTTACTATTTTTATATTCTTTAACTTTATAATTTAAAGTAATAAGAATACAGTTTTATTGATACTTCATCTTTGGTTCGTATGTAGGCAGTTTATGTAGCTGTGAAGTTGAGCAAATAATCGGATTTGATGTGAAACAATTTATATCATTGTGATATCATTCTTATAGTCCATGATTGTTAAAACAATAAACAAAACTAACAAATATAATTTAAAAAGCCATCAACAATAACCTAAAGGCACTCTGGATACAATACTTCATAAAACATAAGGTTTTACAAGCCTCATATCATTGGATGAAATATTTCTTTGAAATTTTGTGTAGTTTCGTTTTCTTTATATCCACTGAACATACTTCTAATACCCTCCTATTTTCCTCTTTCAATCTCTCTTCCAGCGGCCTTATTCTAATGGAAGCAACAATGGTTACAGCACCGGTAGCACAGCAAAGCCAAGTCCCTACCAGAGCCAGCTCTATGACTCCTGGAAAACGGAGTGGAACGGACATTTCGACAACTACCGCATGGCCTCTGGAAACCCTGGAGGCGGAGGAAGTGCAGGAGGAAAGGAGTTCAATGGAAGCGGTGGAGGCTCCACCTACCTCACCAAGGGAGGACGAAGAGCCTCCTATGAAGATGACTTCTAAAGCCCCCCCAGCTCAAACGTAGGAGAAACCCCATACACACAAAAAGGAAGCAAATCAATGAGAAATCAAACTGGGCATTACTTCATTTTGTAATTAAAGACACTTTCTCCGTTTACTCAAGTCAAAGAATCCATCCTACGAATTTGCCTTTATTCTCCTCCTCCTCCTTCCCCTCTATAGGACTGAGCGGATTCCCATCCAAAGCAAGAAAGAAAGAGAGAGAAGAACCCTTCATTATAATTGTCCGTTCAAAACAATAGAGGGAGCCAACTCTTATAAAGAAATTTAAAAAAATCAATAAAAGAAAATACATTTACTGGAATTTATACCACTTGGAGTAATGATTTATCTCTAAGGGGCCTTTTTAATCCTCTTAGTGAAAAGGATTTTAAAATTAGGTATTTTCATAACTAGAAATTCAATCATAAATTCAACTTTTAGTCGATTGTAAAATGAATTCACTCCCTCTATCGTTCGAAAGGCAAGCTTTAATCAGGGTGCATGGCTCCCTCTTCCTTTATATCTTTTGATGGTAATTCTCTCCTCTGTCCTATGCATGACTCCGACCACCCATTATTCCACTGGCTCATTGGAAAATAACTGTGATACTATTTTATATATAACATACAATTGGAGGCCTTGAGAACCACATACTACATACATACTTTTTTCTCTCTCTCTCTCTCTCTTATATCTATCTCTCCTCTCTTTGCCCTCCTCCTTCAAGAGAGGCTCGTCTATGTATATATTATTATTATTATTGTACTTGAATGGGCTCTCTCTACCTGATGGGTTGCTCCACTCGCTCAAGGACTTCTCTTCTTTTTTTCTACGTCACTTAACCAGCCTTTTGTCAGTGAAGAATAAAAAAAGGTCATACCACTTTTACTTCAACAACAACAACAACAACTCGGACTTTTATTATAATCTATTTTTTGTTTTACAAAAATAAATTTAAATAAATAATATTTCGTATTGTGTTTATTTATTTATTTGGGACATAATGAGTTGATTATGAGGCAAGTAAGAAGATTATTTATTCCTCAATAAAGTATAAATTAATGTACGTATGGATACCTTAAACAGTTTGCATTGACCATAATGAATAAGTGAACAAAGGATACTTACTAGAAGAAATTAATTTGGAAGCCGAACCTTAATACTTTATGGAATTTTATTTTAATCATTGATATTTTAATATGTATGTCTATTTACTTGTTATAAGAATTTATGGTCTTTAAAAGGAAATAATTTTAGAATCTATTTATGTTTTTATAAAACACAATTTTTATTATCTTTTATTTATGTGTAATTATGTATTATACATATTTTAAATAGAATAAAGACCTTGCTGATGAAAAAAAAGCCAAACATCTAATTGCATAGTCCCGTAGATCAGAAATATTGAATTAAACTCGTAGAGGTTCAGTTAAAAGAACCCTTTAATAAAGGTACTGATCATTATTATATCTAAATGGTGTAATTATTCTATTTACTTATATATTCAAGTAAATGATTCAGTGAAACATGAAATCGTTCTTTTAGACCAGGAGTCGGCAACCCGCAGCTCTTTAGAGCTGCCTTTGTGAATCCCTAGAGCTTTTCCAAAAACTTTAGAAAACGGGAAAAAGATGGGATAGGAAAATTTATAGGACCAAATGTATGAAGGTTATTTAAGGAATTCATTTTTTGCGATTCCAGACACATTTTTTTAATTTATTGGGTCCGTTAGAGCTCTTCAACATTTTAAGTTACCGACCCCTGTTTTTAATTATAAAATATATGGGACAAATAAAATATTTGCGTCCCGTCAAAATTTTAAATCCCATAGAGATCCAATATTCTCATAATGGACCTGTATAGGACGACTTGTGTGCAGACAAAAATGAATGTTTCAAGAATTCATTGAATGCCTCATTAGCAACTTCAGCAATGGAATGATTCTCAATATATTCAGTTTATATAAAATACTTACTTTACAGTTTTTTAATTTAGTTTATTTAAAAATTACTTTAAATTGATGAAATGTTAAAACTTATACAATAAGAAATGAAGCGTACGAGCTGTTAGGTATCCATAATAAATAATGGGGTAAAATGGGTATTCAAAGCCCTAAAAAAATATGTAGAAGGTGTCGTTTGTTATCATAGCAGTTTTATATGATTTTTTTTTACGATAATGTTTCTTTAAAAGTGATAATTTATCCGAAAAAATTGTCTTGTATATTATTTTTAAGATTATAGTTCCTCAAACAAAATAAAAAATCTTGAAGGTTAAATATATGGGTTTCACATTTTAAATTATATAGTTAAATATGTGGATTTCACATTTCAAATTACACCCAGGTTGTCATTCTAAGCAACGAAATATACTACATATGAAACTACTAGCATGCGAATTAATATGCCTGCAGTTTGTCATAGTTTTATAAGGTGTCATAACATACTTTTATGGACAGTATGGTTTGATTGATTAACACATATTGTATAAAAGCAGTGATACTTATTTGTAAATCAAACATAAGACATTGTAAGGCGTGGCTAAAAAAAGCACACCCTAGTATTTCGCTCCGAGAAACACACATAATTGTCTTCAGTAGTCAGACCATTAAATTTTGCTGTCTTCCCTATGCTTATTCATTTAATAAGTTTTTAATCATGTTAGAGAATACTAACATGCATCATTTTTGAGGACAAAAGAATTTATACATAATGCACCAAAACAATTTATCTAATAAAGTATTGAAAGGGTTTTTAAACTCTCAACTTAAATAGTTTAATAACGTCAGGCCCGCCAACCCACTGTGTGACGTGGGCCCGATTTTTTTAAAATGAATGTGCCAACTGTGCCCCCTCATAACAACTGTAGGGCCCCCCAACAGCTTGGCCTGCTGCCGGGCCTGAATAACGTGGAGTATTAAAAAGTGTCGGAAGTGGTTGTCCGTCATTAGAGATATACTAAAATAGTTAACTAGATTATGTCACAAACTAACTCCAATTCGTATTCGAATCAGAATCAGATGAGGGCAATCACCCTCATGGTGGGGGGTAGATATTCGTCTTTGAAATTGTCTCACTCATATATTGAAAATGGAGGTTGGTAATTGACGAAATTAGTTAAATTCCATTATGTTCCCTCCCATGTAAAAAAAATAATAAAAAACTTTTATATAATTTAAGGACATTAACTAGAAAAAAAATTTGTTTGTGTATTTTATTCTGGCAAACAGTTTTATTAGAAAGGTATTTTAGTTTTAGCTTTTCTGTAAGCTAAAACTATAAACTAAAACGTTTAATTATGCCTTTTACACATTAACATAATTTTAAATACGTTCTTTTTTGTCCTAACATATTTTTCATGATTATGGAATAAGAAATAAATAAAAGATAATAACAATAAAATAAATGAAGTATTGAATTTATTATCATTCTATTCATTTTTTATGTTTAGCTTTTATACAATATTTGTTAAAAGATATTCTTTTACATACAAGAATATTATTTTATTGCAGAATCACCTTTTATCATACCTTCTGTGTATTAACAATATAAGACATTAGATATATAAATATTATTGAGCAAAGAAACGTATATTTTTCTATATTTTTGACAATGATATATATCTTTTCATTTTTGCTTTGCAAAAATATTTTTTATATTTTTAACTATTTGTACGTAATTGTAGAGTTTATTTAGAGAGTGAACATGGACTTTCTTTTATTGTATATCTTCATTTAAATCTTTAGATTCAATGCGAAATTTGCAAAGCATGTTTTATGTGGCAACAGAGTATTTGTACTCAATGATAGCATGGTTGAAATTAAAAATAATGGTTATTTCATATATATATTATTCTTTAATCATAACGCAAAAAAATAATGGCAATATAATTATTAGGTTAAATATTTTTGTTATACCTTTAAAATGACGGGACTTTCTTTTTCAAACTCTTCCTATGATACATCATATACACAGGCTTGTTGATCGGAGTTTTTTCTGATCGGCGATCAATAGCGATATAGCGATATTTGATCGCTGATCGGAGTATCGCAAAAGGTCCTGATCTTTATATCTTTTGATCGTAAGAAAATCACTAAAAATAGCGATCCGATCAATTTGTATAAAATAACTAAAAAAGAAAAATATTTGTAATAAGGATTTTTGAGACAACCCCTACATTTCTTAAAACTTAACTAGCTGTCACATTGACCAAAATCCATTCCAACAACTAATATTTGTTTAAAAAACACAAAATACAGACTAATACTAATGGAAAAAGCCAGTTTGTGCTATCCTGATATATTTGTGTCCTAAATATACAGACAGGCGACTATGTACAAGTCATTGTTTTGGAGCTCATAAGCTATGGGAGACATTTATTCTGGCATCTCCTGTCTTAAAATATGCAGACATATGTCAATTGTGGAGCCAGAGTGTTGGAGCTCATAGGCTATGAGAAACAATCATTCTGATATTTTTGTCCTAAAATATACAGAAAGGCGCCTATGGAGAAGTCGTTATTTTGGAGCTCATAGGCTATGGGAAACAATTCCATTGCCATATAAAATGAATACTTATAAAGGTTTGACTTTATATATTTAAATTTTAAATTAGAATTAGTATTACATAGGTAATTTTTTGTTGATCGCAATTAAATTGATCGGATCGCTGATCGGAAAAATCCCTGATCGTTATATCGCTATATCGCAAAGAATTTGTGATCGCTATTTTTGATCGGATCGCTATTTTTTTCCTGATCGCTCACAAGCCTGCATATACATAAACAACTGTTTAAAAATAATATACGACAAATACACATTCTATATTTTCAAAAAGGTATAAACTGCATTATTTGACTCTTTAAAAGTATAAATACAATTTATTCATATTAACTTTATGTGAGTATTTTTGTTATAATATAATTAGGATAAAACAACAGCATTCAAAGAATATTTATATATGCCAAAAGTGTCGTAAATCAAAGAACATTTATAATATGAATAAATAACAAAAAACATATTAAGTAAAAGTATAAATGCATTATATTTATATTATCTATATGTGAAAAAAAATACTTATATTTTGGATAAAATAACAGTATTCAAAGAATATTTTTATTTACTAAAATTGTAATAAATCAAAGAACATATATAATATGGATCAATTAGTAAAAAACATGTTTAAGTTCCTATAATTTTCTTTGATTTAAATGTAAATATATATGAGGAAAACTCTCTCAATATTCCGAAAACATACATTTAACATTGTATGTATTTAAATTAATGGCCTTAATTCTTTATATAAATGAGCTATGATATTATCATATAATATTACTTTTACTGTAGCTATATCATTCAACCCCATTTTTTGTCCTTAATATAATGAAATAAAATTATTAAGATCAATAAGGTTGAAGTATTTTGTTTCTCTAGGTCGCAATATACAATGGAACTTAGAGTTCTAAGGTCCCCCCCCCCCCCCCTCAACCTTCACATTTGATTTATCTCTAATTGTATAGGCTCTATACTAGTTACTTCGTTCCTGGCTCCTATGTTGTAGATAAAAAGGCAGGAGGCGATGAGAGCCAAGGACGATTTCCAGTTTTTTTTTTACACTCATACCTTGAAGGATTCTATTACACAGATGATTATGTAACTAATACACACAATGGCCTGCCCATATAGATTAAAGGCACCCGTGTCACCACTGGTAGGCGGTCCTCATAAAATGCATTGTATAAAATATACTTTAAGCAGGTAATTGGGGGGAGGGGGTATATTGAGGCATTATCTATAAAAAATTAAAGAAAAGGTTCATGACTCATTTAAACAAAATTATAATGTGATCGGGTTTGCTGTCTTATTTTTAAACACATTTTAATTTATATATCTATTTTTTTTTTCAAAAACACATGGTTGAAATTGGTTTAATTAGGTAAAATACAGAATTAAACTTAATGCTGTTTTAAATCCTATAACTTGAAAACCTTATTTAAGTAGCAAACAAACAACGACTCTTAAAAGAAATCACATGTATTGTGTTAATGCATTAAAGTTTATTTTATTTTCAAGGTTATTTGTGATAAATCTTTTCAGATATATAAGTCAAAAAAAATATTTTTCAACATATTTAATTAAGACTGGTGTATAAGACTATTTCAAATTAGATCCAACTTTTTGAAAAATATTTATGAATAGGGAGCGTGATAGCTGTGTGCGTTAAGGCGTGTTCAACTCTCAATGTTGGGGATGCAGGTTCGAATCCCGAGAGGGGATGGTCATTTTGGTCTACCTCATTGAGGAGATCCTAGGTTTGATAGACTAATTTTAATGCTATAATGCTTATTTATATCCTGTTGGATGCAATTCTATCGAACCACATAGGCCAAAAATATTAATATATATATATATATATATGAATAGATTTCTTTCATTAAAAACCTATTATATCCCTACTAAATCTGACCTTTTAAAACAAATATATATATATATATATATATATATATATATATGAATAAATTTTCTTTCATTAAAAACCTATTATATCCCTAATAAATCTGACCTTTTAAAACAAATTATAAAACAGTTAAAAGGGAGTCTATACATTTCAACAAAAACTCTTTCTAATATTTGGTTTCACAAACCTTAGTTTTGATAGGAAAAGATCGGACGGTCGAATCTGAATGCTGAACTAAGGATAATTAAACTATTATGACTGTGTAGACGAAAAACATTATATTTGATGATTTGTGACGATTAACGCCAATGCATCAATTCAATTCAAGTATTAAGTCTCTGCACATTTATCAATTACCAAATGATTTATTACAAAATCAATCATTGCATTGCTTATATTAAAAATTAGAATTGGACTCATTGGAGTCTTTAGAGATTTATGACGCTGTTATTATTTCGAATTATTTCATTTTTCTTAATACCGGTTCTATCATTTCAATCTCATATTAGACCATTTTTTCTGTTTTATTTTTCGGCCCCTGTTTTATCTATTTCCACTTTTTCCTTCAACTTTGTTTCTTATATGGATTATACCAAGTAAGTGATATTTTTTTGATTATTTGAAAATTGGTAACGCAATCTAGTTCATCCATCTCCAGACTTAGAGGTTAAACCATCATAATATAAACACATTTAAATAAACACTTCATTTGATGTGATATAATTTAGTTGACTTAAATTCCAAACTTTGAATTCTTACCATAGAACTAAATTGTACTCGGGTAGTATAAATCCTACCAAAATAATAATAGTATTGTGGATAAATAATCACAATATATCACTTTAAAAAATAAAGACGTGTACTCAATTGAAGGTTGTTGTTTATTTCGGTTACGGCTTATATTTATTGTCATCAACAAACAGTTTAGATAAAATACACATAAGACAATACGATAATTATTAAAAACATATTCTAGACAGTTGCGTTAAAACATACATAAATGACATTATAGTTCATAATTATTTCCGAGAAATAAAATAACCTTTTATAAAGGGACAATAAGACGATGTGCAAAGCTAAAAATGTCACAACAAGGCTGTTCTTGACATAAAATGTTGATATCTTCAAGCAATTGATTTAATTAGACCTAGATAATGTGCGAAGTTGATGGACTGAATTTGATAATTTCGTCAGCTTAATGCTTGATGATAAATTGAATGCTTATCGATTCATTGAAATTTTGAACTAGAATGAAGCATGACTTGGCATAAATCTATTTATTTTTTTGTTAAACTTGAAAATATTGATATATTTTGATATGGAGGCTTACTTTTTTGTAAGTTTTTGCCTTTTTCACATATTTGAATAAACTAATTTTCCATCAGTATCATTATATTCTCTTTGGAGAAGCATCAAGCGTGTCAATGGATAAAAAATACAAGTTTTGTTTCTTCTTTGATCAACTTCGAATTAGTGAGTAAGATTGACATGGTGAGAGTTCTTAAAATCATTATTACAAGGAAAGAAGCTCTACAATTAATTAAAAATACACATTTTATAAATTTTATGACAACTGTAGGAATTTTAAGTTTGCCAATATTTAGTCAAAAATCAAATTTGTTATGAAATTAACATAAAATACCTTACATATTTTTTTTTTTTTTTTTATCACAATAAATTTTAGAATAATCTTCATGATGACACTCATCATCGTTTTGATCATTGTATTTGATTTTGGTATTAATTCATCACATGAGTATTAATTCGGTTGAGTGATTTTTGCATAAATTTTATTATTGAGATAAATTATTTATTTCCTTTTCATTCGTTGGAAACAAAGAACTCGTTTATTTTTAGGTAGCTTGTAAAATTTTATACGATATTTTATTAAACTATTATTTGTTCAAAATACACTTAGTTAAGCATACATGGTGATCCATAAGAAAATAAATGTAGAGAATACCTTAGACAGAAGGCTTAAGTTCCTCTGAAGCTTTATCTTTATATTCATAGCATGAAAATGAGTGTAATTCAGGTCGTGTAGCTAAAAGTTCTTTGTATTTTTCATTTTTTTATTCGGTAGAAGGTGAAATTATTCATGGGAAATATAATCAGACTTAGTTAAGTATAGTTAAGGGCTGGACATCTAGGAATCATAGTGAATATTCATGCTTAAACATTGTGCCCTTGGCTTAGAAGAAATATATTGAAATGATAAGAAATTGTTGAAGATGGTGTTTGAATAAAGCAGTGTTTTGTATTGAGTATGTTATATCAGTGGAAGTGTTTGCTGTTGTCAAAAACGAGTAACTAAATTCGCTTGACTGATCAACATAACATCCCATTTTCAATCGCCAAATTATAGTGTTATATTGTTATTGATTTCTAAGTTGATATTCTTCAATCGAACGTTGACAAAAACACTCCTGAATCAGTTTTTTTTTATTTCACGCTTTACTCTTTTAAAATATTATAACATTTTGTGAATTATTCTATCAGGAAGTATTTTGTTATAAGTCGTTTAGTCTTACAAAATATCAAAAATTTATAACAACTGGAAGCAGTATCATCAAACGTTAAATCCCTATAAAACGAAAAGACTGTGGCCATGCAATTTGCTATCCTAGACATTAAAGATCCATAGGATAAGATGACCTGAACATAATCATAATATCAGTTCGGTATTATACCTTCAGCATCCATATTCAAGGGACACCAACAATGAAATAGAAGTTTGCTGGAGAGATTATAAAATACTTCGGATCTAGCTCAAAGAATACAAAGAAAGACAGTATAATACATTAATGATTTTATAGAAGATTTTGATGTTAAAATGTATTGACTTGATTTAGTCAATCTTATTTTTATTTGTTTTTATTATATATTTCATTTTTAGTAAGTTCCGAATTTTTTTCAGTAATCATTGAATTTATAATTATTATTGAAATTTCATCTTTTTAATGTTAATAATATAAATTCACTAATGCCACAAAAAAACTATATATTAGAATAATGTATATGATTAATATTTTTCTTGCGATGTTTTATCTGTAAGTTCTTATAACACCATAAATATATAACATTATTCCAACACAATATACAAAAACAATGTATACTTGTATGCTAGTGGAAAAGAGTGTTTTCCACAAAAACAAAACAAATATTTTTGCATTGCAGACATATTTGTTCATATCATTATTGTTTAGTATTCCTCAAGAAGTTATTTTATTTAGATAACTTTTTTGGTCCAGAAGGAATCCTGAAGAGGGACAAAATATGAAAAAGAAAACAAAATGAGATTTCTCTGCGTAGATATTTTTATAAAGCAAATCAGAATTTACCTCATATTTTTTAGAAAGGAAGATTATTGCATTATAAAAAATATATACATTTATAAGGGAAAAAATGAAAGCCCGAAGCTTATTTATTGTATTGCTATGGATTAATGTGAATTGCATCAGTGAGGATAAGAATGAGCAAAATGCCATTAAAATTCGTTAATTGATCTTGAGATATTTTAAATGGGATTAACTTCGAGTAAGGGAGTCCAACCGTCAATCACAACATTCGAATTACCCTTTAATTGAACAAACGTGTTCAATTATCTAACTACAGCAATACTCAGTCTTTATATTAATTATCCATATCTACTCTAAATTAAATGACGAAGGATTTTATATGAATTAAAATAAATTTAAAGATATCTTCTTATTAGCTCTCACTTTTATCGTTTATATTTTTACATACTGGAACTATAAAGACGTGCAAGTGATCATTGAATAACTGTCCAGTTCATTTTAACAATAGTTACCCCCCCCCCCCCCATTTGTTTGCTTTTTTAAGTGTATTAATATACATTTATTTCTATTTAAAAACTTTTTATAGAAGCGTTAATACGTATAAATTATTGTATTATATTATAATTACTTAGAAAACACATTTTTCCACAAATGTTGATTGATGTTTGTAGGTCATATTTCAGATTATATTATAGGTAGTCTGTATTTTTTTATTTTACAAAGTATTTTAATCTACGACAATACAATAAAACGATTAGAACCATGAAAAAATCCACATTTTATCCTGATATTCAATTATTCTAGACATGGAAAAATTAATATTTTAAATTGTGCTAGGACTTTGATCAGAAGAGTAAGAAACTTCAAATAAATTGTCATGTTATATTAAGGTTATCACTTTTTAACGGTAAATTTGAACTATAATGATAATTTATGTTTTTACACAACTGTTGAAGAGAGTTTTATTTATTAATTTATATTTTTATTCTATATTATAGTTTTGTTTGTTTGTTACAATATTGAATAAAATTACGTGACAAAAAAAAGAAACTCACTATTACAAATGTAACTTTCGGAACATGAATGGAAGCTATTTATTGCGTTAATATCAAGTGTATTTTCTACAAACATAGATTTTTATCTGGATAATCTTTTTTTATTTGGAAAAAATTCGGGAATACATTCGGCGCATTATTTAAGTATTTACTTTTTAATATGTGATGCTTCCATTAATATTAATAAAGGGTTTTATTCTGCTTTTATCTGAATTTACAAATATATCTCTTTATCTATTCAGATTATGTCATGGAACTCATTGTCTATACATTACTTTTTTTAGTTATAACAGGAGTATTTTTGCCTGCTCAAAGTACATAAAACTATATTTGAAGTCTGTTCTAGGGACTAGAGTTTGGTTATTTACGTACATACCTAAATGATGCTTAGTAAGCATATAATATTGTAAGAAAACACAAGTAAATGTACTTTGTTTCTGAAAACCAATAAAGATTGTTATTCAAGACAAGAAAACATTAAGGAAATATTTTTCATATGCATAACACAAATGAAGAAAATTGTGTGTACATTTTTTTGGCGTTTTATTCAGATATTTTAGAAGCCCTTATTCTTACTCTCTAAGGATTATTTGTATCTTTCTTCTGCACACAAATATATTTTTTATTCAACAAATAATTTTAATATAAATGTCCAACGAAGGCAACTATTTTAAAATTAAAACGAGTCATAATTGATATTAATAGAGAAACAGTATAATTTTTTTGTCTTATTTATTGTGTTTTGTTTTAATATTGATGAGTAACTTTTATATTCAGGAACTAATTTTAAACTACAATGTTATTTATACATTATATCATGTATAATTTCTCTGAATAAATAAAGTTAATAAAAAAATAAACCAAACTTTATGAAAGGAAAAGGTTTGAATGGAAATATTTATTATTATTTGTTAAAAAAATACTCAGTTTTGTATAAGTTTCTAACAATTTGAAATACACTTCTATTTTACATTCATCCAAGTTTTATGAAAGATTGGTGGTAAGGAACCTTTCGAAGGGCAAACAAGATTATATATATTGGGTAGGTAACTAAGTTCTTAGATTTTTATATTTTCTATTGTTTCACTTTTTGTTTGGTAAAGTGCCAATATACATTCGAAAGCTCTTTCTCTCTCTTCTATGTTTTTAGTTTTTCTAAAAAAAAATTTTTTGATTATTTTTAGCTTAGAAATTGATATCTGGAATCAAAGATCAGCATTTATGACACCTGTTTACGTTCAACAACGGCGATTTTGACCTCGACTTTGAACTGCAGAGTTCGACGAAGAGCATCTGAATGCACTATTGACGGACGATGGTCGCCAAACAAGTCGTGAATTGTTCGAAAAATTGAACTGCACTCATATGATAATCCTCAATCAATGTTATTCGATGGGATTTTTCGAAAAATCGGATATTGGGTACCTCATGAGCTCAATGAAGAAAAAAAATAAAAACGTCTTCAAATTGTGGCTCAAGACCTCGCTTGCCATTGAGCAACATGCAGTTTTTTGTTCCAAATCGTCACGGGAGATGGTGCCTATACATCAATATGAAGCAAAGAAAGGAAGGGTGGCCCAAAGAGATATCGAAAGTGAAGCAGGATCTCCACACAAAAAGGAGAATGATCTACGTTTGATAGGACTTGGAGGGCATGGTGCACTTGGAAATGTTCGAAAGAAACGCCACAGTCAGCAAAGAGCTCTATGCTGCCCAGCTGTATCGCACAAATGAGGCTATTCGACAAAGAAACCCGATAGACAAGGCCAAGTCATCTTTCTCCATGACAACGCTAGGCCTCATGCTGCACAACTCATCAAAATCGCACTTCAGGAGCTCCTATGGAAGTTCTTTAGTATTCACCGTACTCTTCGGACCTTGGGTCATCGGATTATTACCTTTTCCGCTTTCTATCAAACCAAATGACCTTTGACAACGAAGAGCACATCAAAAAACTGCCTCAACAACTTTTTAGACACCAGGAAAGGATATTTTGGCAGAACGAATTCTACCAATTGGTCAAGAAGTGGGAGGAGATCGTAGACATTAGCGGAGAATACATAGTCGATTAATTTACTTTTATAGTTATTGTTTTTTGTTCAAATTAATACTTATAATAAAACTCTAGAAACATTGCTTTTATCCTACATATATTTCATTATTTAAATGTCATTATGAATCATACGGAAGTAAATAAATCCATGATCGATATTATTAGCAAAATACTTTCATGTATCACAAAAGAAAATGACACTTTTTTTGGTTTTATTATATCACAAATCATGTTTTATTGAAATACTTGTCTGAATAATGAATAACTGTAAAAAATATATCAACTACCTCAACATTCGTCAATGTTATTTAGATTAGTTCTTTACTTATAAAACATATATAAGTCATACTTATAAAATCTTTATCAAAAAACTAAATTTGAAATAATATTTATAGATGAATTATAATAATATATATTTGAGCTTTTAAGAGCATTAATTATTAATTCTATATCAATTTGAAACACTATGATTCTTACGGTATTATAAACAGTTGTGCATTGATTGTATAGCGCAGGTACTCATTTATATTTTAGCATAAAAAATATATTTTTAAAAAGTTTTACTCAATTTTTCTGAATAATTTATGACCTACTTTCACCCACATTTGGTCAGAAAAATGATATATTAAGGATAACTGATAAGCTATACAAGTAATATTAATACTGGAACAGCAATTCTGTTGAATGCATTTTTCAATATTTTCTTCAAGAATTATATATATATATATATATATATATACATACAGGGTGGTAAGATCAAATCCGGCGTTTTTTTTTCTCTCAACTTAAAATACACATAAAATCGTTCATTTCTGTTCCATTTTATTTATTTAGACATCAAAATGCTTGTACAGATGTGTAGATTCTGCTTATTCGATCCATCCGCCACCAGGGCCCTGTCCAACTTCCTGGCCTGCTTCATTATGGAGTTGATCAGGGCGGCCTTGGTGTTGTGAGCCAGTCGGTTGGTGTGTCGCTCAGGGTAGCCCCAGAAAAAATAGCCCATAGGATTCAAATCGGGGGAGCTAGGGGGGTTCTTCTGCGTCAACAGCTGGTCAACCTTGAGCTTATAGCTGTGACAACGCAAATCCTCATTCACACAGGCCAACAAATTTACTTGAGAAACGTCCAGCTCCTTTGCGAAATCCCTGATCTTACGGACCTGTATATATATATATATATAATTTTTACTTATACTTATATGTTTCTATTAAATAACATTTTTACATCTTTTGGAACAGTATAATGTGTTTCCTTTGTTTGTAGAGGCTTAGGAATTTCTATTGTGAATTTATAATATTACAATAGAAGCAATTTACTTGTTTACTCATCTAGTAAAGAAGAATAGGGTTAAGATAATTAATTGGGTTCTGCCTTTGATCATAGACACGCCCATAAATCTTACTCTCTTATCCGACTCTCATATAAACAAACAACTCAAAAAATCCAATGACTACCACCTACTTTTTATAAAAAACAATCAAACTTTGATTTTTTTAACAGCAAAATGTTAAAGAAAGATGTATGGAAAATTAAAAAAATATTAAAAATTATGTTAAGTAATTGAAAAA
Source organism: Caligus rogercresseyi (assembly GCA_013387185.1). Classification (NCBI taxonomy): domain Eukaryota; kingdom Metazoa; phylum Arthropoda; class Copepoda; order Siphonostomatoida; family Caligidae; genus Caligus; species Caligus rogercresseyi. The sequence goes on from CP045892.1 coordinate 26,527,340, forward strand.
GTTGATATGGAATATAAAAATCAATTATGAAGCAAAAAGCTGGCGGATTCATAGCATTGTTAACCTTTACTATATTAGAATCCACAAAAATAATGAATCTGTGTCTATCCAAAGATAGGTATGTTTATTTCATGGTTTATTGATGGTCAAAAGAACCACTGATAATAAAAAAATCAGTTCTCTTTTGGTAATATGGTCCTACCTGTAATGCAATATACCTTTGTCTACTTTTGAGTATATTATCCAAACTCCCATGACGTACACACTTGAATGTTTATATTTTTTAGGATGATATCTTTTCTTTCAACCTCACAGTGATTATTATCCATCTTTTTGTTTGTTTGTTTCGAGACAATTATCATCCTCACATGTTAGATTTTTTTGTTTTTTCGCCCCAATATTTACAAAAATGTTTATTTTGTAAGATCAAATTGCATATGTGTGAATATAAATGAAGTTTAAAGTAAGTCCTTTTAACCTGTGACCCCTTTAATGACGTGAATCAACATTGACCCTTCCTCTCGGGAGCCGAGCTAACGCCCGCAACATTGAGAGTGGAGAACCCTTCCACTGAATTAACAGACTTTAAGAGAAATACTTTCTTATATTTTAATTTAGCTTTCAATAAGAATAAACATAAGAGAAATAGTGTATTTATGGAAAATTTATATTTTTGACATGTATATTATAAAAATATTTTTTTAAATAACATCAAACTTTTATTTTGATTTTTTTTGTCCGCAGCAAGGCCTTTATAGTCAATAAAAACATATAGAATTAAAGCAACTAAAAGAGTGATAGAAAATTTTAAGTTTTACAACAACAATAAACATCATAGTTTAAAATAATTTTTCTACTAAAAGGCTAGAATATCTTAACATACAAATTTAAACAACAAATACAATATCTAAAAAAACAACAATAAAATTATGAGAAAAAATATTATCAAAAGGTAAAATTATTTTTTTAATTTTTTCCTTGCAGTTTTCATTGTCCTTGGAGTAAATTTTTTTGTAAAATCGAAGCACCTTTTTCAAAATATGGAGATGTCATTCAGATTGCTGGATGTTGTATAGGAGTATCATTTTTTTGTAAATTGAGATTTCTCCAGGATTTGCACCATTTTCTAACTTTGAGAACCGCTGCTCATAATTAGATGATGGTAGAATGGCCAATATATTGACTTTGTAAACCACACAGCACCCACAGATTTGAGTACATCTCATAGGGGACCAAAGACCTATTGGCAGAATTGAAGTCTTCTCTTCATTGATTTCCAATCCAGATGCTTTAGAGAAGTTTTCCCAAATAAGAGAGTAATATCTCAATCCTTTTATGTATTTGGCGTTTAGTGGCCTTTCACAATGAGAGTCATCATCTGCATAAAAATCCACCAAATGTTCTTCCCTCCAAAACTAATGCCAAAGCCCCCATACTTCCGAATGAGGGATCTGCAAAACTGTTCCATTGCTGCAGCGAAAAGAAGGGGGAAGCCGCACACAACCCTTGTCTACAACTTCTACCCAAACAATAGCATCACTATGAACTCCATCGATACAAAGAGTTGAAGAACCTTTGAACAACAGAGCTCTCACAGGAATAAAAAACGTCGGGGAAATACTTTCTAACAGCTCGTAAATAAAATTGTGATAAATAGAATCGAACGCCTTTGTAAAATCTACTTTTATTATTGCTCCATAAGTTTTCCTATCCCTACTCAAATCTATGGCAGCTTGAATATTTATTGAAATATCTTAAATATATCTATTTCGTAAAAATCCTATTGTTAATTTTTTTAACATTCTGTTTAAAATCGGCTCGATGTGCTTAGCCAGGACTCCTACTAATATACGATAAGTCTCGTTAAAATTGTCAAAGGTCTCCAATGATTTGTTCGAGAACCATCACCCTTTTTGGAATTAAGACGATCCTACCACGAGTAACCGCAGAAGGAAGTCTACCCTTAGTCTCCATTTCTTCTCCATGTTTGCTAAGATAAGGGACAATGTCTTCTGAACATAAGGTAAAAATCTTCCCCTTGATATTGTCTGGATCAAAACTTTATTGTCCTTAAATTATTTTTTTATAAAATATAAAATGTTATCATGGACTAAACAAAGAACCAGAAATGATCTTCTTATGGCTAGGGAATCAGCTTCTCGAATATTCAAAAACTTTACGAATTTTTTCACAGAACAACACTCCAAGAATTGAATGAAAATCTGTCAGTATTTTATCATCGACAACTAATTTGTTGATCCTCTTAGCTGAGTCCTCTTTTTTAAGCCATAAAACTGTAGACGTGAATGTGAATTTTGTTCAGCTTCTACTTTTAACCTCATTTCCTCTTCTGCAACTTCAGCAATTGCCAATTGTTAGAGACGTCTGTTACTAAATGACGAGAAAATAACGTTCCTTTTTGAATCGCAGACTCAATGTCATCCTGAATTTGAATCATAATCTTTTTTTTGCTCTTCATGAAGCTTATAGTGGTATTCTCGGACGATTCTACAAAAAAATCCATAAAGCCGACTACAGGAAAGAGAATAATCAAAATACATTTGCAGTTTTGCTTTCAGTTTTATTTATACTCGTCTAACTCAATACCCCAGGATCAAATTCTAAAACTTTTCTTTGCAGTAGCAGTAAAAAATTCTAGATTGAGCATCCTATGATCAGAAAAAAGTACAAAAAAATAAGTGGCTTTTTTTGTGCAAGAAGACAACTGAGGAGTCTTCAGAGCATGATCGATTCTTAACTGTTTATCTCTCATCCTCCAAGAGTATTCTTGATCAGACCTTAATTTTTTAACAACATCTACCAATCCTAGCTGGCATATTAGTTTCGTAAGGCTGAAATAATTGGGTAGGATTCTATTTTAGCATTCAGACTAACATTTAGGTCTCCTAATAACACAATTGGTCTTGGATCTAATTTTATATTGTTAATTATGGATTGGTAGAATGTTGAGGACTTATCATTCGGTCATATGCGTTTATCAAATTAACTTATGTTTGCCTTGTAGTGACTTTAATCAAATGCCATTCACTTTTAGAAGAATATCATTTGATGCATTCTGATGCTCCATAGGACTTAATATGAATTTGAGTATACCCCCGATGATTACCAAATCCAGTAAAATAATAGGAATACCCGGAGCAACACACAATAACTACAAGACCGAAGACAGGATGACGAAATTAAAGATCGTACATCTTATAAAGAGATGATATCAGAATTAACCTTTAAATACTTTTTTCATCATGGCATGCCTCGATTCCGCTCTCTTCCACTCTAGAGTTGAGAGAAACTACCCTTTTCATACCCATATTTCTCTTCATATCCTCCAACCCCCCTTCCTCAACATAGATGTCCGTGCACGTCAATGAGATCATATTATCACCTCTTTAATTTATTCACATGATATTATATCTTATAATCAGAGTGAAGAAAAAAATCAAATAAACCTAGCCACATGTTACATTTTTTAATACATCCAACAAAGTCAGCGATATTGAAGAAAACTAAGGAAATGCTTAATTTTATATATTTACTCACTAAACCTAAACACTAACAATCTTTGCAATGTTATGCTTCTTTTGTTATGATAATAATAAATAGTGTTAGTCATAGCAACAAATATAAATTTGAAGGCAAATCCTAGGAAGAATGTTTACTTTTCTGGGATCCTATGAATGGAGAGAAACCTTACTCCGTTTATATTTAGGATCCTCTACGTTAAGAATTTGTGTTCCACCTTGAAGTTTCCGGAGCTTCAAGAGCTATGCCCTGAACTCGAGCTCGGGGAGAATCAGGATCATTACGGGCAGGAAGAAGGCGAACCTGACTGGATGGATCCGGAACAAGCCCGGCGGGATGGGCGGGCCTGAAAGGGGCCAGGCCCGCCCACCGAGTGACGTGGGCCCAATTTTTTTATGAATGTGCCAACTGTGCCCCCCCCCATAACAACTGTAGGGCCCTCCCAAAAGCCTGGGCCGCAGCCGGGCCTGATCCGGAACTTTCTGTTTTACTGTGGAGTTCCAGCACATATAAGTTCGTAGAGGCCGAGGAGCCTCTAGTCATGGAAGAGTTCGAGGAAATCTTTAAGGCTGAGCCTATCGACGATTTCCTTACCCATCGGATGAGGTTTGGACACTACTAGTGTGGCAATACGATACATCACTCGATTATTGTTGGCTTCATTACAATACCGCTCGACAGTCTTCTAATAGGGAAACTCAACCCTAGGGAAGTCATCAAGCTCGAGCGAACAATGGAGTCGGGAGATGGTGGGAAGGATTCAGCTCTCTTATCGAAGTAAAGAGGATCCAAGGCGTGGAGTCGCCCAAAGAAGTTCAAAGACCCAAAGTCATCCCCAAGACACGTGACCACAAGTGTTCTACATTTGAATGGAAACAAGGAGGATAAAAATGCGTCAGAGACAAAGTAAATTTTGAGAGGATACCTTGCCGCAATCTAAAAACCCATTTTTTTTTTCATAATCGATTTCTTATAGGTCAATACAGGCTCTGAATCATATGATGTAACCTCAGATTGTACTGAATTCTGTATTGATAGAATGCACCAAGGTCATTTTTGGATTTATCATCCAAAGGTTTACTAAACTTAAAAATACTATTTTACTCTGAAGCGAACAAGTCATCTTCTACAGGCGAGTGTAGTTAATTGATACAAAGCTATGAAATAGCTAACATTACACACTCCATTTTTTCTTTGTTTTTATTGAAAACTTTTGTTTGATTAAAAAAAAATCAAACATACGACTGGTAGTAAATTAGATTTCCTTTAAACTAATAATTATTGTTGAAGTCTGTAACATCCACCATTTTCAAGAAATTTGCGGAAAGCTATATTTTTACTAAATTTTTTAAACTTTGACCTCGTTGCGCGACTCGTAATGTTGACCAATTTTGTTCAAACTTTGTATGTCGTCTTCTTTTATCACCAAGAAACAGAAAATCCCACAATGTTGCTAACATTTCAAACATTTGAAAAATCAGAACAGCCCTAATATATATATACATATATACATTAGTGTTTAAGTTTTTTTATTAAATTATCTAGATATATTTCGTCACATACTTTAAAGTATATAAAATGTCACTAAAAATATATAAAATAATTACATATTTTCTTCAATATCGATAAAATGTTATTTTTAAATGATAACTCTCTTCTGACATGAATGGCTTATACGTAGACTGATGCAACATATTCAGTTTATACCCATATATGACTTTTAGATTAATTGTTCTCAGAGTTGTATCCATTGGTTTTTATTGTCTTATGATTTAATAATTTTTTGCAAATAAATAGTAAAATCAAGTGAGATTGTATATTTCAAGAAACTCAATACTCCTTATTGACACGCATTCCGGTCCCTTTCTAATCGACACAACCTACCTTTACAAACATTTTCATTATGAGCCTGTCTGTTTTGGATCCTCATGGGATGAAGAAGTGCAGCTACAAATTTTAATACAGTGTAAAAGGTCATTTAAATTACTGTTTATTTAATAAAATACTTAAATAAATATTCTTCATAAATATATATATATTTTTAATATCTTATATTTTATGTAAACGATTATAAATAAACCTAAATAAGCATTCCTTTCAAAGAAAAATTTGACAAACATGAATATTGGTAGAATTTATAACCGTACATGCCTTTTATATGTATTGTTTTTAGCAAATTAATGAAAATAATAATTAGATAATTCAATTAAATGTTGTCTAGAAAATTATCAGTTCTCCTTCTTGACTAACAAAAATTACATCATACCAAGGATATATTAAGGGATGTTCATTTAGAATATACGGATCCGTAGATCAATCGAGGTATTGGACATTAGATGAGACATTAAGAGGTTGAAGGAATGAATTTGGCTTTCCTTTTTGAGTTTAAATACCTACTACGAGAAAGAATCCAGTAAGTACTCGCATAGTATGTTTGTTCATTATTTACATATATTATACATAATAACACATTTTGATTTACTGATTAATGAGAATACTTTTATATCATTATATAAAAGTTTGGAGATCATTAACAAAAGAAAATGCAGTGCTTGAGAGGTTAAAGAATGGGATGCAAATGGGATGGGGGGAAAACGAGTAGATGCATCTTTGATACCGAGGTAACTTGGTAGAAGATGTAACTCTGATTCCCAAAATAGTAGCTGAATATTATGATAAGATGTATAGATGTTGGAGATGTGTCAAAGAAGGTCTAAAATGTAACATTACTTGTTCTTCGAAAATAAATTTAAATAGTAGCATTGATGAATCCCAGGAAATGAGTTCCAGTGAGGAAATAAAACTAACACACCCTGATAGAGAATTTCTTGAAGAAAGATATTGCAATCCGAAATTAAGGAATATATTTTTGCATAAAAAAAAAGAATAAAGCACCAGGCCCTGATGGGTTCCCCATTGCGTTTTATAAAAAGTTTCATACTTATTTGGTACCCTTATTAGAAAAAGTATACGATGAGGGTATATGTGATGGTGTTTTTGATACCCATATAACCAATGGGAATCTAATTTTGATACCCAAAGATGGGAAGGACCCAAGACAAATAAAAAATCTTAGGCCTCTCACAATGCTAAACACGTCCTATAAAATTTATAGTGGAATTGTATCCAACGCTTACAATTGGTATTGCCTTCCTTGATACACTCCTCCCAGAAAAGTTTTCTGCGAGGTAGACGTATGGAAGACGTCGTTAGAGGTATAAAGGATTGCATAACTACAATGGAGGCTAAGGAAGATAAATTGGCTCTGGTAGCCATTGATTTTATGAAAGCCTTCGATAGTGTAGATCATGAATGGCTAATAAAGTGCCTGGAAAGGAAAGGTTTTGGGCAAAATTATATTAGAATGGTCAGCATGTGCTTGAAGGGTCTTTTTACGCATTTTGGTGGAGAAGAGACCGCTTTTGCAGTAAATAGAGGCTGCCGTCAGGGTGACCCAATATCACCGTTCCTCTTTATATTGGCACTCGACCCGTTAATATGCGAGATCAACTCTTCATTAGATATAAGAGGGTGAAGATAGGCAAAAATCATCACAAGGTAGAGGCTTTTGCAGATGATCTTACTGTCCTTTTCTCGGGAGAGAGTAAAGATATTATGAAGTCAATAAATAATACTTTCAAAATTCTTGAAAATTACTCTTTGCTATCAGGACTTAAAGTCAACGTTGACAAGTCGAAAGCAATTACAAACTGCTCTGGAGTATTGGAAATTAATGGACTAAAATATTTAAAAGTTTTAAAAATCTTGGGATCCAACATTTCCTTAAATTCAACTGATGATCTTAAAGATTGTAAAAATATAGAATCAAAAATAAATAGGGCTGTTTCTAAATATTCCCAAATATTGAATTCGAACGCACCATCAAGGATTTACGCATGGAATGGGTTAGTTCTTCCAAAGGTAACCCATCTATTAAGATCTACAATATTTTCTCAGACACTGGCGTCCAAGATTCGAGAACTGGCCTTAAAATTATTTTTAGAGATGGTCAGAACAGGTTAATAACGTGGAGAAGAATTTCACTCCCCCGAAAGTATGGTGGCTTGGGAATGATAGATTTCGAAGTTTACTGGAAAACAAATTTGTTTTCCTGGTTCAAGCGAATTCTAGCTCCCGGGACGCTATGGTCTGACATATTAGAGAATAAAATGGTGGAAATGTTTGGCATGTCAAAAAACAGTGTTAGAGGAAAAGGGCCAGACAAGCTTTTCGATGCTTGTAAATCTATAAGTGAATTTTGGAAACAAAATGTTGAAATTAATTATGAATTAACCAATAAAGTTTTAGCTAAAATGCAATGGGAAGAGCCCACCCTAGAAAATAGAAGATTGTCATTTTTATCATGTACCTCAATCAAGCGGAAAATAGATTTTATTGGAGAGGTTTTGGGTGAAAACTGTTGTTTTACTTTCAATGAAAAGCTTGAACGGGAAAAAATCATAAATGAGATTACTTTCAAGACGAGACTGATTGGTCCAAGAGACTGTTTTTTAATTACTTGAAGGGCATTAGGAATGGTATATTACGGGACCTTTTGGTAAAGAAAAATGATAGAACTTTTTTTAAAACCAAATAGGTAGGAAGATAGAACGATTAAATCTGAAGTGCTCAGTAAAAGAAGTTTTGAAATGTTTGGAAGATGGGAACCTGAATTTCGCATCATATTGGTTTAAATACCGAATTATTACCAATACACTTCCATTTGGTAGCATTTTTGGAAGGACTGAGGCTGAAAGAATTTGTTTCTTTTGTAATGAAGCGACGGAAACATCAACACATTTTTAATAGACTGTCAAACCATTGGGATTGTATGGGAACAATTGGTCGAAGAGTTTTATTTTAGATTACGAATTTACTTGACAAAAAGAGATTTTTGCTATATTTATACAGGTCCATTCAAAGAAGAAATAAATGCAATTGTCACTAACATACAGAAAGCTTTATACAAATTTAGAAGTACAAAAACAACCCTCCCAAATAATTTTAACATATTTGTAATGAATACGATAAATGATTTTTATCTTAATTTCTTAAAGTGATGTAGTATTGTATTTTATGTTTGAACTTTTTTGTGTTTTTGCGTTTTTAATACTATGAAATGATGTAAATAAAGTTGTACTTGTGTACCAAAAAAAATAAAAAATACTCACTTATAATTTACAGATCAAGACTCATGAGAAAAGATAAAATATTAGTTGATGTCACTAGAGAGAAATGGCGAGATAGTAGATACAGATTGCCAACTATATATATCCTTCATTCAATCACGAAATAGAACAGTCGCTCAGCAGTAAAACGCGTGAATGTTAGATATATGTGTAAGGATAAGAAAAAAGTTGTTTTTTAAAGAACATGATTGGTTGAAGAGAAAAAGGAGAGAGAATAATAATAAAAAAGAAATTGATATTTTGCTTTAAAAAAACGTCACTTCACTACCGGCTGTGGAGGAGTCAACATTAACTGAGAGAGTAGAAACTCATCTTTGAAAATACTAGTTGTCTATTCCTCTTTGGGCCTACATCCATGACGTCATTGGTGAATCCTTTGATTGGACTCTTCTATTTATTCTATTATTAATATTAATTGAATAAAGCATCTGCTTATACTCATTGTTTATTATGATAGCTCATGTCCGTAGATATATGGATCATCACTATATCAGACATAGAACCCGTGTTATCAAGTGAAACTAACATGTTATTGGTGACTTTGCGAGAACAACCCTTTTGGTTATCCCTAAATATATGCTTACCAACATCATGGCCATAGACGAATTATGTATTCATCATTTTTAAAAGTCGGAACAAATGGGCCAGTGTTTTTTTTCCTTTCTTTTTCAAGGGGATGGAAATTATTCATTTTTCTTTGATCTAAACTTTTGTTAAAAATAATGCCTTCTTTCAAGAGAACAAAGCAGCATCTCATCTAATGAAAAAAAAGTTTTTTTAAAACTTTGTATTCATGAAGGTACATTTTTAAACATTTAGAATGAAATATGTTAATGCGAAGGCTATATCAAAAACATGTTTTTAATGTTTAATACTTAAGTTAACAGATAACTTAAAGGAACTGCCTATAGAACAGTCTTGACAATGTGGGAGGCCCAATGGTTGGCCATGGATTCCTGCCGACAGTCAAAACATTTCGTCCACAAGCCCTAATTTGGAAGGAAGATATTTTATTATAAGAAGAAAAACGTTGCGAAGATTGGGGACATGACATATTGGGCTAAACGCACATCTTTACAAGATGGATAAGTCGTCAATCCCAGTTTGTCGACTCTGCGAAGAAGAAGAATACAAAATACCACATCACCTTATTTGCGCGCGTCCCCGAACGAAGATGAAGATGACCGAGTTGGCCGATGTGATGACGAAAAGGAAAACATCCATGGAATAGCATCTTCTAAGAGCCTTTTTAATTTAGCTTAAATTTTTGATTTATTTTGCAACAATTTGAACAGTTTATTACCGGTTGATACCGATTGAGTTATGGTGTGGTGAGGCTGATCTAAGAGCTAAATTAACAAACTTAGAAGAATAAGAAAAATCTATTTTATATAACATAATATTTTTGTATACCTACACATTGAAATACAAGGTATGCCCATATTACTAAGAAAGCAGACTTTTCGTTTGCCGGTGATTTTAATGACGTCACGCCGGCAAGCAACATTTTGCAACGTTATTTTTCCCACTTACTTCATCAATAGCCTATTGCTACTATATATTTTGATTACGTGAAAAATAATAAAATTAAGCTTACTGACTTTTCACTATCCATGAAACCATGATATCAACATATTTAGTACCTTATATACTAGAGTGTGTCTTAAAAAACTAATGCCTCAATCCAAATCCTTTTTCATCAAGAGTTGAGATTGAATAGGGACAAGAATGTCCTGCAATATTTTTTTCCTCCGGCAAAAATTCGTTAGGCTACTTCCGGTTAGTTATAAAACTACTTAAAATATGAGTTTTGATACATAACAAAAAAAAAACGAATATTTGTGTGATTAGCTCGTGATTTCATAAGTCGGGAGATGTCCTTTGGTCCTTCTAAAGATGTCACCCACTCTCTGAAGGCCTCCCTTTCGCTTTAATAATCATTTTCTTATATATTGTTTCTCGGCTTTGTAGAGCATGATCTACCCTTCCGCTCGAGGTATTTAACCCTGCGTCTTTGCATCCGGAGATCATCATTCCACCAGGGAAGTTATAAAACTACTTAAAAAATGAGTTTGACACATGACAAAAAAGGTTATATAATATGGACATAAAAATAACCTTTTTGTTTTAATAAAGAAATCGATTGGCTTTATAAAAAAAACATTTTTAGCACAAGAGTTGTTGGCCGTACATGTGAATATACCTTTAACGCAGAGTAGTAACAAACAAACAAAAATTGCACTAAAAATGTTCATATTTCTTTCGTTATTCATTACACTTTTTGGTATAATTCATTATAAATTGTCTCACAATCATCTATGTTATTTTCATGATCATCAGAATATAATTTTGTTGAATTGATTCCACTTTTTTCCCTGTTCAAAGTAGTTTTTCTCTTTCTATTCGTCTTGTCAATTGATCCGATCCTTTCTGGCCTTTGGACAACTTTCATATATTTTTGTTATAGGACTGACTTGTTGTTCTGTCAAGAAATGATGCAATTACGAGTTTTTTAAATCCTTGTAGAAGTGATACTCTTCTTGTGGTATACTTTTGAAGGAGTCACACGTACAATTTTACGAAATAAATAAGAAATTTTCGTATCTTTATAACACTTCACTTTGAATTTCACGTCAATTTACCTTCTACAAGGATCAAATTTTTTCAAAAAACTCGTAATCACATCATTTCTTGACAGAACAACAAATCAAAACATTATATGGAGGATTGGGGGTTGTTAAGACATATTGTTTTGAGTTGGTGGTTGTTCGGGGAAAAATCATCATCGGGGCAGGGGCACGTTATTCGGCTCTTTCTCTAAGAGTTTCCAACGCAGGATCTTCTTCGTGGGAGTGGGCTGGAGACCTAATCGTTATGTGTCATCAATGGCAGCAGAACACTTGAATGTTTAAAGAGGATTTTAAAAAGTCATCGTCGCTTGTTACGGAAAAAATGATTTTTTGTATTTTATATAAGGTTATAATTTTTAGATAGTAAATTTGTTCTATAATGTTCAATTTGTTTTTTTCTAAAGCACAACTGTCTAAAATATTTATATTTTATTTGTTGTTATCTGTTGTTGTATTTTATTTATTCGTTTTTTAGATAACATAATAAAGAATTTTATAACCGGGGGGAGAAAATATATAGCAATAAAAATCGGCCAGTTTATTTGTTCTGGGTTAATACATATTTATATAATAAGGAACTACATTTTGAAAGCAATTAAAATTTGTTTATATAACTTTTGTTTGTAGCTACAGGACCTTGTATATATACCAACAAAGTCTTTCCTAAAAGACTACACCACTTACACAAACGCATAATATGTTGTACTTCCAAAACATGCCTCCTCAAATACCAACAACAATACAGCTATATTAAAAAAAGCAACTCTTTCACAAAGGTGCAAAAATAACAAGAAAAAACTTAATATGAACTTAAAATAGGCCATTTGCTTTCTTTGGAACTTCACCACAGCTGTATTTTTTGCTCCATTCTCTTTGTATTACGGAGTAAACATTATATTTGTAACTTTTGAAGCATAGATTAATATTTTTGGTAGTTTTATAACCGCCGTGCTTCTATTCTCTCTCTCTCTCTCTTTCTTTGTCTTTCCTTCTTTTCTTTATTGTCACATTTGATTTTGCAATGTATCTATAATTAGATATAGGTTCATTGAACGAAAAACTAAGAGAGAGAGACACGACAAACAAAATGATTTTGTGCTTATGTAAGGTGACATAAATGCTTAATCTAAGGGGAAAATTATTTTTTAAATAGTTTACGCGCTCACGCCATAGAAATATAAAAATAAAGTGCTAAACCAAAGAGAAGGGGGAGCTGAAGGGAATGGTCCTAATACTGAGAGGATCAAAACATACAATATCTTACAGTTTTGGTCACTTAATCATAGTCAAGTGGTTTATATTTAGTAGTAAAACATGAAAATAAAGTTTTTAAATCTCAACCCAGAATTAGGTTTTGAGAAATATCTTCATTCCTTTGATCCTTTCATTTACTTTATGAATAGTTAAACTGCGAAACTTTAGTATTGTTCTTCGTATACGCACTCTCTACTATATTTTTATATCTCTATGTCTTACGTATGAATCCGTACATTAATTTAATTTGAACATTATTACAAAGTACTCAATTTGCGAAAGAAAATCTGTAACGTCATGGTGGAAGTAGTTATTTTTTTGTTATAGTCTTCATCCTACGACTAAACAAGGCTACTCGTTGAATAAACATTGATCCTAGAAGAGAAACAGCAAAAAAGGCAAGGCTCATCTATGACGTCACGCCAAATAGATGCCGCCATCATAATAGAAAACCCCTTTCATGTGTTTTGTTCTTTATTCACTCTAATAGAGACATGGTTCTTCCTACTTCATCACTGACGTCACGGCAAATAGATGCATACAACATATAGCATAGCACTACCCTTAAGTCTTACTGTCTACATTTGTTATTTTCAGTCAGTTACTCTATTTCATGTATAAATATATAGAAATGTATTTATATTATTGTGAAATACCTTTTTTTGCCTGCTTGATATTTATAATAACCATCAGGGAGTTGAACGATTCTCAATTGCTGTCAGAATGGGGTTCAAAAGGCGAAATTATATGCCTGAGCAAAACATTATGAACCAAAAGGTAGGTAGGGAGTAATGTGTTTATTTATTTATGTAGGCCTTGGAAAAACCCGTCAATAATCTTGTATGTTAGAAGATACATTGTTTCCAATATGATAGTTGCTTTTCTCTGCTTTGAATCTGGACACATGACGTCATGGCGGACTTGTATTTTATCATTATTATTATTTTTTCCTTTTGCCTAGCATAAGAATTACACAATTGAACCCAAAGATAATAGATAATATGTTATGTATAGGTGCGACCCTTGTGACGTCACCATTCCCTCATTATTTATTATAATATCATTTCCGTGTCCTTTGTGTTATGCAGTATTATTGGAGGCACAGTGCGGTGTGCATGTGCTTTAATAAAGAACATTATATGTATCTCCCGGGTTGGTTTATTATGATGACTGCGTGATCGAGGATGGGATTATAACTAATATATAATCATCTTTAAGGTATATCATAAGGGACATTACATAATACAAGATGCGCAGAACGCAATGTTTAGATTCCTCTGACTAGAAAAGAAAAACTGAAACGTCACACATGACGTCACATTATCGATTTGCTATGATTTATGGCATAAAAATATCTATATTATCTTTCTTTTCTCTCATTATCTTTCTGTCTGTTTGATAGAAAGGACGGCTGTGGATTATTTTAATACCGACTTGACATAGAAAGAGAAAAAAACTGAAAACATAGAGACATCTCTCTGGCCTCGCTTTTATTATAGTATTAAACCTCACAAACCTCTCCCTACAATAATTTTTGTAGAATCGTCCGAGATACCACTATAAGCTTCATGAAGAGCAAAAAAAAGATTATGATGCAAATTCAGGATGACATTGAGTCTGTGATTAAAAAAGGAACGTTATTTTCTCGTCATTTAGTAACGGACGTCTCTAACAATTTGGCAATTGCTGAAGTTGCAGAAGAGGAAATGAGGTTAAAAGTAGAAGCGGAACAAAATTCACATTCACGTCTACAGTTTTTATGGCTTAAAAAAGAGGACTCAGCTAAGGGGATCAACAAATTAGTTGTCAATGATAAAATACTGACAGATTCTCATTCAATTCTTGGAGTGTTCTGTGAAAAATTTCGTAAAGTTTTTGAATATTCGAGGAGCTGTTTCCCTAAGCATAAGAAAATCATTTCTGGTTCTTTGTTTAGTCATGATACCATTTTAGATTATATAAAAAATGAATTTAGGACAATAAAGCTTTTGGTCCAGACAATATAAAGGGGAAGATTTTTACCTTATGTTCAAAAGACATTGTCCCTTATCTTAGCAAACTTGGAGAAGTAATGGAGACTAAGGGTAGACTAGAGAAGACTTCAATTCTGCCTATAGGTCTTTGGTCCCCTATGAAATGTACTCAAATCTGTGGGTGTTGTGTGGTTGACAAAGTCAATATATTAGGCATTGATTGGCAGCGGTTCTCGAAAGTTAGAAAATGGTGCAAATCTTGGAGAAATCTCAATTTACAAAAAAGGATACTCCTATACAACACCCAGCTAATTCCTCAAATTTTATACGTGGCAACTGCAATACCTTCAGTAGCTGAAAAAGCGATTAAAGAGGAACAAAATTGGCTAAAGCTATTATTCAGTCAGAGCTATCTTCCGGCGCTGAAGCGGCCTCGCGCTCAGTTGGGCGGAGGGTTATCCTTGCTAAAAGTTATTTTACCGAAAATATATATAAAAGTTTTTAAGGACATTTTGTACAAACCCAATGTAGAGTGGAGAAATTTTATATGTCAGTCTAGTATTTTTGAACACCTAATGTTCGGCACTACTCTATCAAATGACTCAGTAGACCGAGTATCAAAGGAATGGGGGGCAGCTCAGATAATTGTCTGGTCTTTAACACCTTGTTTTGATTCGAGCGGGATCATCGACATTATTCGTCAAAACTTCCAAAAGGCGCCCTTTTTTACAAACCTACCATGTCCGGATAGACTTGAAAAGACTGCCATTAGTGAAAGTGTGTTTACACTGCATGACCTGAAGAGAAACTCCATCTTCCATACTGGAAAGTTTGTTTTTCCATTGAATAGATCTGCTGCCCATCATCTTCCTTTAACTCCTTGGTGTTTCAAATTAGTAACCAAAACAGATGAATGTCTTGATGCTCGGGCGATCCTAAATAACTTTAAAAAAGTCCTTCTTCTTCCTTCCTCATGGGATAAGGTGATTATGCGATCTCTGGTGGGTTTAATTGACAGTAGAACATTCACTTCTCAGTTCCAGATCTCTGCTGGGCTGCTTCGATTTTTTCGCCCCTGCAAGGACTGCGGGAAAACTTATAATGATAGTGTTCACGCTTTTATTGACTGCCCAGTTTTAGCTTTATTAAAATCTTTTATCATATTGAATCAGGATTTTATCAAAAAAATTAGGCCCAGCTTCCTTAATGGATTTTTACTTTTTGGTTTGCAACCATACACTAAGCCCATCTCAGTCGAAGGCAAAGCTATAAATGCTTCAATTTCTAACTGTAAGGCCTATATTGCCAAACATTTGACAAGCTACACGCCAGTAAATGTTGACCATCTGAGGGCAATTTTTATTTTCGCTGCTGCGAGGTATTGTGCTCTTCGCTTACGAATCCCCAAAACCCAGGACAGTTCATGGAATTATGCTTTTGAAGTTACTAAGTTCTACCCTTCTCAATCTGCACGACATCTCCATACTTTGAAAAAGGTGCTTCGATTTTACAAAAAAATCTACTCCAAGGACAATGAAAACCGCAATGAAAAAATTGAAATAATAATTTGACCTTTTTGATAATATTTTTTCGCGTAATTTTATTCTTTGCTTTTTAGATATTGTGTTTGTTATTTAGATTTGTATGTATTTGTTAAGATATTTTGGCCTTTAGTAGAAAATTTATTATAAACTATAATGTTTATTGTTGTTGTAAAACTTAAAATTTTCTATCACTCTTTTAGTTGCTTAATATGTTTTTTATGTGACTAATAAAGGCCTTGCTGCGGAAAAAAAATGTTTAACAATTTTCTTTAGGTGGCTAAAATATCTGTAGGAGTTCATCCAACTGAAATTCACCAAGTCGATGGCGTAGTTCCATGAAGACCCGCTTTGCTCGGGGATTTTGAGGTCAAAAATGGTGTATCTCACCGAAGCCGAGATTAAAATGCCCCTCAGATCTTCTCGATATAGAAACTCCCCAGACGTCAACCTAGAACTAATCAGTGTTTTGGCACTTAAGAGCGCAAAGTGAATGGTTTCAAGTTTTCGCGATGTTTTCCTTTCTTTCTTAGAAAACCCATATAGTACTACTGCCTTAAAATCTTTGGAAGACGACATGGTTAAAATAAAAAACTCAGTTAAAATTGAGGCATATGAACAGTCGACAAATGCATTGATTGTAGTGTTAAAAATTTTCCCACAATCTTTACAAGGGCCATTAAAAAAAGAACACCGGTCGAGATTTGGAATTGCGAAGTGAACTTCTTTCCTTCCATTATTACAAGCAGAGACTCCTTTATTTTTATGACCCAATCCTCAGAGACTTTAAGGTCTTTAATCGTTTTTTGGCAAATCTTTCTCACCTCCTGATCATACGAAGACAATACATTTACTTTAACGTGCCAAGGACATGGAGGACGATGAAAAACGCATTCTTTCATGAGAGGGTATTTAAATTTCTCGTGGCAAAATGAAGAATAAGATTTCTTCTGGAGGTCGTGGAAAGTAAGAATGCCTCCCATTAGTGCCTCACCTTCCAAGGTTACGGGGTCTTCATTTTTTGAAAAAAGCCTTTTTGTCCCTGTTTTGTTCGATAATGTCTACCGTTGAACTTGAGTCAAAAGATATAGGGCAGAACCAAATAATTCTTTGGACAGCGGCCCAAGTGGGAGATACAGATGAAAGAAGAGGATTGGAATTGACGGTACCCATCATTAAAAATGTATATACGGAGGAGTTTGAGACGACAGATCTCCACTCAAGGTCGGGCCTTGTGGACAAATCAATTAAAACTTTTACATATATCTTAGGAATTACTCTGGATAAAATTACTAAACCACCCCCAAGCTGATTCCTTGGCCGTTTTAATGGTTCTATATACGATTTATGAAAGATAGTTAAAATCCATTTTTTCTCTTCTTGTATTGCTTTATGAGCTATAATCAGTAAAAGGGAAGCTTTATATAAAACTACAGGCACTATAAAATTATTATAAAAATCGATCTGCGTTTGAAGGTTAAAACTTTTAAAAGTGAAAGCCTCTTATATACCGCTGATTTTAAGGAAATCCATTCACTATCCAATTCTCCTTGTCTTCCGTATTCAACTACAAGAATGCAAATTTTGTCTCCAATCGGACAATTAGCAACTCGTAAATTGTTAATGAGACGCCAAACTCCCAGAGGTAAAATCAATGTTTTTCAAGAATTAAGTTCGAGTACTGAACGTTTTTTAAATTTAGTAAAAAAGGCCAGCAAAATTTCTATTCTTTTTATTAATTGACTCTCACAACGGGTTTCAACAAATAAAGTCACATCATCGGCGTAGAGGTCAATAATATGGTTCTCTTACTTAAAAAGAACTCCGAACCCCTTGTATTTATGTTTTATCTGAGTAGCCAATTCTTCAATGGCCATCACAAACAAAAGAGGGGCGGCGGGGCAGCCTTGACGACAGCTCTTCCCTAGGAATATTGGCTGACTTTGTTTCCCATTAATACAAATCGAAGACGAGCCATTGTACAGTAATGCTCTAATGAGGTTGAAGAAGCGCTTTGGCAAAAATTTCTTAGCCATTTTTAAGATGTGCGTGTGAGAAACGGAGTCAAATGCTTTACAGAAGTCTACAGCTATTATGACACTAAATAGTATTTTTTTGTTATGTCCCTGACGTCACGTTGCAAGGACACTTTGACGTCATGTCTACTGTGTCTCACTCTTTCATCTTCCGTGTGTATATTTTCTTCTTTTCTACTCTGATAATAATAAATCAGTCTTCAAGTCATGACCCTCTCACACGCGTCGTTCTTTAATATTAGTTCCTGCCGCGTAATCTAATTGGAGACGACTCTGGGATATGATATACTAATTATATATTCTTCTTCAAGGTATCCCAACACAACATTTTTAAATAGTCCAAGGTTGCAAAGGCTAATTATAATATCAAAAGAGAAGAAAACAGACTGGCAAAACTTTTTCACTTTGTTCGTTGTTAGGATTGGTTTTGTGTGAGCAAAATCGGAGAACAACAAGCTCAGCACCTTATGTCCTATATCAGTGCGTGATCAAGAAGTCATTGACCTAACTTTGTTTTCGCCCTTTTGAATTGTGGTCCGAAATGACTAAACAGAGTGGAGTTTTGATTGATGTTTCCCAAATGAATTGGATTGGACCTACATTCATAAATTGATGCATTTTATACTAAGCATTTCTAATAATCCCTAGAAAAATATATTTATTTCCTTGTATGAGTGAATGTTCTTTTTAGTATAATATATTCTTTTTTGGGAGTTTATCCAATAGAGATACAAAAACATAGAGGACTTATTGGATTCTTCAGAGAAATACGTCATATTGCCCAATATATGTAAACAAATCTTTCTATCTCTATGATCAACTTGCAATGACGTAGAACAAACTACTTTGTTTAGTTTGGGCGCAGGCGACAGTTGAACGACGATGTTTCTCTGCTATTAAAGGGAATAAGCTCTCTATATCTCTATGGTTCAACCAATCAAATTCAGTCTATGATGGAAAACAAAAAAAAATCTTATACGTTTGGCACCAAAAAAATCCAGATAATTATTTATGTCGCAGTTATTACCTTCACATTTGAACATAAACTACGAATTAATAAATCTATAAAGAAATAAAAATCACCCAACACATGTTTTATAGACCTTTTAATTAAATACGTATAGTATATCTAATTCATGTCTATAAATCTTCCTCTCGGTATAAATAATACATTATATTGATTAAAAAGCAAGAAATTAAAAATAAACTCCATAGGGACAGCTACCGTCTTTGTGATAGTTTCTTTAATAAGTAGTGCTATTAATGTTCTTCGTGCTCAAAATGTCACGAAGACTGTACATGTAAATTTTATTTTATACTTTACTTTTCTTTAATCCTATTTTTTTTTGCATATATGCTAATTTGTGACAAAAAAAAATCCAGAGAGATAGCCATAATTTTGGTTATATTTTGCTGTAGAAGTTTTATTAATAATGTTAGCTTCCTCAACAAATATCACGAGGAAATAACAAGAAAGTGAGTAATACCACCTTGGAAGTTGATAAAGGCCATGGGCCTCATAGATATTTAGAAGAAGTTGTAAAATTGAGCTTTTTTTAAGGTGTAGCATAAGAAGATACATCGTGATATGGCAAATGAAGTGTTAAAGAGAATGAAATGGCAGGAACCCGTCGTGGAGAATACAAGATGGGACTTTATATCAGATGTTTCAATATAAAAGAGAATATGGGGGATATTTTTGAGAGTGAAAACAATTTTACCACCAATGAACTATTCGAATGAGAAAACATTTTAAGAATGATTGATTTTAAAGCTCAGGAAGTAAGCCCAGGATAACGTTATTTAAACTTTATTTTATCCATTATTTGCAAACACCTTCGACATATAATACTGGAAAACATTCTAGGTATGAATCAAATTTAGGGAAGGATAATATTATAAGGATATTTTAACAGGTCTATTAAATCACACACTGTATCAGTTAATGTACAGAGTAATTGCTATCACCCTTTGGCTGGGAAGCATCTACGGAAGGACTACTGAGGAGCCATTGCTTTTTCTATAGGAACTTCTTGAGCACGTCAAAGCATTTCATTTAAGTGTGTACTGAGGTTATCAAAAATGTAGACTATTTGAGATCAGTTTTTAATGAACTTTTAAACGTACAACTACTTTGGGAGTTTTTTGTTTACTTTAAGGTCAAACTCCATCAAATCACAATTAATTTTAGTACTACTAAAACTCAAATATATAAATATAAATTACAATAATCCGAACCCATAACTTTCCAAGGATTGTGGGCAATAAAGTTACAAATATCTTATTCGTTAAAAACTAAATAATGCGCCTCCTCAAATCTTTTTACGACTTTTATGTGTTGTTTGTTGCATATAATTTTTCTTATATAATTACCCCTTTTAATGATGGTCATTTAGTTGTTTTGATAATTGTTTTATCGGCGGAATATGCTTTGATGTATCAAAGTGGATGAATACGCCGCTAGAGCGAGAAAAGTATCACAAAAATGGAGACTGTCCTTGTAAGCTTTCTTCCCTTTAATTGTATTGTTTTTGGTTAAATGATCAACTATCTTAATTTTTACTCTTAAAAGGAAGAAACATGCTCTTAAAACCGCGAAATTCAACAATGAAATGTTTTATTATGAAAACAAGATTGGAGGATAATTTGAGTATTTCTTCTGTTTTGAGTATACAGTCATGATATTATGGTTGTTGATTTTTCTTTCGTAATACGTATCAAAGTAATCAACCAATGAGTTTACATCTATACATATATTTAAAAAATTGCAGAAATCCAAGATGAAACAAATACTGTTTTTGAATACAATTATTAAAATATCTACATTTGAATCCATGCCTTCAGACCCCATTCATTTTGTCACTTTTGATGATATCATAGAGCTTCCGGCGATACTGATCCACGGAGAGTTGAACATTATCGTTGAAGGGTGGAACGACGTCGTGGCTCAGGCTGAGATCATGCTTTTACTATAGAACTTGGCCACATACTTATGTTTGAGAGCCTCATTGGCCGTAATGCGATCCTCAGGGATCACTTGGAGGAGCTTTTGAAGCAAGTCGATGCCCTCGGGGTACTTTTCCTTGATGGAGGAGCTCCATTTTGGGCTGGAGTGTCGGGAAATCATTTCCCCACGAGCTGAGCCGTGGGTGTTGAGCAAATGCGTTTGAGCTTGAGTAGTTGAGCGTTCCCTAAGAGACGGGCAATGTGTTCGATCTGATCCATGGTGGACTTCCCGGAACAGAGGCTTACCAATGATCATTTCTCCCAGAATACAGCCAAGACTCCACATATCCACACCTTTTGTATACTTCTGTGATCCCAGAAGGATTTCTGGTGCACGATACCACCGTGTGGCCACGTAGTCTGTCAGACACTCCTGATTCTCTTCCAGAACAGAGGAACTAAGTGACCGTGCCAGCCCAAAGTCTGCAATCTTACATCGGCACTCCGAATCCAGAAGGATGTTACTAGGCTTCTGATCCCGATGAATCACGTTCCCCGAATGCAAATAGCCCGTGGCCTGAACAACTGGTACATAATGTACTCCTTGTGAATGTCTCGAAGAATGTTTCCCTTCCGAATGACGTGATGGAGATCCGTGCTCATATACTCGAATACGAGATACAGATCCCGATCATTTTCTGCCTTGTGAACATTGAGAAGCCGAATGACATTGGGGTGATTGTTGAACTCCTTGAGGAAAATTATTCTCGAAAGGTCCGCTGGGCGTCCGTTCTATTGCGGAAGGCGTCGAATATCTTTTTGATGGCCACAACACGGCCTGAACGCTTGCTCTTGGCCTTCCAAACAATTCCATAGGCACCCTTGCCAAGACGCTTATGCACTTCATAGCGCTTGCATAAATGAGCCTCAATTTCGCTCATGTCGAGCTCTGAAAAGGAACTGACGTAAAGGCAGATATTGTTGTGATTATTATCCCAAAAAGTTTGTAAGGTACGCTTCGACCAATAGATGAGAAAGGAGCGGACAAAAGGTATATTTCAACCTCCAAGTGAAAGGTTCTTGCACCACCTTCTCCAGTTACTCCAAAGGAAAATAAACCGGTATACAGTGAAACCCCGCTTTTACGTATATAATTATATAAAGGAATCCGAAATCGATCACAAAAAGGAATTTACGGGAAGTAACGTTTTATCCTTAAAAAACCTCCTCTTCCTTCTAAAATAGACTTTTCTAAAAAATAACAGCGTATAGCTAGTTTATTTTAACAATATAACTCTGTAAAAATAAGTAACTTAAGGCGACTTAATGGCCGCAGTAAAGTTACTACAAGTGGCCACCAGAGGGTGTTCATTGACTCATAAAACAACATAGTCAAAGGCAGTAATGACTGTTACTCGGTTGCCAAAGGACTTTTACTTTGTTGAAAAGTTCTTTCATATTATTATTCAAAGTTAATCAAACATGAATGGAAAAAATCTGGTTGGCAATGAAGATTTGCCGTCAAGGAAAGTAAACTATTAGAGAACCATTTGACGCCAAGAAAAAGAAAGTATATAATATTAAAGAAAAACATCAAATCTTAAGGACTGTGGATGGGTCATATGGTTTGAAACGACATGTTTACAAAAATGAGTAAAGCCAACTATCCTCTTGGTTGACCAGAGGAAGCCATCTTATGTTCAAATGTGAGCGCACATTATCGATTTTTTAACTGACAGAGTTATCTTAATGAGAAACACGATAATGGAGAGAAATCTTTGGTTTATTTATAACTATTTGTGTATTTTCATATATTTAAAGATAAGAATGCCTTCTAACGGCTCATACCGAATTAAGTTCGAGTGAGATGGAAACATTTAGGAGCGAAACCAGTATTAAGATATAATCATAAAAGTCCATGCAATTTTAACATGCATAAAATCATCACAATACACTGAAAGAAGCCAAGACACATTCACCAAGAGGCGGGGGTTCCCTGGTGTTTTAATATATGTACATCGATAAAACTCCCTTCGACACCAACCGCTTCTTCCCATCTTTTATTCATTAGTAGAAAAGAGGATTTACTTCTGTATCTGAAGGGTACATTAAATCACTTGAAAATGAGGGCATGCCTAGGCATAACTTTTTTTTTCAGAGGAAAGGAATTAATTGAAAGGTCATTTCGTTTCGTAGAAAGGGTTGAATCATCTATCTAAAGGATCCTTCAAGTTAATTTGTGAGAGAGCTGTAAGGATATTTTAATATTTCATTCCTTTTTTTCGCAAAGGATTGTAGGAGGATTAAGTCTGGATTTTACACAGGATTTCAAAACATATTTTTAGTACCTCATGTAGGTTTTATGTAAAGAAAAAACTTGGACAGTTGGGTTATTAAAAAATAGTAATATCCTCTGGATAGATATGAAAGGGGTTCTCATTCTTTTTCCTAATTATTTATTTATATTTAGCAGATAAAATAATAAATAATATTATTAAAATCAACGTAATTGCATATGTAAAAAATATATAAATATACATTACAGTTTAAAAATTAAAGCTTTCGACAAAGGATCTTAACAAATCACAAATAAATAGAAGACTAACAATAAAAAAAATATCAATGTTTGCAAAAACTTATTAAAAAATCTCGTTAAAAGAAATCAAAGAAAGGCATCATTTCATCTACGAAGGACCGCGACTTACTTTTTCTAACTAAAAAACCTTTAAAATCGCTTTTGGACTCAGCTTTTTTAAAAATTACAAAAACATTAATAATCATTTACTTTATAACTTTGTCATTTCATTCTATAAATTTTTGTTAACGAATTCCATTCTTATTTATTAGTATCTTCTATGATGACGTCACGAAACTTTTTATTCAATAACTAGATGAAACTAAAATTAATACCTGCACATGACATCTCATGAACCAAGGGGCTTAGAAAATATTTATTTCATATTTCCATTTGTAGTTAAATCTTATTAGAATTTTTCTCGTCATCCAAAATATATCGTAACAATAGATTTTTGATGAAGTGAACGGGAATGATGACTTTTCATAATGTTATTTGCCCGTGTGACGTCATTAAATCTATCGACAAGAAAAGCTCTCTTTTATACTATGGCCATTTCTTGTAAATATATTGAACCACATCCAATTCTTATACAAAATAATATTTCGCCAAGATGCATAAAAAAGTTTCCGACAGATAATAGCCGCCACTTGTATGACCCATAGAGTTATAAAAACATAGAGGGCTTATTGGATTCTTCAGAGAAATACGTCATATTGCCCAATATAAACAATATTTATATCTCTATGATGACGTAGTATAAATTTATTTGTTTAGTTTGGGCACAGGCGACAGCTGAACGACGATGTTTCTCTGCTATTGAAGGGAATAAGCTCTCTATATCTTTATATCTCTATGATATGACCTCATCCCTGTTTGTATCAATACCCGTTTAATATAAAGATAAACGCAAGAGTTTTTATATGTTTATATTTGATGTCTAAAAGTTAAATTGTTTATATATCGCTTCTTCCCAGTATAAACTTTCTACGTTATTTGTACTTTGATGATTAAATCTATTCTAAATATTCTTTTTTGGCACCAGGCAGGGGAAGCTATATATCAAATTCCCTTTCTGCATGCGCTGGATGATCTTTATCTCTCCAGCTTTGGTGGTGGAAGGGAGGCCTACATTAAAATCCTAAATAATGAAAGTTATTTTATGATTCATAGGACCTTTACCCCCCCCCAAACAGTATATTTACAGTGAATCCTTCTTCAAAGAATTACTTTAAGATTGTTATTGACTATTTTATTTATAAGAAAGCCGTTTAAAGCTTTTTAGTTAATATTATGATATAAAAAAAATAGAGAAAGCACAATTTTCTGTTAAATTATCTTCTACATTATAAGCACTCGCATATTTGGGAGCCTACGGCGCCCATAGTTCGCCTTTCGGGTATGGGTAGGGTTTTGAGCTAGTTTGTGAGTGAAACAGACCTTAAAGAATATAGAGAGGAGAGAGAAAATAATTTTCTGTTTTGTACAAACATTCTTCGTAAAAAGTTTGACTTTGTACAAGGAATATGTTTTAAGTCACATGAGATGCTATTTTCTTTTTTCTATTCTCTCCTCCTCCTCCTCTTTTCTTTTTTCCTCTCTTCCTTGAAAAGTAGGTAGTAAAATCAGACAAGGTCTGAATTTTTTTCATTTCTGGTCCAATCACTTTGTAAATAGTTTTATTAGGTCCGTCTTGACCAAGGATTCCTAGGTACCTTCAAAGTTCAAATCTGACCATAAATGTGGGAGGATATAGCGTGCGGACATACAGATGGACGGACCGAGATTGGTGAATTATTATAAGCATAACAAAAAATAATGTATTAAAGTATTACGTAGAAAGACATTAAATTAAAAAATAATGGACACTTCCGCTTATAAAACTGCATACTTACGCATTACTATCCAGCGGGTAAGTAACTAATAATATTATATATAATCAAGCATTCTACGGGAAGTAATATATATCTTTATATATTCATCATATCTGTCGATAAATGATCAACACTCTGACTATCGGACATAGAAAAATAAGGAAAACAGTGCTACCAATAAATAAAAGTCATATTCATTGATGATTTAGGAATAACAACCCTTTTCGTTTCCACAAAATATTATTGTCTTTTATTTGTTTATGGAATATCCATCTGGAGTCTTTTCGAAAGGGCTATTTACTCTTTAAGTGAGCGCTCTAATTCTGAGGGCGAATGTTAGGCCCTCAGTGATATAAATATATAAAAAACGCTTTTAATAGATAAAATATTGAAGCTTCGATAGTCTAACTGTTCATAAAGCAAATGAAAGGATATAAACAATATAGGGTCTTCTTAAATCCTTAATATAATCCAAGCATTATAACTCATAGACTTTATTAACACTTTTTACTACAGGATCACCCAAATAGCTACAATTTGAATACTATGCAGCTTAAAAATGCAAGATATATCAGAGGTGCTCCCAGGCAGTCTAGTACGCAGAGGTTGTGTGATCTTATATTTACAACGCCCATATTGCAACATGTTTGTTATTATTATTAGTAGTAATAAGTTATGTGACTTCATTGATTCCCTTTGTTGCGTTTTATATTTTTTAAATATCTATTATTATAAGATTGTATGATGATATATATAATATATATAATGAAGTAATGAATGATCGAATGATTTTCGATCATTCAATCAATATCAGAATAGACAAATTTACCACCTTTGTTGGTACGCAACAACGCAACAATGGGAATCAATGAAGTCACATAACTTATTACTACGAATAATAATAACACACATGTTGCAATATGGACGTTGTAATATAAAGTTCACACAACTCTGCGTACTAGACTGCCTGGGAGTACTGCACTCTGGACCAAGGATATATCTCTATGATTCGACTTAGAAGAAAGGTCTATTTTCATTGACCTTATTTAAAAGATTTTATATTCTATTAACTAAATATAATGTTTATATACTTAATCCCAACGGATGATACTCCAATTCAATCAAGACAAATAGGATAAAAACACGAGCTCATTGATATTCGATTCACTAAACCTTATCCTGAAATGCATTCGTTACAATTGTTTATGTATATACAATTCATTTCCAAGGAACCATTGGGAATAATAAAAAATACATTTGATTGAAATCAATTTCAGTGGCTAAAAATAATATACATTTTGTAATAAGCACATTTGGCGTTGATGAGTGTATTGCTGCTAACACCATCTAAAATATATGTTAATAATAATATCAACGGGGAAATCGTCCATCCTTTTAGAAAGCTATTGATTATCATTTTCTCTGACATTTTGTATTAAATATTTCTAGGAATTGTTTCTTCTCTCCGATAGAAACATATCAAATTACGAATGAAATATCAGATTCAGCTAAAATGTTGTTTGCCCTATAATATTATCGATTTGTTTCGTAGCGTGGCTCTATGACTCCTGAATTATTCATTTCAATCAAGACATTGACCTAAATCAAAGCATGTCCTTGAGTTGCAAAGCAACCTTTCCTATAATATTCGTTATGCAAACTATTTATTATGCAGTGGTTGACATTCTTTAAGCTGTAGTTGCATTGCGTACAAAGTAGGAATAATCGTTCAAAAAGAACGAACTCTAAAATTACCCAAGAGCAGTGATGTTCCTTTTTTTATTAGTTAAAACAAGGTTTTGAGGAGATCACAAGTTTAAAATGAAATATGCGATATGAATGACAGTTTTTGGTATTAATAGCAAAAAAAGGCAATTTTGCAAAGAGTCGAGGCGGACTTTGCTCTGGACAATGTGGGCGAACACTCATCTATTTGGGGCACACCTCAAAAGAAGTCGGATATAAAGAAGGTAAACGTTAGAAGCCAGTCAATTAAGGCCGGGGACCAGCGTTCAAATAGTGATTTCGCTCTGACCATGTATATATGTGTGTTTGTTATTAATTTTTTGTTCACATGTTAGAACCATAGATATAAGACAAGCTTATTGATTCTTCAGAGAAATACGACATATTGCCCAATATAAAAAAATCTTTATATCTCTATGATCAACTACAATGACGTAGTACAAATTACTTGTTTATATTGGGCACAGGCGACAGCTGAACGACGATATTTTATGCTATTGAAGGGAATAAGCTCTATATATCTTTATATATCTATGGTATAACCAAAACTGTTGTATTTCTTGTTAATCCTTTTTGAAATGTTTAAGTTGTACAACTATGTATTATAATAAAAATCGTGTTTACCCCTGATGGGATCTAGGGGATAAACTAATTAGGATGACTTTATGGAAACTCTATCGTAAAAAATACTATCCATTTATTTACCGAATTAATGAAACCAAACAAATATTCATCTCTTCCTTGAGTGTAGGTTTAAATATATTAATAACATGTGGTATTAAGACATTCTTAGGAATTATAACATTGGTTACCTCTTTTGGCAACTTCCCGAGATAGAATGAGACAACACATGGTTAAAGTGGTCCTGTGTTCTAGAGAGCGGCTAAGATTGTGTATCCGATTCCGTCTTGGAATTGGAGTTTTTTACTCGACCTCAATTTGTACTCCTGGATCCTACCCTCAAACAAACAAAAAAAGAAACACGTGATATTGGATATTCAAATCAAAGGATTATTAAATAACATGATCCATGAGAAAACTTACTTAGTGTTCTAAAGAATAGAGTTTCTTATCTTTGAGTTAATGTTCACTCTTCAATTGCCACGACTGAAATGGTCCCTTATTCCATAATGCCAACTGCTTTTTTTAAATATTGGTCAACCAATCATGTTAGCGAAAAAGATCTCCGTTTCTTATCCTAAATGATCCGTTTTGAATAATCAACAATTTCCTACGATGCCATCTCATTCCCTTTTTATCATAAAAATATACGAAACCATACTCAATTCAAGATTTCGGGATTGCAGCGCCTTAAACAGTCTATGTTTATCTATGACGTGAACCAAAAAGTAAAACAAAGAGACCAGCTACATCCCCGTGTAACAAATGTCAAAAACCATTTAGCATACATAGTCCTAAGCAACGATAAGGTAGTGCTGAGTATCGAGGTATTTTAAAGCTCTCCATTATTGGTAAAAGACAGCGACTGAAATATGCAAAGAGAGAATGGAACTTCTGAAATAGTGAGAATGAATTGACATCGTGACATTCCCTTTTTCATGGAGAAAAAATATATATTAGATATGTATATACATGAACTCTTACTCTCTCTCTCTCTCTTTAGTTCTTTCTGTCCCTGTCTTTTCCCAACCATGAAGAGCTAACAAATATATATATATATATAATATATAATATATATATATATATATAATATATATATATATATATAATATATATATATATATATATATATATATATATATATATATATATTCAGCATACGTTGCTTTCGCACTCTATTTTCTTTATGGTAAAAATAGCCGTTACTGTATTATTATAAGTATATTATTATCATTATAACCCATTCGGGTTTCATGACCAAGACTAATAAATATTAATGAGTATCTTGATGATTTAATGGCTACCAATACGAGAAAGAAAATTGTCCGCGAGCAGTGACCTCTGTAGTGTCAATAAATAATTAAAAAAAGGGAGGGAAAAAACGCAAGAGAGAGAGACTGTCAAAACGTGCGTGTTTCTTGGGGGTGAATGTACCGAAGTATATTGTAATATTTGCTTTACAACACACTCCAACCACTGACCCCCTCGAGGGGACCTGGAATTATTTGATCGATAAGAGGACGTATTCAGAGGTAGAAAAATAACAAAGAGAAATGTTTATAAGAGAGAGAGAGAGATGTCCAGGTTTATTTACGATCCCCGATTATCCATTAGTAGTCTCCAATGAGACGAGTCGTCAAATCGGCATCGACTTTTGCTCTTGAAGATACTCATTGGCATAAATGGTTCATTATAAAAGTGATTATGGTTCTTTCGTGGCTTTGGATAAACTCATAGAGAACATTGAGTGTCAAAGTCACGTATAGCAGAACATCAGGTCATTTGTTCCATAAAGATAGAGAGAGCTGATTCCCTTCAATAGCAGAGAAACAACCTTCAGCTGTCGCCATTGTCCAATATAAACAAAGTAATTGATTCTACGTCATCGTAAGCTGATCATACAGATATAATCTATCTCTTTGATCAGCTTACGATGACGTAGGACATATTACTTTGTTTATTTTGAACACACAGAAACAACAGAACGCTGTTTCTCTGCTATTGAAGGGAATCAGCTCTCTATATCTTTATATCTCTATGATTTGTTCGCTCTCCACTGTTGGGGGAAAGACAGTGACAAAAAGAGTTAAAGAGAGAGAGAGAGACTTCATATTATTTTGTCATGAAAAATATGATGTCTCGCTCTCTCTCTTAGGTCCTTTATATCGCTCTCCTTCCCCCAACAGCGAACAACTACCCCGATATTCAGAGCTACCAGTCGTGACTTATGCTCTCTATATTATCTATGAATAAACCTTAAAGATTCCTTTATATTTAAGATGCATTTTTGAGCGTTTTGGCAAAGTCATCAAAGAATATTCCTATTTCAGTTGGCAATCCTTAATTTAATTTTTTACTCTGCAGTAAAATGTTTATTCAGCTTGAATGTATATATAAAACAATAAACATAAAAATGAATATAAAATAGAAAATTGTGTTAAATATACATAACATAAATAAACATTTTAGTTTAAAATTATTTTTTACTAAAAGATCTAAATATCTATAAAAAAAAATACAATAAAAAAGTGATCAATTCAAGAGAGACATTAAAAATAACATCATTGATAAATAGAAATTATTTAAACTGAAAAATTGAATATAAAAAAACAGTCCTAAGCTTCGACGGTGAGTTTGTTGTGAAGTTTTAAAATCATATTCAACGCTTGGAGATGTCGGGCAGAGTTATAAGGGAAATAGCGTATTATTCTAAATGCATATGTCCAGGAATCATCACGGGCATTCGGGATCTTAATTTCCAGGGCACAATATCTCGCTTTATTTTTATATGTTTGATCGTAAATAAATACAAAACAAAATGATTCTTTTGCTGATGGCAAGAAGTTGTTTTATTACATTGGTTAATAATAGAAAGTATTGAAATGGTCAATTCAAATGAAGAATAAATGTGTAAAAGAATATACCTTTGCAGAATTTGACAAGGATACGACGGTTGTCTAAAATTGGCATTCTTATTTTTTTCTAGTGTGTGAAATAAGAGATGTTGTCAACATAAACATATACGTAGGAGTACATATAGATATATTTTTGTAACCCTAACTCATTCAAAGCCGTGTGGACCGATAGCTTTAGGAACAAAACGTTATTTACGAGCAAGCAGGAAATTGGGCCTAAATAGAAATGTATGGTACATATAAAATGTACCATATTTATAAATACTTATATATACAACACTCAAAACATCTTAAGGATCATATTAGATTCCCCAAGGATGATGCTATATTGTATAGTGAATAGCATGCTTGTTTGTATTATGTATGTGTGTATATATATAGAGACAACTGATGGTCGTTTCTTTAGGCCTAAATAATAGGGAGCCTTTAGGCACTATGAAAATAAGCTTTCTAAAATCAATCTTTGAATGGATTAATATTCTAGCATTGAAGCATTTTGACATATTCAGGGAGAAAAATGAAAGTTTATTTTGCTTCATCATAAGTGACGATAAATGGGTTATCATTATGATGATGATAAAAAGATTAAAAAAAAGAAAATTGAGATACAAACTGAAACAATGGTGTTTTTTGGGTGAATTTTGAATAATATACCTATATAGTAGAAGATGCTTCCCGGCGTTGCCCAGGATTATACAAAAATGCCCACTTCACCTAATATTTCCTAGGACCCTTATAAATTTCTCCTCTCTGGAATCAAACTTGCACCTTCAACATAAAGAGTTAAAAACGCATCCATTAGCTAACCAGCCCCCTGATGTTTTTTAGGTGGGACCATTGACCATTGAGGGGACATTAAGTTATTTTATATCTTTTGTATTTGTAGATTTTCCTTCCAGGAATCTGTCTGATTATGGCAACTGTTCAGCGTATTCCAAGAGTCCTCCAAACTGACATAGATTTTTTTCTAATAGGTGCTTTAGTCTAGTGTTGGTTCTGGTATTAAAAGAAAAATGAAAAGATGTTTATCAATAGGGTATACAGTTTTATAAAAGACTCTTGTATGTGAAAGGGTTTGAAGTATTTTGTTGAGACAGAGTTTAACGAAATATATATATATTGAATAAACATATACCTCTTTGAAAAAAAGTAGGGATCTAAATATCTTCTTGCAAGACTTCCCATTATCGGAAAATCGAATTCAAAAGGGAAAAGAGGGAAATACTAGAAGTAGAGAAATGTTAAAAAGTCTGTATCTAAAAATAGCACTTTAATATTATATATAAAATGAAAATCATAATTGAAACCATCTTTTATCCCGTCTGATTCTCAAAAGGAATTGATATATAAAAAAGAAGAAGATTTTTAAAAAAATGTTGTGATATAAACTTTGTGAAATGTATTATTCTATATAAAAAACAGGGGATGGATTCAATTTAATAAAACCAATCCAGCAAAGTATTGTAGAGTTTTAGGAGTAAAGAAGAGACAACAGGCGAGACAGAAAACAAAGAAATATATCTACATGAGGTTGTTTTGAGTCTTATCAGATTTTAAGTATTTAGAAAGTTATAAATAACAAAGGACAAAGCTGTCATCAATGCGCTAGACATTTTTTTTTGTGATGTAAGAAGATCTCCAAAAAATGCAATCTTAAATATGCACATTGAAGCATAACACATGGCTTGAGCTTTCATTTCTTTTCCTATCAACAGTTAAAGCACTTATTTTAAGTCGAGCCGCAACATTTATCGAAATTAGTAGAAAAATGGCTCTAAAGAAGTATGATCATAGTTACAATTATAATATATACTGCTATATAACAAACTAATTTTGAATAAAACACATAGAATGAGTAAAAGAATAAGTATTTTGATTGCTTGGCGTATTTTTAATACTTTTTCATGATATGTCTGAAAATTGAGATGTCCAGCGGAACAAGAAGGATAAAATTACTCCAAATCTCTCATTTATTTCTAAGGAATGGTGACAGTAGAAAGGGTTCTCCATTTTAAAATTCTGGTGTTGCGCTAATACGGAAGCCCTACGATCTAAATAGCACAATATCATTTTAAGCAAAAATACTCTGAAAACGCTCTGATCTCTCGGAGGAAGTTCATTTTTATAGCTCAAATGATCTTATTCTTTTGTGATTGTCAGTAGTTTTTATATTAAAATCGACTTTATCCAACTTGCTTCCATACCCAATCTTGGTGTCACAAATATATCTGTCAAAGTTCTCGCGTAGACAAAGGTTGCAATATCATTAAATCATTAGCTGTGGCTGTTAATAGTATTATTATCAAGAATGATTGGATTTAGTTTAAGAAATATGAAATGTGATTACCAGGGTCGTAGGAATTCGGAACCTAAATAGTGTCACATATGCTAAAAATATGCGGGAAAAAATAACTAAATAAGTAGAGGCAGAAAAATGGTTAAACAGACTAATTTGCTTAACAAATATAAAAATATGCATTGAAGGCGATAAGTGACAACAATTTTATAGAAAAAGTTGAATAAATGTTTGTTAATGCCATTTTTTATAAAAGTGACAGCTTTTTAAAAATAAAAGTCCACAAAAGTCGCTCTTATAGAGACTTTT
>CP045892.1:26560884-26597478 GCA_013387185.1 Caligus rogercresseyi
GCTTTTGAGCTAGAAAATGAAGCTTCCACATCAGGTTGATCTGATAGTTCAGCATTCTGAAAAGCCTCCACAATCTTAACTGATGCCTCTGTTCAGGACACGCTTTTTTCTTCTTTTAATAAGTGGGGTAACAAGTGATTTTCCCAGTTGTTCCAGGAAGATCCTTCTCCTGTGATTTTTGTTGGACATCCAGGTCGAATTTATTTCCCTCCAATCACAGGCATTGTATGATGACACATCAATAATATTATGAAAGATGGTCAAGGCCAGCGCGAAGTCACCGTTCTGAAGCTGTTGGCTCCAATTACATTGTCAAGATTGTCTACCCCCCTTTACAACGATTGTAGTCCATAATATTGATGGCTTACCATCTTCACGGCCACTAATCCCTGCGTCTCTGTGCAGTGTACTCAGGAGAATTACATTTTTTGTTGGTAAATATGAAACTAAAGTTGTAGTTGGGGTAAAAGCAAATTTTGATGAGAAAACGTCTCTTCCTTTGATATAATTATTGCTGGTGGGAGATCAGGCTTAGTTTTTCGAACAGTACCAACCATGGTAATCTTCTTTTTCAGAAGCTGTTGTCCAAGTTCATAAGAGGTAAAAAAATTATCACAAGTCACATTGTGCCCTTCAGTCCTTCGGTCAGATCGAGTACAACCCCCATTCCCTGGTTTTTTTTCTGGACGTTCACCGGCCAACTTTCCTGTATACACCTGGACTTTCCAAGCATAACTTGATTTGGCATCGCAAGCCACCCCAAATTTTTACCCCATATCTTGCCGGCTTACTTGACATATACGGTCGAAAAAGGACAACGACCTTAGAGAAGAACAAAAATAGGGTCACAAAAAGTCTTAAAAATCAAAGATATAAATAGATTACCTCTAAAAGGACCAATTGCTCATCCACAGTAACGTCACTCCCTGGATTGTAGAGGTATGGTAGCTGCTCTGAACCTTTATCCCAAACCTCTTTAATAGCTGCAAGCTTATCTACACGCGCGTCGTGCTACTCTTAACTCGTGGTCGTCAAATCGAAGTAGTCTCGAGTAGAGGTGAAAGTTTTTGAGGACATTGCAGCTCAGAAAATGTGTCTGCCACTCTCTCCATCCCAAAGGCTGGCAGCAGCCTCACCTCAAGATCTATAGACTCCTGCTAAGATTAGTAGTCCTAAGTAGGCCCGCAGTTCTGTAGAGTCCATTTCTTTCCAGCCGTCTCCATACTTCGGAAGCCTTCTTTATAGTCATTTCCAGGTATTTTTTTCAATTTTCGGTGTCAGGAAGAGATTGAATGTAGACACAATGTCGTTGGCACGAGAAACGGCATATCTTGTTGTCCTGGAGTCATTTTTATTACATAATGGTCGGAATGTTTTCCATGGTGGTCATAGGATGTTGAGGACCATGTAACGGAACCATTCTTTGACAAAAAAGTATCTCTTTCCTCATCTGGATTTTTCTTCAATGAAGATTCGTTGGAGTCCGGGTTGTGCTCCACTCCATCTTCTTCTTCCGAAACGTCCCCTCCTTCCAGTTCGGAACCCGAGTTGTCCTCAAACATGCGATCGAAAACCTCTCCAAAAATATCATGCACACTCATATTGTAAAATAGTAATGCTGTGGTTTTTTCTTATGCACCCTCCTTTTATACCCCCTTGAAATACACAGACAAAGAACAAAGATGCATTGTTTTGCATTGTCATTCTAATATTTCGCATCAGAAATTGTGTAGTAGAGAGAACTCAAACAAAGAAACAATTTCCATGACACAAATACCTTTTTTGAACTTCCAATTTTGTTCAAATTTTCTTATGGGTCATTTTGACCCAGAAGACAACTGATGTGCATTTTTTGGACGATGACACTGAACAGCTTATGTTTATTTTTTCATTTTTTAATTATTCTAGACAATTTGGAAAAATACAAAAAAAACAGAATGAAAAACATCATTTAATCGGGTTTTAAGGTTAGTTTAGCTAAGAAATGGGTCATTTTGACCCGAAGACAACAGAGGGTTAAGTCTCTTCAGCGAACACTTAACAAAAAGACATCAACGGTTTGCATCGTTTATCGTTGCTTGCTTCTTTATGGTAATCAGCTATTAAGTCTCTTCAGGCGTATAAATAAATGATACATTAGATTTGCGAGCTTCCTTTTCATTGAGTAAATCACCTTATTTATCAAGCATCAATAATGAGGAGGACAGCTTTTGTTAAATAGAAATGGATATAATAATAATAATCAAGGGTTACACCTTTATTTATGATGATTACTCTCAGAGGGACGCCACACTTTATTTATTTTTTACTTTTATGTCGTTGACAGACGATTATTGCCTTCTAATCAATTACTTGATGAAAAGCATGCACAAACAGAAAGAGAGAGAGAAAGAGAGCCTGTGGTATGTCCTTCAATCTAAAATCCTGAAGTAATTTGATCAATTATCCTAATGACTTGCTTTGATAAAGAAGAAGACGAGAGGAAAGGGAAGGGGGATACAGATTTAATGAGGTTGATGAATATGTTAAAGGAGCTATAAAGTGCTAATTAAAATTAATTAAAGTTTTCTAAACTGGCTTACAACCACATTTTTATAATTTTATTATACTCGCATATTTGGGCGCCTACGGCGCCCATATGTTTATATTACATAAGTCTCTTAAAAATTGTATCATGGATTTTGTGGAGATAAAATAGGTTTTCTAAATGTCAAATGAGTTACAATAATTTTCTGTTTTGTACAAACATTCCTCATAAAAGTTTGACTTTGTACAAAGAATATGTTTTAAGTCACATGAGATGCTTTTTTTTCTTTTTCGTTTTTCCTCTCTTTACCTTGAAAAGTAGGTAGTAAATCAGAAAAGGTGATTTTTCTTGTTCATTTCTGGTCCCGTCACTTTGCAAATAGTTTTATTAGGTCCGCCTTGACCCAAGGATTCCATAGGTACCTTCAAAGTTCAAATCCGAACATAAATGTGGGAGGAGATAGCGTGCGGACATACAGACGGACGGACCGAGATTGGTGAATTATTATATAGATGCATATTTGCATATACTAATAAACAAAACTTAATGTATAGGGAGTGCGATAGCTGTGTGCGTTAAGGCGTGTTCAACTCTTGGGGCTCAGGTTCGAATCTTCCCGAGAGGGGATGGTCATTTTGATCTACCTCATTGATAAGATCCTAGGTTCAAGAGACTAATTTTAATGCTATAATGGGTATTTATATCCTGTCAGATGCAATTCTATCGAACCAATAGGCACAAGAAATCATTTGCAACATTTATTTTTTAACATTTAACAGATATTTTTAACCAATGCTTTATTGTAATATCTATCGTTTATCCATATCTATATGTACGATTCGCGACGAATTATACACATTATACAATAACCATGGCAATTTCTTATATTTTTCTCCTTTGTAGACTTTAAACCAACAAGATTATAGTGACAAATGTTTAGAACAGCGGTCCCTAAGTGGCAGAGCACACCAAATAAAAAGGTAAACAGTATTATTAATATTATTTTCGACTTCAGACAAAAATATTATTAACAACAACGAATGAGATGAAAAATTCAAAAAAAAATTGAAGGAACTATAATCGTCTTAATAGAGTTGACCGATATCCCTTAGATTCTGTACAAAGTATTTCGCCAATGAAGGCAAAAGATGCTATTTTCAACAATTGGATTAGGTCTCTTTTTTATCAGCGATACGCCTCAACTTTACAAAGGCAGAGAAGGAACCAGAGAAGTTTGATGCTAATATATTCTATTGTTTCATACATTATTTTTAACTTATAATGATTTTTTCAAATCCGAGCATTAAATTGCTATGAATTCATGGTATAATTTAATGTTTCAGTCATTTTATTATATTATGGTTTTTTGTTATGTTAAGAACAAGTGAGCTAAATATATTCAGACAATTAAAAAGGGTGCCTAGTCAATGGAATTATGAATATGAATATATATTGAAGTATTTTATTAATACTTTGTGTCGTTTTAGTGAAATACACAACTTTATCATCTTTAAGTTTGAAAACGTTCCCTTAACATCCAACTTATTACATTGGCCCAATGTGTTCTTCTTTATATATCATCCATTGTAATCATCTACGACAACAAAAAACCCCTGCTCTATCTTATTGATTTGGTTTCCATTGAATTCCATAAGAAGTGAGCTCCACAAAGCATTGCATATCCATCTTTTTCAATCAAGGACTCCTTTCAAAAGAAGTCTAGGTTTATTCTTTGTGGGGTTGCCAAGAAGTTACGCCCTTGGTTTGTGCTTCATATTATGTTATTGTTTATCGTCCTCTTCTTATCAACAGCTTCCTTGCCACTCCTAATATTGCTATTACTAACAAAGTGGCTTTATTCCTACGCACATCTCTGTAGAGATATAAGTTTCATTATATGGATCATGAAGGGAAGGAATACTTTAAAAAGAAGAGTTATTGAGATAAGATATGGATTTATTAAATGTAATGCTTATAGGGTTTTTTTTTCTGCAGACAAGTATTTGTGTTATAATATACATAAATAAACATTATGGTTTAAAAAATGTGCTTGTAGAAAATCAACGATAGAATGGTCAATAAAACTGAATTAAAAGGATATAGAAATATGTTGTACACGGAGGCATAATCAACGAACAAAAGATATATAAAAAGAACAAAACACACACAAAGATATCATGATATACTTTAAAAAAGTGTATTTTACTACTTTTGAAGATTTGTAGTAAACACTTCTT
This sequence comes from Caligus rogercresseyi, assembly GCA_013387185.1. NCBI lineage: Eukaryota > Metazoa > Arthropoda > Copepoda > Siphonostomatoida > Caligidae > Caligus > Caligus rogercresseyi. Next base: position 26,565,649 of record CP045892.1, read on the forward strand.
ATGCTGCAGCGTTGTTCATGGCAGATACTTTATTCCGTTGATGGCACGAGATCAAGTGGCATATTTCTCCTGTAATTCTCTTTAATTGAAAGGCTCTATATCTAGTTGCTTTGGCAAGTAGTACGCTCTTATTTCAATCGATTCAATTGATGACAATGACGAAATCTTTAGGCAAACAGATCTTTATTTTAAGGTGTCTGAGATAAGCATTATCCAAAGAGAATGGAAAATAATCAATCGGTGTTTGATATTATTTGAAGTTATACAATAATATACATTTAAAAATATAAGTTTACTTATTTTCATAATATATAAAATTTCTCCCTTTAATATTAATTTTCTTATTTTACAAGAAACAAAATGACGTATTATCTGAAGATTACACTATTATAAGCATGTTATTTTACAGTATTTCTAAATTCAGCGTTAATGTAATCAAAGACTCTCTGACAATGTCCTTGTCATAATGAAGCTTATCATATTATATGAAGAAAATAAGTATAATACTGATTAAACACTCATCAAAAAAGATTTGAATTAAAAGTATTTCTTTAAGAAACCATATCATTTGGGTTCTCAACGTATAATTATGATAATGGTCCTTGTAATGTATAAATTAATAAATTATAGGATATTTTCTTATATTACTACTACAGTAGTAGAATGTAATCTTTTCCTCAGATACTCAATTCCTACATTATTTTGTCCTTAAAACTTGATAAATATATTGATCTTGAGATGTATTTTCCCGATATGTATAACATATAACAACTGGGTTAACGTCAACTGTACACACCTCACGGCATGACCATCACCGATTTAGATGATTTTTGATACACGTATTAAGGGTTATAGGATAACACCTTGTGCAAAATTTCAGATGGCTGGGGCTCCCAGGGGCCATTTTAGAGGCGCGCAAAGTTTTGAAAAATGTCAAAAACCCGTGCCCATCTCATACTCCGATAGCTCCCTTCAGAATGATCGGATTTTTTTTTTGCATCAAAATACTCAAGACAAATACAGCTTTCATTTGAGTACAAACACGAAATAGTACAGCCAAAATAAAAATTTGGCGCTTTAGCGCGTACTTCAAAAGGGCACCCCTGCCGGGCCGCAAGATTTTTTTGCCCAATTTTTTTTCTGAAGATAATTCAACTTATTATAGTTCAAACCACAAAAAAATTAGAGTGGGCTCTCAATGGGATCATCCCCAACGAGGCTATTAACTTGTGCCATATGAAATATTTTAATACTAATCTCCTTCTTTTCATACCTACACACAAAAAAAATAAGATGGGAACCCCTGAGTGACAGTGTAGCTATGAAAAGAAGGATATTAGTATTAAAATATTACAAATCAACCTTCAATGGAGCATCTGGTCCTGGATTTTAACAATTATCTCATATTATGGTCCCTAAATAAAGATCCATTGCCCTCTATTTTGAAAAAATGATATTCCGATATAATGTTTAAGTACAATTGATATAAATTAGTTTTTTGAGTTTACATTAAACCATATACTACTATTTATTTCTATGACACCCTCATATTGCCTTCTGTAACTGCCCTCAAATGTAGCAAAGTGCTTTGTCAGGATCCTTCATTACGGATCAATATCGATTTTCATACCAACTATTTATATTTATGATAACCTTCCTTCCTCTGAATGATCCAACAATGGGACATTGCTGTCGAAATGATTATCATTGTAACGTGGATGATCTACACACAAAAAATCATCCAATAACAAATAAGCCAACAACATCCTTTAAGCAATTAACTTGTATTTTAAAAACATTACTTAAAATTTATAATTTCCAGTTGTTTATTTTTTGTAATTATTCTTTTAAATGGTTTCTATACCACATTTGACTAATTTTGACAAATTGTCTGTTAAAATACTTTGATTAAAGTCTTGACATTCGAGTAATACAGGGAATACAGATATAACTAAAGGCGTATATACACTCAGAGAGTGCAAACCTCCGCTGTCACGAGGGTCCTTATGAGCCTTCCGAGGCGGATTTTTCACGACTGGGGCGGCGAAGAGGGACGGGGGGGGGGTTCCCCTCGACGGAAATTCCGAGAGGAAGACACTCCCGGCACTCGATTTCACAGCACAGTGACATCTATTGGCAGAGTAGGCTAACTTGAAATATTTATTAGTATTTAGCTCATTTTGCTTCTCAATTCTGCATTCAGAGATGCCAAAATTTAATCACTTGTTACTTTTGGCATTTCCAACAACTCCACAAAGTTTCATCCGAATCCGTTCCGTACTTTTTGAGTTATCTGCTGACAAACCAACAAACAAACCAACGCCAGTGAAAACAATACCTCCTTCGGCGGAGGTATTATGGACAAATTCATCGTCTTACATTTAATGCTTTTCATCATCCATTGGACCAACTTTATTATTTAGCCTCAAGCCGCTATATATAACTTCATCCTTATGCTCTGGTTCGTGGAAAGGGTGTCCAAAAAATGGTGAAGGAAAATATGGTCAAACAAATCTATTTAATGGAAACCATGAGTTTTGACAGAGATAATATAATAATAATAATTAGATGTATTAGGGAGTTAATGTATTTACTATTTTTAAATATTCCATTATTTTGAACGATTTTTGATGTAGACTTATAGTATTTATGGATTGTGATATTTCAATTACATGTAATTGATTAGGACAAGTATATTTACCTATAGTATATACATGTTGTGTAGTTAGTGCTAAAAAGGATTAATAATAACGTAATATACACTACCAGAAAGGGTAAAACTTCTGTTTTAGACTTTTTCAGTAGTCAATTACTTTCAAGTTTCCCCATTTTCCATTTGCTTACTACTTTCATAGTTTCTCCTTATCATTTTTTCTATTTTGCTTCAAAGTATATCACTTTAAAGATTTAAATGTATTTTGAATAAAAAATTAAACGGTATTTTTTTCGGAATATCGTTTCCGCTCTTCCTAAGCAACATATGTAGGTATATATTTTTTAAAAATAAATAGAGAGATATAAGGTATTATTTCTTTTAGAAATATCCCTTTTTCGATAATCCACTCTTGGCCAAAATAAAATGTACTCACAAACGTTTTATAAGATATCGCAAGGATTTTCATCCGGATATAAACAAAAAATGATGGCTCATTAGGAGAGCGAATTTCTTTGTGTTTGTGTATAGGAGAGGGAAAGAGATAGTTTAAGGGCTTACACTCTAACCATATAATACTAAGTTAGGGATTAATGTTTCCCCAGGCTATATATTATAACAAATGAGGGCTCACCAGAGAGATAATTTTACCTCTTAATCTCAGTTCTTTTTTTTGTTTCATAAGTTTTTTATGAAATTAAGAAGAAAGTCTATGTAAGAGAGGAAATTTTTTTTCACAGCCTCAAAAAGAAATACATTTAGGGTGGGCAATATTTCTTGTACAATGCACAAAAATAAACTTTGTTGGATTTAAAAATAAAAGGATATTTTTCATTATATATCAATAAAAAATATTTTTGAATTTGCACATTTTCTATTCAATATCCAGCAAAAAGTTGAGACCCAATGATCATGCTTAAAAAACAATAAAAAATCATCAGTATATAAAACTCTATGCACCTTTTCTTCGTCCAAATAAATGTTTACGATTTCATGCAAATAAAAATAGATTTGTTATAAAGGCAGGGCTCATAACGTTGAATTACAATTCATATTTTTTAAGAAACTTATTCAAGCCACCATACAGGACTACGTATGAGTGTCCTAAATACTTGGTTGGTAATATAAGATTAACATAATTATTTAATTTAGTAAAGTTTCTTCTTAGGATATTCCTTATTTAAAAACAAAAACATTTTCATACGTTGTATAAGTATATTGTTTGGAACTGTTCGATTATGAGTGTTATTTTGATCAATCGTGACTATAAAATACTCTAGTACTAATACTCTTTACAGTTTTTATATAACTTTTACACATAGTAGGATTATGAGTTAATTTCTCAGTACATAATCGTTTGATATTGTGGAACGGATATCAAATATATATTTGAGATTTCTACTATTATTTCAAAAAAAAGTTATTAGGATCCAACTATTTCTACCAAATTGAGTTTTGACACCCCTTCTAGCAAGAATTAACCCAAAAATCTATCAATTGCTTCCATACTTGTTTTCCATGACATCCTATACAATTTTGCTTGTACTTCTATAATATGCATTTCAAAGTTTTATCAGAATAAGTTTATAATTATATAAGCAGGAGGAAGTGATATCAATAGATCGAACTATGTTCCACTTCGTCTAAAATGTAAGATTGTCTATATTCTATAAATACTTTTGCTTATAGTCAATCTATTTTCAATAAACTTTATGATATTAAGTTACTATTTTTTTACTTTTTTATAAAAATTATATATCTATAGTCTATTGGATGGGTAAAAATGGTACCATATTGTCTAATATAAAAAAATCATCACAATTTATATCTTGGTTCGTGAATGATAAAATATTCAACAAATATGACTAAAATCATGATGTACGTCATGCGTGAACATCTCTTAATGCTATGAAAAGGAACATCCTTTATATGAGGCAAGTAACTCTTCAATGAGGTGTTGATAAATATAACTTTTTACTTTATGTTATAATAAGTATTAAGTATTGGTTATTATTACACGTAAATATTCAATGTTTTTGATGATACTTAACAATTAGTTATAGTGGTTTAAATGGAAGGGTTGTGAATGAATTATTTTTACAGAAAACATTTAATGTATATGCCGACGATGAGTACCACTGAGACGCCTATATTATGAGAAAAAAATGTTTCCATATTGTCTAGTATAAATATTATTAACCCTTTTTGTTGCTATTGAATTAACGCCCAGTTGTAATATAATTTTTACATATATTATTAGCAGTTAGAACATATTAAATAAATACTCTTTCAACATTTTATGAAAAATTAAATGACTGAGAAAAGACAATCTCAAGGACCGATCCCAAGGCCAATAGCACCGGTCCTAGATTGGACTGGATCGGACCGAATAAATTTGGATAGACACAACACTAATCAAATGCTAACTGCTTGGTAAACGAATAAATTTAAACAAAAGAAAATGTGATATGACACATGATATCGTGATCGTTTAGTGTTAATTCATTATTGTTTATATATCTTGCAGGTAGAATAATATTCTTAACAAACTAACAAAATTGGAGATCCATAGATAGTAAATAATACTCTAAGAGTCATACTATAATCGTAGTATAAACTAGAATATCTATAACTAAAAGTCGGGTTTAATTTGTTGAAAGACATTTGAAACAACATTGAAGTTAGTTTTGTCATCAGAAGAATATTAAAGCTGTAAATATATATTCCTAATATCGGTGATTTTGCACGTGTTTCTAACTTAGTTTGGTAATATTTTTGTGAGCCTCGTTGGAATATTTAATGATGACATTATTCATATATGAGAACCTGAAATCATACTCAAGGAATTTTTTAATTTTATGGTGAGTTAACAATTAGAACGTTTCACACGAGAAGCAGTGAGACTCTGAGTCAGCAAATTCGATCCTTACCTTTTTTGTTTAAAAGATAGTAATTAAGTATAATTATTTATGATTTAAATAATTAATATTTTTGGTTACTTAAGTTTAAAAATTGTGAAATTATTGAACTATCACCAAACATTTTATATATATAATATATATCTTTGACATTTTCAGCTATAGAAAAAAACACTTTTATTTAATTCCATAAGTAAAAAGATGTCCATCGTCTTAAAGTGAATTTCTTATTACTCTATATCTACTTTTGACAATGTAAGCATTTCTTTTTTACAAGAATTAATGACATTCTACGAAATAAATGGTATATATTTGCGAAGGAAAACGAAAGGAAATTTGAAATTGATAAAATGATATTCTTTTTACTATTTGCTGATGCCATACTTCTCAAGTAGACACATGTCTTCTCCCTGCGTCTTCACATAATTCGTTACCTAAGACATCACATTAAAAATAGAAATAGTTTTCTTTATAAGGACTAGAAAATATAAAAAATGTCTATCACCATCAAGCAGCGGAAAAGTGTGTTTATTATGAATTGTTAATATTTTCTTTATAGCCTCATTAATGTTGTTCTCGCTATAGATAATTAATTCATGTGATATCATGATGCATTTAGGGCATAAAAAGCCATTTATAGTTGTTATAGTTGAGTTTGATAAACGATCGTAACAAATACTCATTAGTGACCATGCAGAATATACTGCACACAATATATAAATTGAATATTTAGTAAGAATAACAACATGTAATTAAATGAATGAATTTATTGAATGCCATTTTAATATAATATATTTTATATTTATGTTCAAATTCTTGGTATTTTCGAAATAAGAGTCTTATATATCAAATGAGTGAAACCGGCCTAAATGAATAAATTGTTAGACCCTACGCCTACTTTGCATCTATGGATGCAGTTTAGAAACAAAAAAGTTGCGTATGAATTATTTTTAAATAAAATATTCAATGTGATTTTTTTAAATATAAAAACACATCATGTTGTAATTTGTTAGGTAAGGGTATGAACGTAAAACATGTGAATTATTTTTAAAGTAACACTTATCAATGAGTATTGTGCCTCTCAGAAAAAAAGTGATCCATTTTTTTAAATTAAAACATTTTTTTTTCTTTTTATATCTATTTTATAATATACTAGCGGATGTTACCCGGCGCTGCCCGGGATTTTCCAACTTGACAATAGTCTTTGGAATAGAAAAAAGATCATACGAATAATTTTAGTGATGTCATCACATATGATTTTTCATATTAAAATCTGTTCCTTAAAAAGTTGTCATTGGTCTTCATTGCCATTTTTTTCATTTTTTTGTTCCTTAAGGCTGGGAGTTTGAACATCGTATAAAGAAGTTATCGTTAAGTAATTTCATAGAGTGCCAATGTTATTTTCTAATGAAAAGTAGTTTCCTTAAAAAGTCGTCATTGCCATTTTTCCCATTTTCTATTACTTAAGGCTGGGCATTTAAACTTCATAAAGAGAAATTATTTTTGAAGCCATTTCATAGAGAACATAGAGTGCCGAAGATATGTATGGTAGTGATGAATATTAGAGTATTAGTTTGATCTCCGCTGATGGAGGAAAACAGCAAAAGAAAAAACTTAAGAGGGACTGCAACTTCATATCTTTCTCAAGAAAGTTGAGAGTGATTGACATCACTTGGCATTATTAAAATTTGAATAGCGCGATGTTGCATTATAAAAAAGTTGTTATTTTCCAAAAAACCTAAATTTGGGGGGAAAGACAGGGACAGAAAAAAATTTTTTAAGTAATCACAAAGAAAACGAATTTTCCGTTAAACACCCTATAAAACAAAACACGTCTTACTACCTCAGTCTCATCCACATAAAATTGGGTCAAAATCTAACGTGGCAATTTTAAAAATCGACAAAAAACGGTTTGGTGTATAAAATAAACATGGCGATGACGAATTTTCCGGGAGATGGTAACCCCACTAAAACACTCCCTGAGTTATCAAACTATTCACTGAAAATTTCGTCAAGATCTAAAGATCCGTTCGGGAGATACAGGGAAACGAACGAACGGAATTCTTTTTTTATTAGTATAGATTTATAAAAAAACATCGAAACGGTTAGTCGCAAAATGAAACTAAATCCATTGGGTTATATATTATTGGTTATTTCCTCGATTTACAAATGTTACTACCGATTCTTTAATTTTTAATACAGTTGTTTAATGCATATATTGAAAGTAAAATTGCTTTAAATATATTAATACTAAAACAATTTAATGTATTGGATTTATATAGTTCTAAGAGTAAATGCTCATAAAATGAAAAATATTAAGTGATCCTGATAGCGATAGCGCGTACAACTCTATATGTGTAGGGCGCAGGTTCGAGTCCCAAGAAAGGAAGGATAATTTTGGTTAACTTCATGGAAAAGACCCCAGGTTCGATAGACTAATTTTAACGCTATAATGCTTATTTATATCCACACGGTTGCAACTCTATCCACTAAATAGGTAACAAAAGATATTAGCGACAATAACTTACAGATTTCCAAATGTATCTCTGATATTTTATTATTGTTTCTTTGTTTTTTTTTAGTGTATAATAAAGATAGGTGAAGTCAAATATGCAACCGGCTAGTATAGTCTTTAACTTTCAATTAATTTTTAATAACAATTTTTAATTAGATAATTTTATATTTTAATAATTATAAATATCTAATCTCAAAATAAAGTTAAATAATTGTTAATAATATAATTGTCTCTTAGAGTTTGTATACAATTAAAATCTTATTTTTCCAATTCTCTTCAAAACATGAAATTCATATAGCCGATATTTTCAACAAACTCTATCGTATTTTTTATTTGTTGAAGATACATTGGATTTGTTTGTGTAAAAAAACAGTATTTTGGAGTCACATATTTTTTTTAAAATTTGTCAGTAAAAAGGAATTCGTAAAAAAAGTCACCGAGAACATATTTCCCCTCAAAGTGAGCTAAACTGAAGTCAATGGTTTTTATAATCCATAAGTGTTTATATTTAGGTAAAAACTTACTATCTGTCACTATAAGCATAAAAAAATAAATCTTTAATCAAACTATGCTTTGTTTTACTGTTATTGTTCATATTTTTTGCTCTTGGCTCATTCTAAAACATAAGTTGCTCCATTTGTGTCCAAAATCAACTTTTTAAATAAAAAGGTATTCTTTGTTTGAGGAGTTCATATATCCACATAGGAGGGAAATATGTAATACTAATATGTTTCTCATCATTTCATAATATAGGTAGAGAGCATCGCTTGAGGCTCTTTCCTAGTATGTGTATATAGTTACCTAGCTTATCAATAGACTTGATAGCTCATCATACAAATGAGTTTTTCGACTTATATCCTTCTAAACTATATGTCATTTTTTGGGTTTTTTTTACCTTGTAGGTTTGAAAGAAATGGGGTTCTAAGAAAAAGTTAATGTGATATTAGTAACACTACTGTATCTCTCTTCTTCAAATAAAGGATACCTTTTTGAACATTTATATGGTATATATATAAAAATATATATATATAGGATATATATATATATATATATATATATATATATATATATATATATATATATATATATATATATATATATATATATATATATATATATATATATATATATATATATATATATATATTAGGGTTGTTCTTATTTTTCAAATGTTTGAAATGTTAGTAACTTGTGGATTTTCTGTTTCTTGGTGATAAAAGAAGACGACATACAAAGTTTGAACAAAATCGGTCAACATTACGAGGTCGCGCAACGAGGTCAAAGTTTTAAAAAATTAGTAAAAATATAATTTCCGCAAATTTCTTCAAAATGGTGGACGTTACAGACTTCAATAATAATTATTAATTTAAAGAAAATCTAATTTACTACCAGACGTATGTTTGATGTTTTTTAATAAAACAAAGTTTTCAGTAAAAACAAAGAAAAAAATGGAGTGTGTATTGTTAGCATATTTCATAGCTTTTTTGTAACAATTAACTTACTCGCCTGTAGAAGATGTCTTGTTCGCTTCAGAGTAAAATAGTTCTTTTAAGCTTAGTAAACCTTTGGATGATAAACCCAAAAATTCAGAATTCAGTACAATCTGAGTTTACATCATATGATTCAGAGCCTGTATTGACCTATAAGAAATCGATTATGAAAAAAAAAATAATAATGTGTTTTAGATTTGCGTCAAGGTATCCTCTCAAAATTTTACTTTGTGTTTGACGCATTTATAATCCATTATATGCGTCATTTTGTACGCGAGATAGGCTTTTTAAATGTACATATAACTCTCTACTTATTAAATTGACATGATTTAGTATACAAAAATATTAAAGCTGGCTAACCAAGCTTTCATTTGATATGTTTGGTGTTCTAAAAATCGCTATACTTTAAGAGATATAAGCAAATACATTTTTGCACGTACTCTCCCCAAAAAATTATCTTTTGATATGAGAATATACAATTAACACTTGGTAACTGCTGTTAGTGTTACCTGGATAGAAAGAGAAAGAGAAGGGAGAGAGTATTTTGCCTCACTTTCTCCCTTCTTTTTTTCCTAATCGATTTCTTATAAGTCAATACAGGCTCTGAATCATATGATGTAAACTCAGATTGTACTGAATTCCGAATTGATAGAATGCAACCAAGGTCATTTTTGGGTTTATCATCCAAAGGTTTACTAAGCTTACAAGTACTATTTTACTTTGAAGCGAACAAGACATCTTCTACAGGCGAGTAAAGTTAATTGATACAAAAAAAGCTATGAAATATGCTAACAATACACACTCCATTTACCTCCGCCGAAGGAGGTATTGTTTTCACTGGTGTTGGTTTGTTGGTTTGTCAGCAGGATAACTCAAAAATTATGACGGATTCGGATGAAATTTTGTTGAGTTGTTGAAAATGCTAAAAGGAACAAGTGATAAAATTTTGGCATCTCTGAGTGCAGAATTAAGATGCAAAATGAGCTAAATACTAATAAATATTTCAAGTTAGCCTACTCTGCCAATAGATGTCGCTGTGCTGTGAAATCGGGTGCCGGGAGCGTCTTCCTCTCGAAATTTCCGTCGAGGGGAACCCTCCCCGTCCCTCTACGCCTCCCCAGTCGTGAAAAATTCGCCTCGGAAGGCTCATAAGGACCCCGTGACGGCGGAGGTTTGCACTCTCTGAGTGTATATATGCCTCTAGTTTTCTTGTTTTTACTGAAAACTTTGTTTTATAAAAAAACATCAAACATACGTCTGGTAGTAAATTAGATTTCCTTTAAATTAATAATTATTATTGAAGTCTGTAACGTCCACCATTTTGAAGAAATTTGCGGAAAATTATATTTTTACTAATTTTTTAAAACATTGACCTCGTTGCGCAACCTTGTAATGTTGGCCGATTTTGTTCAAACTTTGTATGTCGTCTTCTTTTTATCACCAAGAAACAGAAAATCCACAATGTTGCTAACATTTCAAACATTTGAAAAATAAGAACAACCCTAAAATATATATATATAGATATATATATATAATAAATATATATATATATATATATATATATATATATTCTATATATATATATATAGAGCTTTGCTTGTAAATTGGGACTGTTTCAATGAAAAAACGAAAATGACTGTAATTAGGTTATTAATTAATTTATTTGGATGAAATTTTAACAGGAGTTTAATAAGGTAACATACATTGATATTATTCTATATGCCCCCCTTTGGCCTCAATAACAGCCTCAATTCTGGCTCTGAACCTCCAAGCAGCAGCCATCACATCACTGGCAGGGATTTCTTGCATTTTTTGATGATGGAGGCCTTCAGCTGGTCAACGCTGCCATGAGAGTGTTCGTTGACCTTTTCTGGAAGGGCGCCCCAAAAAAAATAATCAAGAAGGTTCAATTCTGGGTTATTACTAAGCCAGTTTTGAGCCTTCACGAAATTGGAACTTTCCTGGCCAACAAGGTCTATGTGGTCTTGGACCCATGACAGGTCCAGAGTCCTGGTTGATACTACAATGTCCAGACAAAACTTCTCATCCATCCAAGGGAAAATACCTCTTACAAAATGTGCGCGTACTCCACAGTGTTGATCTTGAGATCAACGAAATGGGGGGTATGATGCTGCTGTTGCTGGCCACGGTAACAAAGACAATCACACTGGCCGGATTTTCGTCTTGAGGACAGGAGGGACAGCAAAGGTTCATAGACAATCACTCTGGAGTTCTGCCTGTTGATTTCGGCGTCAACAACGAACTTCTTCTATTCCACAAAAATAACCACTTTAGAAGCACCTTGATGTTTGAGGTGGTTCAACAACTTGGGGCACCCTTCAGCCCTGATGGCCTTGGTCTTGTCTGTGAGGAGATTTCTGGTCCTCCGGACATACGTCTTCATCCCCAGGTTGTTGTTAATGGCCTTTGAGATGGTGGAGACATGCACACCACGATTCTTAGCGAGGGTGGTGATCGGAATTGTCGGATTTGCCGTAATTGACCTTTTCAGGCCAGCCAAGAATCTGGGAGACCTCTTGGCATCACTTCTCTGCTTGTGGTCTTTCCTCTACGTCTTGCCCTCCTCCTTGAAGGCCTTTAAGACCCTGAAAACTTCCGACCTGGGGAGCTTGGTGGCCTAGATGATCTCTGAAGCTGTGCGTCCGGCGCGGGCGAGAATGATGATGGCGGACCTTTTCTCTTGCTTCATGGTTCTCACTCACACCACAGTAATTCAAGTAGTGTCAAACGAAAGAGAATTGTCAGTTGATTCCAATGATGTAGGAATTGGCGTAAAATTCCATCCAAATTTACTTAAATTTAACCCTAAAAACAGTCCCAATTTACCGGCAAAGCCCTGTATATATATATATATATATATATATATATAGTCAACTTCGCCTAAGACGAAATTGCATAAATCGAAAAGTCGCCTAACTCGAAAATAATCAAAAGTCCCATTTTTTCTCCATTGACATGTGTGTAATAAAATCGTACAAGTCGATTTTTGTAAGTCGATATTTCGCCTAAGTCGAACAGACATTTTGACATTAACGCATACATAAACAAGAAAAAATACTTCGCATAAGTCGAAGAGGGCACTCACTTTCCAAAACACTGCCCGCATGCACTGCGCCTGCCGTTCAAAGAAAGAAATTGTGTCCTCGCCCACCTGCTGCCTCGTCGATGATTTGCGACTGCATGTGAGTGAGTGCACAAAACCACGCCTGCTTGTATATCGAATTTTTCTTCGACTTAGCAATCAAATTTGTAACTCGAATTTCGCCTAAGTCGATTGTTTTTGCACAGTCCCGAGAGAATCGACTAAGGCAAAGTTGACTGTATATATATATACCAAATAAATGTTCAAAATGATATAGTTTATTTGAAGAAGAGAGACATAGAGAACAAAGAATAAATGTACATGTATAACATGGAAATTTTGTGTATTTAAGTTAAGCTTTTGCCTCGTGTCTATGTGCTAAGCCAGTGCTTCCCAAACTTTTGACTTCATGTACCCCTTTGAGCATTTCATCCTCCTCCGTGCCATATATCAGCCATATATCGTCCTTTACACATAGCCCGTACTGGTATTTAGTTTTCAGGCCTGTCCGACATTGTAATCCTCTCTCATGTTAATATGTTATTTCGAAAAATATATATATATATATATTGCTCTTTAAAAATTTAAGACTTGTATATGATGATTATCGAAGGATTAAGAACATAAAAGTGAATATCGGGTTAACGATAAGCCTTAGCTGCATATATATATATATATATTGCTCTTAAAAATTTAAGAATTGTATATGATGATTAATGAAGTATTAAGAACATAAAAGTGAATATCGGGTTAACGATAAGCCTTAGCTGTATCCTTGTCTTCTCTCAGGAAAAGTTTTTAATCAATAAATATTTTTTTAATTTGCTTTTTTCTCAAACAATTTCTTGCATATCAAGTCTTTTGTTTCGTGTGAATGGCGTGTACAATATAAGCAAAAGTTTATATCTAGTTATCTATATTTGCTAAAGAAAAGTATATAAATGGGAGAAAGCACAAAAAGTTGGCATTCTACGACAAACTAATTCTTCCTTATATTTGTCGCAAATTGATCTTCACTGATTTTACAGTTCTGTTGTATTGATATTTAGGTTAAAAAATCATAGAAATTTGGTGACAAGTATTTAAATTGAACGGGATTAAAGCATTCAGATTAATTGATTATAAAATATAGAAAGTATTGAGTAATAAGTATTATATATATATTAATACATATTGAAAATTAATCACATACAAATGGGGGATAATTATTAATATAGTATTCTGCTCTCTCTCGACAAGACCATCACCTAATGGGTCTAAAACCATACCCTATGGGGACTCGACGTTTGGTTACCTTTGGTTCTATGGTATTCGTGAACCTCACACTCTCAAATTGGATCCCCACAGACGTGGATCCTGAATTCATAACGGTCCACCAGGAGGATAGTATGAATGAAGAAAACGACGATTTATTCACTTTCTCTCTCGGTCTTAACCAGGTAGCTCCTTCTCTCTGGATTCTTCTTGATCCCCTTTCTATGGTACAGCCTGACCCGGATACAGCTCACGTACTTATTCCTTTCTTTGATTTGAGCTCGGAGTCCTTCTGTTTTGGCCAATATATTCCTCTCTTATCTCCATCTTGAAAGCTGTTGGGATACAAAGGGGGAAGAAGAGATCTCATTTGCCGATCAAACAATCGATGAGCGGAGACAGTCCATTCTTCTGTAGATATTTCTTCACTCTTATAGAGCCTTAGGAATCTTCCGTGCTTAAGGTTTTTCCACAGGTTTTCTTAGTAAGTCCTTCCTGCAACTACACAGCGGCTTTCGCAAGCCCCATCGAGATTATTTATATTTAGAGTATTGTTGTGTAAAAATACAAAATTTCTATCGGAAACTTTTAGAATGGACTGAGAGTTACATCAAGTGTACAACATTTTATCATAGAAAAATGAGTCATAATTTACTTCATACATGTTATACAATAATTATAATATGAAGTTGAATCAAGTATATTAATACATATAGTTTATAGAATGTTGTTGTATTCTAATGTGTGTGTCTGCTATTTATTAATGTATATATTTTGTATAATAATTTGGAGTTATTTTTCCACATTCATATTTTTAACTATAGAGAAAATGTGGAGTACTCAATGTTGACAATTTTTATACAATGTAGAGTTTATAGTTCCTTTGTAAAAACACATGGAATCATATAAGTTATGGTAACAAATCATGCAAGAGCATTTTTTGAATGTACACATTGTAAGAACTTATAGGTCTAGAAAACATGAAGACATTTGCCATTAAAAATTGAGTGTTATTTAACATTTAAGAAATACCTCTGTTAAAGAAATATCATTGCTTATTACTTAAATTGGTTGTAATGTGGATTATGCATTTTTAAATGATGTCTGCAGCCAAGAACCTTTTTAATGTTTTGAAAAATTTATGAACTAGTAAAAAAATATTGTACAAATATCTTTATATCTTGCACTTTCTTACATAAATTTAATTAAAATTTACTTTTTTATAAAGAATACATTTTAGTAATTATAGGTATAGTGTTTATACACAGAAAAATAAAAAAAACTTGGTTTCAATAGGGCTCTTCACTTCATTTTTTACAAAACCATTAATGAAAACCATGTAGCATATGTCGATACAATAGTTTTAATGAAATAATCAATATTACACAGTGAATTATATTATAGGTTTCTTGATAGATTCGTCTTCGTTCACTCTAATTAAGAATTTAAAGCAAATTGAAAAATACTTTTAGTAAAGTGTTAAGAATATTACAATATGTAGATCATTATTCTTCAAATGATATAACTTTTTCTTTAAACAGCTGTAGTATTTTTTTAAATTGTTATTATGACTCAGTTCATAAAATTTACAAGCATATAATTAAATAAAATGGGAATAAATAAAATGAATTTATTAAAAAGTACATAATTTTTTATTTTTTTTGAATAATAACATCATATATGAAAAAATATAGCTCACACATCTAAAAAACATATACTTATAATATAATAAACAAATTTGGAATTTGTCAGGGTCAAATTTAAAGGAGTTGAAAAAATTATTATCTCGGCCATATTTTATTCGGGCTAAGTTCGATTCCCCTTAAGGCACCAACGAAAACAAGAGCTAATTTTGTCGAGTATTCGCAGCTATCTGGCGGAGAAAATAACTCAGGACAAAATAAATAGCATTGAAGACATTCGGGCCATCATGATTTTGACGGCAGCGCGATACCTGGCCTTTACAGTGAAGATACTTACTATCAATACCATTCCGTGGAAAAATGAGGGGGATCTGGTACGATTTTATCCGTCTTGCTCCGCTGGACTCTACAATTTCTACAACGGGTTATGAGACAGTACAGGAAATTCGCCAAAAGACAAATCTTTGTAATTTTATTTATTATTTTCAAATTGTCGTTTGCCAAAAGTTATCGTTCGTTGTTAATTTTAAATTGAATCGTTCGTCGTTCATCGTTCGTGTCGTTCGCCATTCTGAAAAAAATTGACGACGTTTTTTTTAGAAAGAAATTTCTGAAAAAAGTGATGAAATTTTTTCTAGAAAGAAATTTCTGAAAAAAGTGATGACGTTTTTATAGATAGAAATCTCTGAAAAAAAGTGATGACGTTTATTTTAAAAAGGAAATTTGTCCCATGAAAATTAAAAATCTTTGTCTTTGCTATGGTGCCAAAAACGAACGACGAACGATAAGGAATTTTCCTTGTCGTTCGTCAAAAACTTGTCGTTCATTGTTCGCGAACGACAACAAATGATAATAAATCAACAAGTCTGCAATATACCAATAAAGTCTCTTAAAAAAGGACTTTAGAATTTTCAATGCAAAAAAGTCTTTTACAAAATCCAAAGGGAGGGACATCGAGGACACGTTGATAACTTTGTCGATCGTTACTCCACTTTCCATCGATAATTTGAGGGATATTAAGATTCAAGCTGGATATATAGTTGTTTTTTTATTCAACAGTTCAATTTTATGATATGTACAACAGAATTCATAAAAACCTAAGATAATGTATGGAAAAATCACAAAAGTAAATATTTTTATTCACCATATATTACGTTGTTTTTTGCGAGATTTCTTAATATAAATTTTAAATGTATGATAAGTTTTTTAGAAATGAAATGAACTCATCTGAAAGCTCATGATGTACTTAATACGTGTGATTTATTTGCCTAATAATTTGTTTAATAATATTACAAATGTGAAAATAGTCATCAATTAGAAAAAACGTAGCTGGTGGCTGTTCTCAGAATATATACTATTAATAGCAGGAAAGTATTAGTTTTTTTCTCATATTCCTATAATAAAGTAAGGCATACTAGGAACAACAGTTCTTAGTATTCCTTGACTAAAGTAATTACATAAATTAAGAAATACCGCCAGGTACTTTTTGCAGAAACCATTCCTCAATCTAATGAAAGTCCTTGATCTTTTCCTGACATCTTTGTCTGTTTAATTAAATTTATGGTTGCATAGCTTCATTTAAACAAATGGAGGAAAATACAGTTGTATAATCATGATGACAAGCATATTTAGCCAAGAAAAAGAAAACTCAAAGGATAAAATATTATCATTTGTTGCATGACTCCTCCATTATATTCCTTGGATATGAATCAATCATGGATTAAAAAATAGTATTTTTATAATAATCGCTGTATGTTGAAATAATTTAATATTATAATAAAATAACGATTATTAATGAAGTAATACTAAGATATTTTTCTTCTTAAGGGTGTGATTTGTTAGAAGAATATTCTTTAAACCTGCATATGGAGATATATTATTTCTTTTTTGCTATGTGATAATATATAGTTTTCATTTGTTATAAAGCAGGGAAATATACATAGTAAAGGGTGTGCGATAACTCAGTGCGTTAAGGTGTGTTCAACAATCAATGCTGGGGAACAAGTTCGAATCCCAGAGGGGAAGGTCAATTCGGTCAAACTAATTTATAAAATCATTGGTTCGATCGTCTAATTTTAACGTTATAATGCTTATTCTTGTCCAGTGGGATGCAACTCTATCGAACCAATTAGTATATATATATATATATATATATATATATATATATATATATATATATATATAAAAAAAAATATATTATAACATAACAAAGTAACACTATATCTTCATATTCAAGCTTAAAGAACTTTCAACAACAAAAATACGTCATCCCCATAAATTGAATAATTTTATAAAGGCTCCTCAATGAGTTAGAAATGACAATGGAAAAGTGAATGAACTATTAAGTTTTTTATATATGATTTCAAAACTGAAAATGACATTAGTTTTATTATTTTAATTCGAACATTGATAATCACTTACGGTTCTCAAAACAAAATCAGAAGTTACTTAATTTCAAAAAAAGACTTTCTTCAAAGATTATTTCTATGACATTTCATATATGTACAATTATGGTTACATGTGTACCTCCATAAATGTAAGACAGGCCAAACAATGCTTCAGCTAGGAGCATGTTTTCAAACATCACGAATACATATTGACCATATTTCCTGGTTATTTTTCCTCTATGGCATGAATGTGCCCTTGCCCTGAAGCTTATCTAAAGCCCATGTCCTATAGAACCTGCTATTATCCCTAACGATTTTACACAATCCATACATGACTCTTTTCTGGATAAATTTTGATTCAAGATACGACGGTCACATAGAAAAAAGCATGTTGGTCAGTATTTAGGCCTACAAGTGGTCTAAATCTCATGTCTTATACTGCTTTTCGTGATTTAGGTCTTGACACACTTCAAATTGTTATTGAACTACAAAGAAAAATATATTGGTTTTGCTAGTTACTGTTTGAATCAAGTAAATTTGAAAATGTTTCATATATTCACTGTTTACATTGAATACGTTTAAAAAAGGTATATCATCCAAAAAACCATTCACTCGACACGTTAATTTAGAGACCTTCGATTTCATAGAAATTCATGGTGAAAAAGTAATATCAATAATCTAAAGATTTGTTGCAGTAAAATTTACACCTACATTTCATAATTTTTTACTTGTAATTACTTAAAGTTTCATATTAGATATATAATCCTTATTCGGATCCTGTTTAGGAAGAAGTTAAGTCTGACTTTAGATACCCTACAATAAACTTTATATATATTGAAATTATCATAAGAGACATAATTCACAGGTCTAAAAGAGAAGTATTAAAATTATATGTATTTAAGTTGAGGCAAGTTTAAAAACCGTGAATAATAATATCATTATACAATTTTAAAATATATCATTCTAAGGTAACAACATTAAGTCCAACGCCTAGTTGTGATTTCTTACTTTGCTCAACTAAATGTGTTTAATTTATATTACCTCCTTGTCTTATTCATCTTCTCTTTAACGTTCCTATTGATGAGAAGAGCTATAATAATTAATTGAAGTGGACCTATTCTAAAAAGCCTAATTTCCCAAATAATGAATGACTCTTGAAAGGTAAGTATCTAGAGAGCTTATTTGAAGAGTATTCATTAAGGCAAAACGGATACGATATTTTTTCTAGTGTACCTGCCAAAATTCTTAATTGTAGACACAAACTCATCTAAATAATAAATAATAAAAAATTGTCAGGAGACCTTCAATTCGAGAAAATGATACTATTCAAGCTCTCACTGATATTTAAAAAATAAGTAGAAAAAATAATATTTCTTAATTAAAAAAACTCCGGGAAAGCCCTTTCGTCGTCGTGGCCAAAGCCGTCGGCGCCATTCTCCTTCTCCTATGCAGGGCCGGAAATATTGTACAGGTTGTCAAAGGGATGTGGGCCACTGAGGCCCTGGGTGTCGACGGGATACCAGTCTTCGTTCTCAAGAAAGGTATCGAAGTGTTTGCCGGACTAATCGCTCATCTTGTGAATAGATCGCTGGTGTCAGGAATCGTTCTGACCGCACTCAAGATTTTCAATGTGCTACCGCAGCTAGGGTCATTATACAAATAATCCATGCTGCATTGGCATTTAATTTTTTTATTTCATATTTTTCTGCTGTTTTTATTTATTTACTTAATTTAGACTAGTTATAAATGTAACTAATGTGCCTCATGGCAAATATACTCGATTACACACACACTGAATATTAATCACATTATAAAATCTTTAAAAATAACATTTTGAATAAATAGTATTTCTTTCTGTTTTATAAGATATGGGACACTGATTACAAGATGTCTTCTAATCAATTATTGTATACTATAAACAAAAGCAATCATTTAAGAATAATAAGGTTCATATCGCATTCTCAAGGCATCTATTTCTGTAGGATAATGGACATCATTATTTAATAGTATATATATATATATATTATATATTTGATCCTACAATCTTAAATGAGTTAATTTATTTGAAAATTTCTTATTTTAGATGTATCGAGTTTTAATATTTACTAACCAAGGGTAAATATATATAAGAACACAATTAATAAATAAGTAATTTTGCAACAAAAATAAATAACTGAAATATTCAACTAATTTATCAAACTTTACTTACATGATATATTATTTCAATAAATATATTAGAATAGATTTAAAAACTTTTCAAGTACATATTTCTGGTGAATAATAATGTAAGCCACATCATTGAAGGATTTAGTTACGGTCAATTATTCTCATGAAAAATAATACATACTTTTTTTGATTGTTACATTCAAACATGCAAATATATTACAATTTATTATATATTATTTTATAAATGATAATCTCTTTTGTTCTAAAAATATTTCTTCATCGTGAAACATTCGAATTACATTTTTAATCAAAGTTTTTTAATTGATTTCGAATTGAATTAATATCTAAAATTACTTTTTGAAATGTAAAAAGATCGTTTTTCAATTTGATCCGATGAAGAAGTTCAAAGCACTTAAACAAAAATCAATTAAATGCAGATATTTTTATTTGATTATTTTAAGCAGTAAAGCCCTTTTGTTACACCAACTTTTCTCATTTTACTTTTTTGGGCTTTGCAATGGTGTAGTCAGATTGTATAAAATAGTCACTGAGTTTATAAGGATTGGATCCCCGAGCAAATTGTCCAAATGAGACAGTCCTCCCACGTTCCCTCTGAGGAGGCATTTTTCAAGTATATGTACTTAAGATCTCAAGGTAAAATGACGCAAGCCACTCAAATCTACAAACAACACCTGTGGGTCGACTCAAGCATAGGAGAGTGGGAGGAAGACATGATAGAAAAAAGTCATTGCCTTTATATCATCAACTCCCTCTTCTTCAATGGCTGAAAAGTGTAAGAATATAAAAGAAAATATATTCATGAAAAAGAAAATATGACGTCAATACTATTAGAATAGAATAAGTTATTATGAACCAGTAATTGACATTTTAAATTATCTATACATAAATATTATTGTGCTTAAGTACTATTAGACAAATAAAATATCTTATTTTCAATGCTATATTGCTTATTTATATCCTGTCGGATGCAATTGTATCGAACCATATAGGCAAAAAAAATCAACTTGAAATTAGCTTGAAAATTCACAAATATATTTTTAAAAAATGAGGATGTTATGGATGGCCCCATGGATTTCAACTGGACAAAGCTCCTGAATTTCATGAATATCCAGATTCCCAGTAGTAGGAAGCTGAACATACAAAAGATAATTGTACCCACTTTGCTATAAAAAGCCTTCGCCATTCCTAGTTTGGCAGAAAAGGCTATCAAAGAAGAAAAATGTGGGCTAGAAAAACTATTTTATAAAATACTTATCTGCATAACGACGTCGTTATGAAAGTAGGAGGGCTTTCGGTTCTTTATATAATTATCCCCAAAATATATCAAAAAGTTGTGATTCATTTATCAAAGAAACCTAACGTTGAGTGGAGAGCCTATACATATTTTAGTTGGGCATACTCTTTATTGGCACTGATTTCTCAAACGAAATTTTATCAAGGTTTTAATCCTGATTCACCACAACTCAGAGGATCATTTGGATTGGAAACCCATGTTTTTGTTAATCTTTTATAATTGTATGAATTCAAATAAGTAGTAATGATTTTTTTAATGTGACACCCCACCAAAACTGAAAAAAGATATATATATATATACATATATATAAATATAATGAAAATCTTCCTCTACGACGTTATTTATTGTAAAAAGCATTATGATTTTAATATAACGTGATTCACAAAGTCAACTGTTAAGTCTGTTGATCTTTAAAAAATCATGATTGAACGTAGGAGATTTGTCACTTTTTAACCTACATGCACAACTGGGCTCCTTCCATATCTTAGGCGGGCGGAGAGAATGAATTGTAAATATCAAACAGATGCACTGATTATTTTGCCTATTTTGTTAAAATTGGCTGTGTGAGGTCTTATCTTTGTCTTCACATTTTTTTGGTTCTGTGTTTCAAACATAAAGGAGGGTCAAGGAAATTCCGTCCGTGTAATTGTAATATTTGAGTTTAGTGAAAATAAATTATCAAATGAGTGTCAATTAAGGTTGTTTGTTCACAAAAACGTGTATTTCAACGATAATTAACCATGGAAAGTCGATACTTCAGAAAACGAATCCTCCTTTCCATTTAACGCCTTCCTTTACCCTCATAGGTTTTGTAAGAAGCAAGATTCTTCAGAATTCCAGAATTCAAAGTATGTTTTCTAAAATCCCTGATTATTTTGTTTTTCTTTGATGTTCAAAAAGGCTTATGATTGCATTTCTTATATAGTTCATTTAAAGTTTGATCCATTCAAATTTCTTAAGATTACAATAATAAAATATTTCTATCCAATTCAAACTAACACAAGTCAGGTAGATGATCAAAGTACTAATTTGAGTGTAATACAGATCTGCTTTGCCACATATATGATCTCAGAAATCAATGGAACAAAATTTTGTATAATAATTTTTACTCTAGAGTTTGAAGGAATTTCAGTAATCTTCTTTTGTATCTTGTCTGATAATATGCATTATCAATCTTCTTCTTGTAGTTTGCTTCATCAATATCACCCACTCTCTGTGCCCCAAAGGTTACCCAGGCCATCATTTTTAGAGATTGAATGAAAACCGGCAATTACGGGATATTGTCCTGTTTTGTTTTATAAACATTTTGAATTTTTAAGTGGAAAAACTGTCAGAACGTTTCCAGTCATCCCTACTTTTCCTTGGCGAATTAAATCCTCTTATTCGTTATTTTGCCTGTCAATTGCACTTCAAAAGTTGGCTTGTTTGACATCATTTGAAAAATCCACACAAGGGAACCCTTTGTTGTTAGTCTATCTGCCCTTTTCGCAAGACCATTTTCGATGTCTTATTTCACAAAATGGGAGATGGAAAAGCATAGACCTGTCCTCCCTGTCTCCATCATTTGTGAGCTACCCACCATCTTTGAACAGACCTTAACTGACTCAAAGTCTAATATAATTGTGTGTTTTGTCAGACTTCCAAGTAGCCTGAACAAATCAGGGACACTGGCCTTCGATTGAAGAGGCAATTCTATTGACGAAAGTAGAAATTCAGTAAAATGTTTACTTTTTCATAAGCGAGCAACACAGGCTGATTTTTTTATCTATTTCTTTGATGTGAAGGTATTATAAAAGTACAATGGCAAGAATTCGTAATTGTATTTTATTTTATACAATTTTAAATAAAGAACATTAAGAATATGGCAAGAATTGAAAAATAATCTTTTTATAATGAAAAACAAGTATAAGATAGGTATAAATTAACTTTATATTATTTCAAAAACTTTTATAAGATTGAGATGATCATTACAAAAAATATACTCTTCATCTACGCGGCGCGGTCTACAAACAGAGTGATGCCTACTATCCCTACTTATACTTGGCTCGACAAGGAACTACTGATTTTAAGAAACTTTTTTGAAAAAGGATTTATAGTAAATTCTAGTGCCCATCCTTCTTCCTAGAAATGTTATTCTTGTCCACTTTCCGCTTTTTACATTGTTTTTATTACGAAGTATGTAATTTATATTTTATTAAGTCTTTTTATGATATGTTTCATGTCATTTTACAGTTGTTCTCCCCCATCCCTACAGATGTTCTTTACTAGAAAAACTGTAAATTTTATTTCCTCGAAGATGTGTATAAATAATTATTAAAAAAGACATGATAAATTAATAAAACAGTCAAGTTTGATAATAGTAAAAACAAACACAAATATTGTGTAACAATAAATCAAAAAATATAAAACAACAATAAGCAAACAACCTTAAATAATATCTTTAAAAACTTTATATTATTCCATGTTAAATATTATTATAAAAGTAAATAAGTAGTTTCCAATATCTGTATATGACTTTAAGAAAGAAAAATAATCAGATTCGATATACTCATGACAATTGGCTATTATCCCTATAATGAGGAAATTATTTTTATAAACACAGAGGAGATCATATTCAAGATATGTTTAAATTATAATCCTAGAACTATACTCTGCTTTGTTTTTCTTTATGCTGAATATTCACAAAGATAAAAATGCCCAAGGCATTCCCTACATTAACGTTTTTGTAGTTATATTCCTATCCTTATATGTATAAATCCATATATAAATATTTAATAGACATTTCAATTTCTTAATCATGTATAATCTTTTCCCATTAATTCAATGTGCAATGGACATACATTTGGCTTCGTTGTATCCTAAACCTACAAACACATTTTAAATTAGACCATAAGAACAAATCAGTGATGGTTTTTGAGTTTGTTAAACATAACAATAATTAAAAATGTAATATTTTTTTGTAGAAATATATACGATTAAGATATCTTTTAATAGATATTTTGACAAAAACAATTTGTCTCAGCAAGTAAGGAATGTATTATTTTGTAAATAGCGCTGAATGTATGTATATATTTTATCTTTCTATGTCGTGTAATTAAAATAAAAATTAAATGTCTTAATCTTGAATCTTTTATTGAAACGATTTTATAAAAATAAAAATTATATTAAATAAATGTATAAAATAGCACAAGATACGTAAAGTATCGTAATTTAACATCTTAGATTAACCTTGATTTATATGCCGGGTTCATATCAAAATGCAATTACACCAAGGATTAATTTGTATAAAATTATAAAACAATGCACACAATAACATACGAAATATTGAAGAAGGCCCTCCCATTGATTTCTTTCAAGTCTTATTTGATCAACGAAGGATGAGATGCAAATTGAAATGTAATAATGAAAGACAAATAGAGGAAAAATATTGATTTAACTTTTTATAAGAAATTTTTTCAAGTCATAAGTGCGAACTTTAAAAAAACTGATTAAAAATCATGTTCTTGCATGAAATATGAAATGAATTTTTTTGTTTTTATTATTGGATTTTTATAGAAAGCACGAATTCCTTTATTTTAACATTTTTTTAAATGAATCATTTTTACAAATTGAAAGTCTTTTATGTTTTATGTATAAATATATATTTTTCCCATAAGCAACCAATGTACTGCTTATGAATACATTTCAACAATCCAATCCATTCAAAGATGCAGGAGTTCTTTCTACTTCCTATAAATGTAATTCTTATAAATATGTTGATTGAAGGCGGAAATTATTAATACTTCTTCCTTATACAAGAAGAAACGACCGTTATTATGGTTCGTCAAAATATGTTTGTGTGATAACGATTGCCCATATATATCCACGAAAATAAGCATTTTGATTTATTGTCATGAATTCACAACGTTTTGTTGTTATTATTTTATAATGTATAATATTTTTTTGTTCAACAGTGGTTCCTATATAAAATTTCATATATGGAAATCATTATATATTTTTTAAACATTTCCTATAAGTACATTTGCATATGAAGTATTTTAATATCTTGAAAATAAATACATTATTTCAACATATGGGTTCAATTTTTTTTGTAGACGATTGCATTAATAAAGTTATCAAAAAAATCCATATACATTCTTCCACAAACATTGATTTTTTTTCTCTTCAGCAAGGTCTTTATTTCATTATTTAATATATACGACGTACAAAATATACATATATATATATTTTGACAAAATAAAATAAATAAATTTTTGTAGAGTTGAAACAAACATATATAAACATAGTAGCATAAAATTATTTTAAAAAACATTAAATTACATAGGAAATATAAAAAGAAATACTAAAACAAAACATAAAATCACAGTAAACAAACAAAACGTAATATTATAGCAAAACAGAGAAAAATATTAAAAAGATACATAAAGCCAGAAGACAATTACTTGTTTTTTGGAGTTCTTAAGCTTTTTGAAATTTAAATGATTCTGGCGAGGACTCTAGCAAGACGAGGTGAAGATGAAGGGAAATATCTCACTACGTCGGATCCATAGTTCAAAGTAGGACCATTGGTATTTGGAATTTTCAGTGACAGAGCAGAGTACTTTGCAACAGTAGATATCATAATTGCTCTAAGGTCTTTTGCATCGACCAATTTCCTTGAGTTATAATAATTTTTATATTAGTTTGAAAATATGCAGCTTTATTATTTCTAATAGCTTTCCCATAAAATGTAAAACCATTACTGATGATTAGAGCTTGAGGTTTGCAGGAGATATGGTTCAATGTTTCAATGATTGGAAGGATTCCAAATCAGTTTTATTTCTTATGTACATCCAAAATTCAACGAGATATTTATGTTTTGAAATAGTCATTTTATGGAAAATACCCGAAAAATGAACATTTTAAAACTTTATTATGTCGTTTGATTTTGGGTGTAAATAAAAATAAAAACTGATTTGGAATCCTTGCGAGCATACCTACATTTTGTGGCAAATTGTTTGAAAATAGCATTGAAATTAAGGTCATTAGAGGCGATCGAATGGCGAAAAAAATTACTACATAAGTTTACAAAATAACTTTTGGGCCCGTTGAGCGAACACTTCGCATTATTCGATTTCGTTCAAAATTTCATAAGATGATCTCTATGCACTGAAGTAAAATCCTAGGGGGAGCCCGACTCTCAAATCCGAAAAACGTGAAATAAGAATTACCCTTATATATATATAAATTTATATATATATATAAATTTATATATATATATACTAATAAAAAAAGAATTCCCTTCGTTCGTTCGTTCGTTTCCTTGTATCTCCCGAACGACTAATTAGATCTTGACGAAATTTTCAGTGAATAGTTTTGAGAGCTCGGGGAGTGTTTTAGTGGGGTTGTCAACTGGCAGAAAATTCGTCATCGTTTTTTGGCAATTTTTTTAAATTGCCACGTTAGATTTTGACCCAATTTTATGTGGATGAGACTGAGGTAGTAAGACGTGTTTTTGTTTAATTGGGTGTTTAACGGAAAATTCGTTTTCTATGTGATTACTTAAAAATATTTTTTTTGGTCCCTGTCTTTCCCCCCAAATTTAGTTTTTTGGAAAATAACAACTTTTTTAATGCAAAATCGCGCTATTCAAATTTTAATAATGCCAGATGATGAATCACTCTCAACTTTTCTTGAGAAAGATATGAAGTTGCAGTCCCTCTTAAGTTTTTTCTTTGCTGTTTTCCTCCATCAGCGGAGATCAAACTAATACTCTAATATTCATCACTACCATACATATCTTGGCACTCTATGTTCTCACTGAAATGGCTTCAAAAATAATTTCTCTTTATGAAATTTAAATGCCCAGCCTTAAGGAATAAAAAACGGAAAAAATGGTAATGCCGATGCAAGGACGACTTTTTAAGGCAACTATCTTCATTAGAAAATACATAGGCACTCTATGAAATGACTATAAATAACTTCTTATTACGATGTTTAAATTCCCAGCCTTAAGGTACAAAAAAATGGAAAAATTGCAATGAAGACCCAATGACAACTTTTTAAGGAACATATTTTAATATGAAAATCACATGTGATGACATCACTAAAATTATTCGTATGATCTTTTTTCTATTCCAAAGACTATTGTCAAGTTGGAAAATCCCGGGCAGCGCCGGGTAACATCCGCTAGTATATTATAAAATATATATATAGAATATTTATAATATAAATTTATAGGTGATTTTTTGATGAAAAACAATATGGAGCTTTTTTACTCTCTAAGTCCATACATACCTGTGCAACAATAGCACAGTACATCTATGGATGATGATTGAATTTTTTGTAGAAAAAAAGTAATCATATTTCCATATTCATAAGAACTTCCTGAAAACATGAGCATAAACAAAATATAATTATGTTGACTCTATAATTCATTCATAAAATTTCCAATCCTAATTCCATGGGTTTAAGGTCTTTTATAAGGCTTAATTATATGTAATAAAAGAGGTTCCTTATTGCCAGGCATAAATGGTATATTGGAGTTGAAGAGTGAAATATTCACTATGTTATTTTAAATATTTATATATTTAAATATAAACAATATTTTGAATCTTATATATAATCAATACAAGAAGTGATGAATTTTTATATTTTTTTGTGATTTTTTTAATATACAATTACGAAGTAAGGATTTTATTTACTTTTATAAGTGGACCGTACCAAGCGAGATTAATTTTATTACCACTAAAACTCAATATCTATGTATAAAATGAGATCTACTCGAGTAAATTTTTTACTTCTCTGGTTGATCTATTGTTAATAACACGACGTTTTAATGATTTTAGGAATATTATAAGCAAACATGGACAAAAACTTGGTATAGCCTAACAATGTAATTTATTATCCTTTCCGGCCAACAAAATGAAAATAGTGCGAGAAAAACTGCTTCATTCAATTGGAAACACCAAACCTCCATCTATTTTTTGCTTCAATCGGTTTCAATTGATGCTGATGAACGAGTTGTAAAAATTGTTGCTTTTGGCCGTTCCTTTTTTCATGTACACCAACTGATTATATAATTTTGCTATTATTTCTGATGAAGTATGTAGTATTAAATGCAAGCAAGAAGGAAGAACGAAACAGTTTCTACCCATGATCTTCTTGTCATGATTTGTTTTCATTTGAGGAAGAAGAAAAAAAGTTATATCAACTAAATAAAAATCAGGACGGAAAAAAGAAGACTTGTTTAATTTATTCTATATAAATCTAACACGTGCAGTTTGGGATCCACAGAGACGTTTCAGAGATTTTCATATCTCTTCTATTTCGTCCCATATAGATGTAAGTACTCGCTAGCTAATTCTCATTCTCGATTAATTCAATGTCCGAGGCCCAGGGCGCAGAAAGAATGAGTGAAGGCAAAGAACATGAGATCTGCTACGAGGGAGGTATCTATGCGCAACTTTGGTAGATTTTCTAAGACACATGGGTCTCGAGCTGAACAAGAGATTATCTTGAGGCTCCTCAAGTCCAGCTCAAGCATTGTTCGAAGAAGCGAGGGAGGAAGATTCCAGCAGGTCTCAGCACAACCCAAAAGTGACCAGAAGAGGGACCCAGGCTCTTGGCTGCCCTCAAGAAATCTGTCATCAATTAGGATCGCTCCTTGTGGTCTCATGTAGCGTGTTGTAGCAATAGAGTCCAAGTCATTCCTCCTCAGGCAGGGACAGAGTCAAGTCCTTCCTCCTGGAAGGGCACTGGCCTCCGCAAATGATTGAATGTTCCATGTAAAGGCATTCCTGGAGACTGGAGGAGGGAATGATACCTTAAGTGTAATGGGCCGATTTGGTTGAGCAAATATGTCTGCAGAACCTTTCCTTATTAATGTAGTGACCCTTAACTAATATTAAATTGACCTGCATGGAATTGCACTTAATGTAGTTTTGATAATTGGCTGGTTTATTTTTTATCTTGTTTGAATGAAAATAATCTTTTAATTGATGATTCTCCATTTATAGAACTTTAAAACAATAGACTATGTAATTTTATATCATCATACTGTTTCATAGCTTCAAATTAATTCGTTATCAAAAACATCTATATCACTAACGTTTTTATTACTTTCAGATATTCGAGATGCCCAAAGTTATAGATCCGATCCGTCTCATCCACGAGCTCGGCGGGAACAGAGTGTGGGTTTACGACTCACAAAAAGAATCTCTATGCTGTAGGCTGTGTTCAAAATCCTTCAATATTAAAATTAGGAGCAACCTCTTCCATCATGTCCGATCCAATAAACACCAGAAACATCTTGATCTCTTCAACAAAACACAGACTATTGAGTTGGAGGAACAGACTTCATCGGTTACACGCCCTACTTTTACCATGGATCTGACAAGAATGATGATCGCCTGCAACATCCTTTGGCCAAGGTGGAACAACCTGAGTTCATCAACTTCTTCGAGAAGCATTGCGGCAAGAGACTTCCAAGCCGGACAACGCTAACAAAGTGTATGGAGGAGGAATGTGAAACAATTTGCTCCAAGATTAAAGAGCAATTGAAGGAGAAGGATATTTTTGTACAGGCTGACGAGACGACTGATTCGCAAGGACGGGCCATGACCGCAATCATGGCTGGAACTTTGAATGGAGTCACCCTGGAACGTCCGTTCTTGATTGGTCTGAGCGATATTACTACCATCAATAATCAGAGTCTCCAGTTAGCGGTTATCAGGGCTTTACGCAAAGTCCTTGGAAGTGAATTGGCTAATAAGAAGCTACGTCTTTTTCTCACTGATGGAGCCAGTTATTGTCTCAAGGCTGGTCGTGGACTGAGGCAGCAGTTTCCTAATTTAATACACGTTACCTGTATAGCTCACGCTCTCAATCGTGTAGCTGACCTCGCTAGGACGCAATTTCCGAAAGTAAACCATCTCATCTCGGAAGTCAAGAATTTTTTTGTGAAGTCATCATTAGAAAGCGCCACTTCGCAGCTTCCTTCAAAATTCCGCTGCCGCCCGAACCGGTGATTAGTCGTTAGGGAACTTGGTTGGAAGCTGCCTTCTATTATGAGAGGAATTTTCTGAATGTCAAGAAATTCGTGGAGGAATTGAAGAACGACAGTGCTGCAATAATTGAAGCCAAAGAAATCTTTGAAGATGAAGAGATCCTTACTCAGCTTGAAGTCATCAAAGACAACTTCCCAATACTTGTGAAGGCAATTAAGGCTTTGCAAGAGAGGCTTCCTCTGGTCGAGAGCTTCAAATTAATAGAAGAGGTCCAGACCACTCTCACACTGCAGCCTTTTGCCAACAAGTTGAAAGATTGCTGGATAAGAATCCTGGATATAGGACAATGATGGAAACAGCAAGTTCCTTGCATAGTGCTAAGGAAATGAAGATATGATGCCAATACCTTCTTGATGGCCAATGCTCCGATGGTGACATGCGACGTGGAAAGACTTTTCTCTGTCCTAAAGATGTTAACTCTCCAAAGAGAGGAAGATTAACGGAGGCTCATCTTGAAGATATTTTATTCATTCGTTGGAATGGCAAACTCATTTGATAATATCGTTCCATGACCATCAAAGGGTTTTTCGGATCAGACGTTTGAATAAATGATGATAGAAAAATTGTTCCCTCCCTCATTTTGCGACCTTATGTTCTGATATGTAACAAAACGTTTTAGTTAATAATGATTTTAGAAAAACTTAGGATATAATATTTTCAAAAATCTGGTGCTATTTTTTGCGACAGTAAGTGAACGCAAAGTTAATTTTTCAAGTGACTAACTACTATGACTCTCGAAAAAGAAAATTTATTATATATTATAAATTATTCATATTAAATATATGCACAAATATAAATTATTTATAAAATATATATACTTAATAGCCATTAAATGTAATCGACAATTTAAAAAAGTAACATTCAAATAGTTTTAAGCTATAATTTCATTTAAGGATTTCTATGATTAACTCTTAAAGGATTAAAATGGAACAACTCTGCGTTCAGAAATAGTAAACGGCATATAAAAAATGTTAAGAAATGTTCACATCCCAACTATCACTTCTAACCAATTTACACAAATAGTTTTACCTTTTCACTTTTAAAAATTATTTATTCATGGCAATACAAGGCAGTTTTTTCGGTAATTTATTTAAAAAATGCCAATAACATTTTTTTAATAATCCGAATTAAACCATTTTATTTATAGTATGTACGTTATTTGAAAGTAGTTGGCGCGTAGAACTTTGTATTCACTTACTGTCGTAAAAATTACAACACAATGTTTTTGTATTAAATAGCTTCCTAAAAAAATCTTTGATCGCCAAAATTAGGGGGTCTACAAAGAATCAATTTATCTATTCTTATATTCCTTTTATATTTTTTTGTCTATCTTATATAT
>CP045892.1:26597578-26621838 GCA_013387185.1 Caligus rogercresseyi
ACAAAAAAAATAAAGAATGAAGAAGCCTCAACTTACTAAGGCGCGTTGACTTTTACAACATGCAAAACGCCGAATTAGAAACTCGTTTTGACTACTTCGTCTGGTCCTACGTGAAGAACCTAATCAGCCACTCTGAAAAAAAAAACACCAAGCAGTCAAGAAGCAGTAAAGTGAGATACAAGAACGCAGCTCAAAAATGTATGTTATCAGTTTCATAGCTGCAATGAACGAGGTTTGCCGCAGACGGGGGCTACATTTAATAGATAGCTGCTCTTTATCATAACAAAGATATTTGTTTTTATTAGCAATAAAAATATAAAATAGGTTATACTATTTTTTCAAGCGGCAGATTTGTCCATGTACCCTTATTAAGACTCCTTGACCTGTAAGTCCGTCATTTTGCTAAAGGACTAAAATATAAATATAATATCTATATATATATATATATATATATATATATATATATATATATATATATATATATATGTTTTTCACATGTTTTGGTGAAACTTCCGTTCCTTACGTAGCCCAGACATTACTCTAAATGTTATCCTATAATTGAAAGTATGAGCTTTTTATTATCCTCTTTCATGAACAAATATAAATTCTGAGTATAATCAGATTACTTGATATTATCCTCCTATCCCTCATGGTTACTAAAGCACGTCTTCATAAGTTGTCGAAAAAAAAAATTATTTCTTAGAAATTCTTAGAAAAACGTATACCCATTTCTAAACAATAAGTAAGGGATCTGAATGGCTAGGAAAAATATAGTTCTCAATTTGCAAGATAAACATAACTTTGAGTGATTATCCATTTATAGACAAATATGAAGAAGCAATAAACATTATATTATTAGTATACATAGTTTAAAATATTATATTTATATGAAAAATGATAAATGAATACTTTTTAGTCGTAATTTCAATCTAACATTTTTTCCATATGAGGACAGACATAGTAGAATCCTCTAAGTCTTTTATGTTGTCAATATTGCACTGTGTAATTAAGTTTTTCCAATATTCCCGGTTTATTATTTGTAATATAAGTCATATACAATATATAACTAAATATAAGAACAAATGAGTTCATTATAACATGTACTTCCAGGAATATTTCTATTTATTGGATATTTTGAATCTCATGAATAAAACTTATATGACGATGAGATATGAATTGACACATACATACCTTCGAGAATAGAGTCTCCTGGATATGAAGTTGGAAATGACTTTAAAGTTCCTAAAAACCATGGTTTGTACTGGTGTACTGAACTTGAGGACTATGGTCATTTTAATATTTCCTTTGATACCCAATGCCATGATAATTGAGATGTAAATCCATGATGGAGCAATGAAATGTATATGTTTCAAATATATATGTTGCTGCAGAGATGGAGATCCAGTAAAATCGTTGACTCTCCTGGTACAGACTACGATCCTTATCTCCTCTAAGAGATATGATGTTTTAAATAGGGAGATAATATTTCAGAAAATATTTATTCATTTGCAATTTCTATTCTAGATTTTGGTGGAAATTATTACATTTTATGTTCAAGCAAGAAAATGCGACGCAATGTTTTACTAACTTTGTATCTATTTCTTTTTTAATAATAATAATTTGTTACTCATCCGGGAAAAAATTGAACATGATACAAATAGTCTGAATTATATCGTCATACTATCTCCATATTTCCATAATTCGTCATCTTTTTTAAGAGATATAACTCCTTATCTTTTCATGCAGAGTCGTTGATTCTTTTGATATAAATCACGATTGTAGTCACTCCTAGGAGAGGATACGATCATGATCTCTACCAGTATAGTCAATAAATCTACTGGATCTCCATCTCTACTGCAAGATATACATACGTATGAAGAGTTAAGAATTGTAATATTTATTCAATTGAGGGACACAAATAGAGTTCCTACACCGAACCTGAAGGTCATGTAGAGGAAACAAACATGTCTGCATTGTCTATTGAGAATGTCTATGATGGCAAAGAGTACGGGGACAGAGAGAGCGCAAAAGGTGTCGATACGATTATGTTGTTTCACAGCAGTGTTATCTACGGCAAAGTCTGTAGCCCCCAATAGGGAAAATAACTGCGGTCAGCATTGGAAAATGACGCCGAATATAATGATACGCTCACGACCACTCGTAAGAGACAAAAGTGTACGTAAAGCATGCAGGATAATACTATCATGGTGAAAAATGGAGCTGAAAAATATAGCTTATGCATCTCCTAATGCGATTTGTTTGATCTCAATAAACAAGCATAGAGTTAGGCTTTTACAAATGATGCCTTTATATTTAATACGCAATCTTTAACCAGAGAGCACATAAGATTATTCCAAAACCAGAAAAAGAGTCCTCCAATGATTGCCAACTGCGAAACAGAGCGAACGAAGAGCAAATCCTCAACAGATTAAAAGTTTGCCCAAACTGTCCCAATCCTAAGAACTAATGCTCCAAACGATCTTTTTCTGGAAGATTATTTGGACCTTTGGGTTTTCGCTTTGGACACATTCTATAGTAATATTATTTGTTTATATACCAATCGGCTAAATGATTGATTGAACACACACGTAAATAGTTTAAAAATGGTCCTTCAACATATTTTATCCGATTCCCAACTATTCGCAAGAGAAAAACTGATGATAAAAAATATATACTTCTTAGGTTGTCTTTTAATTCATTAAAAAAATGATACTAAATATGTTTTCCCTTAAAAAATATAAAATGGAGAAGACATATACAGCCCAAAGAGTCAATTTCTGTTTTGCGTAGCAATATTTAAAAAATCAAAAGATATGATTTTTAGTATAAACGATGGTGTTTCGGATGAATATGCGAAAAAAATCATACCAAAAGCCAGTATAAAAAATATTTTTCACGTGACTTCTGCCGATTCAAATATATACTAATCCCACATTTTAACCCACTTCATGAGCCTTTCTTAATGAGGGGTCCTCCAGACTCGGTCCAATCTTTCTGGACACTCTTGTAGACGATCTCCACGTCCTCGAACATCTTCTTTATAATAGGGAAGTAGAAGAAGTATACAGGAACGAGTCCAGGAAAGCAGGGTGGATGTACATACAATGTCCCCTTATTAGCAAGGAACTCCTTCGTGCGCTTTGTCTTGTGGCATGGAAGTACCAATCTCATTTGGTAATTACAGGTCGCTTATCTTTGAAATTCATCAAAAACATGCTCAAGGCGTCCTTTAACACGTCCTCGGTGACGAAGGGTTTCATCAGGAGATAATACTTGAAGATTACGCCCAAGTTGCTAAAGAAGCTACACTTGAACTTCAGGGGCGGATTGTTGCTATCGCGAGCCATTGGGTTCAGCTTTTTTAGAAGTCAGGAGTAAAGAAAAACCAAAAGTTTTTAACTATCCAATTATTATCTGAGCTCATAATTGAGTTTCAAGAAGGCTTGTGAGAACTTCATTTTCTTCATTTTAGGATCGTCGGTGAGTTTTTTGAGGATCAATCTTAATGGCTTGATTGATACACCAAGATCATCATGGAACTTGGAAAATTATTTTGATCGACTGTATAGCCACTTCCTCCATGGTCACTCGATTCAGGGCTTCTTCATCTTCAAAAAAGTCGGCTGTACCTTCTTCGTACCGTTCGTGCTGTTCTGGTCTGAGGAGTTATTCCCAGCCTCGACTAAGGCTAAAATAAGATAAATTTGACTTTAAGAGAGTTTATTAACCTCAAAATCCGTTTTGAACATGGTTTTGATCGCCTTGGGAGTCTTCCTGGATCGACAAGGTCCTCGACGAGCGTGAGGACGCAAAACATAGATCTCTTGTTTCCAATAATTTAACCCAACGTTACGAAACTACAAAAAGAAAAGATTAATTTTTTATATAAATAAGTTTTAAATCGACTTCGTCAAAGAAACAAGATATCAACATGACTGAGTTATATTTCAATCTTATGTTTGAAAACATTGATGTTTA
The DNA here is from genome assembly GCA_013387185.1 of Caligus rogercresseyi. Taxonomy (NCBI): domain Eukaryota; kingdom Metazoa; phylum Arthropoda; class Copepoda; order Siphonostomatoida; family Caligidae; genus Caligus; species Caligus rogercresseyi. The sequence continues at coordinate 26,601,557 of CP045892.1, forward strand.
TTTTTGTATGACATGAACCGATTTGCATCATTATCCGAAACCCCCTCGTACAATAGTGAACTCTGCAAACTCTTCTGTGAACTATAGCCGCATGCAAAAATAACTTTCTTTTAATTACAAAATTTGACAGCATTGCATACTTATGGAGATGATAAAATCATTTAATTATATTCACAATATAAGTATATATATATATAAATAATCATGTTTTTGTTTACTGGGATGTTTCCATGAAGTTAACTGCCTCATATAATAAATGGGGCAAATAACCTTCACATCTATGAGTACTTTTTTTACGTATTGTGTGAGTGTGTTTACTTTTAGATTCCTCATGAATCTAATTTTAATTACACCTTACATACCTAGGTATGTATACATAAATCGTTACAGAGAATCATTTTTCAGTAGCCATGCTCTTAGAAGCCCTTTGTATTGTTCGGAATGTGTATGCTCAGAATCTCTTATATAATTAAAATATTTATATTCACTGTCAAGAACCTGAATGTATTCATGGTAATGCACCTATGTGGAAGTAATCCTCTTTAATTTATTTTAACTAAGATTAGGCGCTTTACAAACAATTGGAGTATAAGTATATGGAGTTATATTTTTATTGAAGCGAAAAATATATATAACTTTTGGAGAAATTAATGAGTATGTTATGTAAGGTCCTAAAATTATGAGCTATAATGTTTATATGTTGTATATTTTTACTTTCTAGCATCTGTTTTTGTATATTGTTTTGTATACATATTTTATCATGAACTGTTGAATAAATAAATAAAAATATATAGGGACTGAAATGGAGGACATTATGATTTTGGATTGATATGAAGATATATGCATATATGGTGAATTAGAACTTAGTATTTTCAATTTCTATGCGAAATTTAAAACTACAAAATTTCTTATTTTTTAAATCTTGAAATAGATAACTTACAAAATCACCTAAGACACATTGCTATCTCTTGATAGTAATCTTTTTATCTTTAAAGAAATATACATGGAATATATATATGCAAATAATTTTCTAACAGCTATATACATTTTGATCAACAGCTTTTTTGACTTAACCAAAAGAGGTTTTCTATTAGGACCTTATAAGACAATCAAGATTCTTTCAAGGATTTTTTTCAGGATTATTTTACTTTTTAAAATGATGAAATATATTTTTATTTTACGGTGGTTACACTAAAGTAAAATGCGATGTTTTTTATAATCGAAATCCATTGTTTAGATGGTGTGATGACAGCACTTCATGGCATAGGGTCTTCTCTCCGTTGATGGAAGTGTTTAATTCAAAACTTAAAGTTGCATTTGTCAACTTTTTAACGTTTCTTTTGTTCAAGCATACAAGTTTATCTGGGTTTCATTTCAAATATATATTATCGTATTATATAATGAACCGTCTATTTTATTTCACCCTCGTAGACAATCTCTATGCCATTTTGGCATAAAAGTTCCCTATCCATTTTATAAATATAACATATCCTCCTTTTTGTAAAAGCCATTCTCATTTTCTATTAATGAATCTAATTTTGCAGACCAATAACGATGTATTAAAATGGGAAATATATATATATATTTCTCGTTTCTAGTATGGCCATAAAAATATAATTGGATTAATGGGAAGCTAATAAAAATATCCTATACCTCTATATAAACAACTAATGGGGAGAAAAACAATTAAATCTCATTATTTGGATAGGGAAATACATGCTTCATTAGTGAAATTAGTGATTAAAATATCAAAAAATAATTTCTTTCTATTAAGGGTATATACATTTAAATGAAATTCGTTCATCGTACATGCATAATTTAATGTACCCAGCTATTTTTTTCTTGCCAAAAAGAAACATCATAAAAATAGAAACACTTATATGTTTATTTTAAGTCAGCTGATATCAAATGATACTCAGGGACTCAGTCATATTATCAAAGTTAATATTTACTTTTCTAATAAATTGTTGTTTTTTAACAAAATATTATTTCAATTAAAAAAATATGTGTGACTATTTAACTCTCTTTTTTTTCTTTTCCCTGCATACTTGGTTCGATAGAATAGCATCTATGCAAATATGAATAATCATATAGTGTTAAAATTAGACCATGAACATGGGATATCTTTATGAGTTTTTAAACTTTGAGCTTCTCCTCCTTGTAATCGAATCTGCATCATTGAGAGTGAAGAATACTTCCATTGAGCTGACGCGATCCCTTCTTAGCTCTTTAATAGATATGCATTGAAATACATTCAATGGTCCATAGTACATGTCCAATCATCTATCATATTATGTCCCATAGTTTTTTTAAGATGGGTTAATTAAAACCAATAAATATACTATTATATTTACAAAAAAAATTAATTTTTATGTACAGAGGATATAGGCCTTTGGCTTTTAATTTATGATACCTAAATACACACACACAACGTTTTTTGGTTCAAAATTAGCTTTATTCATCAACATAATCTCCATCAAGAGCAACGCAGTCATTCCAGTGCCGCTCTAACGTTTCAATACCACTTTTGTAGAACGATCTATCTTTTGCCCCTTTTTAATAGGCCTCGGTTTCAGCAACAACCCCTTCATTCGTGCGATATATCTTATCGGCGAGCATTTTTTCAGGTCTGCGAACAGCAGTAGTCGCTGGGAGCCAATCTGGCGAATACGGTGGATGTGGGAGCAACTCGAAGTTCAATTCACGTAGTTTTGCCCTTATTTTGATTGACTTGTGACAGAGTGATTGTCTTGAAGAAACCAAATTAAAATTTTACCATATGCGGTCGTTTCTTTGCAATTTCGAACCTTCAAACGCTCCAATAACGATATATAATATTCACTGTTGATGGTGTTTCGTTTCTCAAGATTAATCGATTAATATTACACCATGCACATCCCAAAATACCAAGGCCATAACCTTTCCAGCCGATTGTTGTGCTTTCGGGCGCTTTGGACGAGATTCACCAGTTACTGTCCACTCAGATGACGATCGTTTTGATTCTGGAGTGAAGTGATGGATCCATGTTTCAATCATTGTCACATATCAACGCAAAAATTTCGTTTGTTGCATTTAAAAATGACGAACACTGCTCAAAATCATCAACACGTTCCGTTTTTGGTCAACATTAAGCAAACCCCTTTGAACAGAGTTTTCTCACAGTCAAATGATCATTGCAATATAAAGCCAACACTTTCTTTTGATATCTTTACGATGTCGGCTAACTCACACAACTTCACTTTTTCGATCATTCAAACGATTTTGTGGATTGTTTTATGTTTTTTGGCGTTACCGCCTCATTTGGACGTCCACTGCGTTCTGCGGCATTGGTGTCTCTACGACCACGTTTGAAGTCAGCAAACCAACGTTTTATTGTTGTTTCTGATGGAGCGGAGTCCCCAACACACTGTCAAGCCATTGCTTCGCTTGAACTGTATTTTTCCCATCAAGAAGCAGTGTAAAACTAAAACACGAAATTGCTTTTGATCCATTGTTTTTAAAATAACAACAGTAGCGTCACTCTTAACACATAACTCAAAAGCTATCGAATAGAATATCATGAAATTTTAACAGCTGTCTTTTAAAGGCTAGTATTAACCCGAGACTTTTCAGCCCATGTGTTTAACGTGTTATTAATGTGTTAGTACAAATGTTGTGTGTATTTTATTAAGATACAAACTATCTTGTAATTTATTAAGAATACAATACGTATATTATATATATGAATTATAATAATACTATATATATATATACACACATATCACATATATTATATTATATATATATATATATAATATATATATATATCATATATATATATATATATATATATATATATATATATATATATATGTATATATATCTCAATTAGATTATATAATATGACTTTTTCCTCTGAAAGTGTTTATATCGTTTTAAAATATGCTGGAACGTGTTTTTGAATGTGTTAAAATTATATAGGTATGTATGTATTTTGTGTAGAATACATATAATCGTGTAATATTATGTTACATTCGAAGTAAAAAAATATACATATATACATATTCTACTCTATACATTTAATCCTATGTTCCTAACTATATATGAATATAAGAGATGATGGAGTGTTTTTATTCCATATATGTAGGTAAGAAGTCCCTTTTGATATTTTTATATATCTTTATATGTATACTTATACACTTAGTTTTTACATACAAGAAAGAAATATATATTTTGAGCATTAATATAATGCTCACTTTTTTGCTAGTACGAATGGATATAGAAGGAATTTTCAAAGGCTTAACACTACTAGATGAACGGTTAGTCATACTACTACCTCGGTGGAACGGAGCGGGTTATTTCAACCCGCTTAAAAACGTTCTTCATTTTTTAGCATAAGTTTATTAGAGCTTATAAATTTTTATATAATGCTTTTCAAGGATTTTATCATGTGTTTGAAAATATATTTTGCATTGTTTGAATGTAATTCAGGTTACATTGTGTGTAGAATTTCAGTTATATATTTGGAGTATTTTCGTTATTTGCATTAAAAACAAGGTTTTCACTATAGTCCTTTGTGTTACTATATATTACATATTGATATATCCTTTTATAGTTGACATTTTGTCACAATAATATGTTACTCTACATAGGTGCTGAAAAATACAATATAATGCGTACTAATATTTCTTATATTACTTGTGTGCGAAGCACATTTTCTACGGCGCTGACATCTTCCACAGCGTTTTTTTTTTTTCCTAGATTTTCATGTGCTGTTCATTGACAATAGGAGGAATATAATCAGAATCAGATTCCTCCTAACCATCAGAACAGTCTTCAGCAATACTTTTAGTTCGGATATTAGTTTTGTTAGAAAACCTCGTCTTGAAATGTTAGCACCGGTTACATCTTTGTACCACACAACCTGAAGCGGTCAACGACGACAAGATACCTTGGTATTGTATAATCTCGCCTTTTGTCCACCTAGTGTTAAAAATCATTCTATTGAAATTTGAATTTTTATCTTTGGATCCTTGAATTCTCATCTTTTTTGCTGAAAAACCACTAATAATTTATCAATATAATACAAGGAAGATAAACCATCATATAAAATTAAAGTTACTGGCTTAATTTCGGTAACTGCGTACAGTTATGAAGTTAGACTTGCTTATTTTTTTAATCCATGGTTTCTTTTGTTAATAAGGGCTCTTTAACCCTGCCTTAATATATGGTCTGCTAAATGAACATATCAACATTTTTAATACTCTTTTTTCTAAGATTAACATTTCATCTTTCTTTAATATTTTTTTTTTCTTTCATCAAATATTTATTAACATGAAGTAATTGTGTATAAAATACATAAATAGACATTGTAATATAAATTAAAACTTCATAAAAGATTAAAACAATTTTACGTTTCTAACATCAAATAACAAATGAATGCACTACAATAAACAAAGAATAAGGATTAATAAAATTTCAAAAAAATTTTCAATATTTTTAAAAGCTGCTTTGACTTTGATGGGAAATACTTAATTTCATTCGCAGCGACGGTCAAGGAGTTGTCCAGAAGCGACGGTATCCTTAGGGAAAGGGCTCAATATCTTGCCCCCACTGAGAGCATTATGTCTCTAAGTGTCCTCGGATCTGATGTATTCGTTTGCAGTTAACCTTTTTGCAATAAGGTACTTTTCCATTTATGATTGTATTTAAAACCGCTTTAAAAGTATATGATTGTTTTTTTCCTTTATTAGAAAGCCAAACAGTACAATGGCTTTCAAAATCTTATTGGGAACTTGTCAAATCCTTAACATTAAGAAGTAAAAAGAACTTTAAATTGACACCGCTGGGCAATCAGCAAAAGCATGCAACGTGTGGACTATAATTTTGCCACAGTCCTTGCAATGATTTCTAAAAACTATGCAATTAGAGGAAATCTGTAATTGGGTAGTAAATTTTTTCCCATCATGAATCCCTGACATGGAACGCATAATTATTTTCCTCCAATCATCGGGAAGCTCCAGTAAATCCATGTAAAAGTTTACTAATTTATTGACCTCCTCCCTGAGATTAGGATGCTTCATCTTGAGATGCCAGGGACACGGTAACTTATGCATTTTAGCAGCTCTTTGAAGAGGGTATTTAAATCTCCCATCCTCACAGAAATCGAAGTTCTTTGTAGAACTAAATCATAAGCGCCATGAGCTAGTGCTAAATCCTCTAAAAAGGTGGGGCGCCCAAATTTCTAAAGAAGAACGGTTTGCTTGCATTTTGATGAATTATGTCCATTAAACTGTCTCCACTATATGCCGGACTAAACTTCCAAAGTATACGCTGGGCTGCTGCCCATACTTTTGATAAAGATTCTGTCGTCTTAGTATTTAAAATGGTATCAAATAAAAGCCTTAAATAAAGATTCCTATTGGTGATACTCTTCTCCATTCCGTTTCTGCATTTTTTGGTTAAGTCGATAAAGACTTTTATATAAATCTTAGGAATAATAAAGGATAAAAGGGTTAAACCTCCACCTATTAGAGACTTTGGTTTCTTTAGAGCAGGAAGATATCTTATGAAAAAGAGCAGAGAGCAATAAATGCTCCTCTTCAATGACCTTTTCTGCTATCAGGGGAGAAGCTGTTGCTCTATACAATACACTAGGGACAATCTGAGTGTTGTATAATCAATCCTCTTTTGTAAATTAAAATTTTCCATGCGGAAATTCGATTTGGAAATGAACAGAACAATACTCTCCAATTATCAATATGGATCCCTTCCGGTCCCCAGTCAATTCCTAAAATAGAGAATTTCCGTCTTACCGGGCACCCCCAATATTCTTCTTTCCTTTGCGTCCCATGCGCCAATAGGAAGAACAAAACGTTCGATCGATTTAACTCTAATCCTGACCTCTTTTGGAATTTCTCAAAAATCTCAAAAGAATTTCAACTCTTTTGATGAGTTGGGTCTCCGTATTGGCTTCAACCGAAAGTGTTTACGTCATCAGCATACAAATTGATGAGATGCTTGTAATCTGCCATCTTAAGAATCTGGACATGTTAAATCGAGTCAAAGGCTTTTTTGAAATGATTGCTCCGAATTTATTCCGCCTTTCGACAGAATCAATAACAGCTTGCACGTTTTGTGAAACATCCGAAATTCTTCTGTGTTTTAAAAACCCTTTTTGAGAGATACTAATCTTTTTATTTAGTTCCGGTTCCATCTCCTGGACCAAAATACCCGAAGAATCCTGTAAGAGTTGTTAAGAACAGTAATTGGCCTCAAGTGATTGAAGTCTGTTCCATTACCTTTTTTTAATCAGTACAATTCTCCCCCTGGTGAGGGATTTGGGAGCTTGCCTGTCAATTCCATGGATTCTCCTATCTGAGAAGGAATGGAGCAGTTTCTTCAGGAAGGCGTTTAAATAGTCTCCCATCAATTCCATCGATTCCAGAGGCTTTTTTATCTTTAAACTTTTTCTTCATGTATGTTGAATTGTGTTCTAAAGTAAAGAACCTACATCTAGAAAGATCTATATTTTTCCTGGGAAAGTTAAGTCGTTAAGACTGGAAGCGATTATGAAAATATTCCAATATTTCATTGGGTTTTGGTTAACTTTTTGTCTCTATGCAAAATACACTTAATAGTCTTTGCAGAGTACTTATCTTTTATAAATAAAGTTTTTAGTCTTACGTTCGTCTGATTTTCCTTTTCGACTTTTTGTGTCATTTCAAACTCTGCCACTTCGGCGAGCCTATAAGCTTTTTCTAATTCTGAAAAGAATGTTCTCGTGAAAAGAGAATGTTCCATCATTAGCTTTTCCATCTTGCACTGATCTTCTATTGCACTTTTCATTTTATTATGAATAACTGTGCAGTAGTAATGCGAACAACACTTGTTAATGTCCGAGCAGCCTGTTCCGCAAACGCTGAGTTGTTGAAACTTCCTAATAATTTTTTTAATTTTGATGTGTACTTCTCATCCTTTAGCGTCCATAGTGGAATTTTGAAACTCTTCAATTTGGGGAGAAATGCATCTCTAAGTTTTTATTTCCTCATCAACAAGGTCTTTATTAAAACAATTATATATACAAATGAACAAAAAAGTACCTATATATAATATATAAAAGGAAAAATAAAAGGAAAATTGTATTTCATAAAACATAAATAAACATTATAGTTTTAATTAATTTCCTTTTTAAGACCTAAAACTTGAAAAACTTAATATTCATCTAAAAAACATAATCATAAAACAACAACTACAATCAATCTTACAGACATAAAAAAACATATATAAGACAAATCTAAATTGTCTATGAAGTCTTGAATTTCTTATATTTTTACAATAAACTGGAGAGATTTGGCATAGATAGGCGAGAGGTGTGGTACATATTTAATTACTGCAGCTGCAGGGGTCCATTATTGCTGTTGACATTGGGGATCCTCAAGATAATTCCAAATATCGGCAGCCGCTCCAATAAAGATAGCTCTCAGCTTATGTTCTTCAGTCAACGAGTTATCTGAAAGGTTTTGAGCTGTATAGGCCTTGCAGTTCCTCAATGCGGCGCTTATTGCACGTTCTTCACTTGACATTTATTTTCATGCGTTGTAATGCCAAAGAGAATGTATCCTCTTAGGTATTCGGCTTTAAAATTAGTGATATATGTACAATTCATTTATAAAAAAATCTTTAAAAAATCAAGGCTGGGCAGTCACTAAATGCATGGCTAATGTTGTTGTACATACGTCCGCAATCCTTGCAATGTGATGAGAGTGTTATTAAACTTGCCGATATTTATAATTGGGCTGTAATTTTTTTCGTCGTTGATGCCCATCATGGACAGCAGAATTCTTGTTTTCCATTCTTGCGGTAACTTCAAACTCTTGAGATGTTCTTCCGCTGTCAAATTTGCAGAGTGTGAATTAAAATCTTGATCACGGAATTTTAAAAACCATGGCAAAAGAGGCATATGTCTTCTAGCATCTCTTTGCAGAGGGAATAAAAAACGGCCAGTTTTTAAAAACCGAGTTATTGCTCAAATCATGCAATGTATTAATGTTCTCTCGAAGAGCTATACTCTCTAATTCTTAGGCTGACATAGGTTTTAAAAAAAGGTCCTTGCCCCTGTTTTGGTGAATAATATCCAAAGAGCTGTTATTATTGTATATTTGAGACTGATTCCATAATATTCTCTGTGCAGCGGCCCAATCTCTCGAAAATTGAGCAACTACATTATTCGAGATGTCCGTTCCGAATAAAAGCGTCATATACCCCAGAAGAAGCTAAGTGTTCTCTCCATTCACCTTTGCATACTGATACTAATTCTGTAAATATTTTTTATAAATTTTGGGCACTATATTATGTATTTATGATCACCAGTCCACCTCCAAGTTGAGATCGGCGTTGTTTCAAGGCAGGAATGTACCGGCGGGAGAATAAGCCTCCAGCCAATTTTCCTCTTCCTTCATGAGTAGTTTCCCAATTGTAGGAGAAGCAGTTGCCATATAAACCATATGAGAAATAAGTTTTGTGCTGTATAAGTATATCCTTTTTTGTAGGGTTAGACCTCTCCATCCTTGGCACATCTAATTGCTTGTTTATTTAAAGTTTGAAAATTGGCCAGCGAGGGTCCGTTGTTATTCCACTCCACCCCAAGTATCTTCACTGTTTTTACAGTTCTGCATCTGCCGATGTTGATGTGTGTTCTGCAGGAGTCCAGCAGCCTATGGGGAGATATAAGTTTTTTCATAGTTAATTTCCATTCCAAACATCTTATGAGTTTTTTTTTTTAAGCTAGAAGAATTTCCATCCGTTTTGTAATTTGTTTTTCGGAATTTCCTTCGACCATTAAAGTTATATCATCAGCGTATAGCTCTCGAAATGTTTTGTAAAACCTAATTGCACTCCAAATGCCCCAAAACTTGCGGTTCAATATGGCGTTCAATTGCAGCAACAAATAGTAAAGGAGACACAGGGCACACCTGCTGACAACTTTTTCCTAAGTTTATAATATAATGGTCAGAGAACGTTTCTGGCCTATAAAATGCCTTTTTAACATGAGTTATCAAAGATGGAGAGACAAGTACCAGGTCGATTCGAGAAGAATGTTTCCCATTTCTCCATGACACTAATTGAGTTGGACTGAATTTTTTAATACAAATCTCCAATTCCATTCACTTATTATTGCATTAAAAAAATCGAGTTAGGATATTTGGCCAAACAATCTAAATCGACATTAAGGTCGCCTATTAGAATAGAAGGAAGATGACAAAGCATTTTGGATCATGCAGAGCTTTAAAATATGCTGAAGAACGTTTATTAGGTCCATATGCGTTAATAAGACAAAACTAAATCCATTTGAAGATATGTAAAGTTTTATGCCAGTCACTTTCTTGTGAATATTCTTCCACACATTCGGTCACATTAATCTTTTTTTAAACGAACGTAAGAACGCCTCTTCTGGACTGAGATCCTGTGAAAAGCTGAGGAATTGTTCTGGTTGGTACATTTTTACAGTCCAAACTACAAGACGAAGAAACTACCGATCTCATGTCCTGGACACATATTATATCAGGATTATGATATAAATAATGATTTCAATAGGCATGTCGTCTTATTCTTTCCAAACCTCCCCTTGAGTTAATTGAAACGATTCTCCTTAATCCCATATTTGCTCTCATTTCATTGATATATCCTGTTCAAAATATTTCGCATTTTAACTTGAGATGATGCACGAGAGCTCATGAGAATAAGAGTTTAACCCTTTTACACCCAACTTTCCCATTTTGGGACCATACTTTTCAAGTGTTCTACATCGCGTCATATTAATATAAAACTAAATTGAATGAGTTTATATTACAAATTAAAGCTTAGAAAACAAATATTTTTTTGTAAATAAACGAAAAAACTGATTTTAATACTAGTTTGAGGGCTTTGAAAAAACCGAGTTTATGACTTATCTTTTGATATTAACAAAATAGGGGTAAAAACTGGTATTTTACTATTTCATAACTATTTTGAGGAGCAATATACTAAATATTTACATCGAACAATTTTTTAAAATAATATTCCTATTTTTAGTAGACTAAAATCGACTTTTAAAATGATGTTCCCAAAAGGGAACGTTGGCGCCTATTGGTACTCGTTTTCATGTTCTACGTGTTTGTGTATAATTCTTTGTTTCCTTTTAGTTTACGTACGTTAGTACATATAAGTACATATAACTAAAAGACAAATATGTGTTAATAATTATTATTATAATGAATGACAGAGTTGAATAGTAAGATATTAATATTTATAATTTATTTGATTCATTTTATGATTCAAATGATTTAGAATCTATTAAAATATTCCCCATGACTTCCGCATTTAATAGAAAAACTCCATAAAATATTTTCTTTAATCTTTTAATTCAATGTTCTTGTATAATCCTAATAATTTAATGTGGATTATGGAATTTTAATCTCCCATTTAGATGACTAATTTATATGGTAATTGATTTACTTTTCATAAATTAAATATCATTCAGTTTTTTATAGACAGAAAAAAAATACATTTGAACAAAATAGGAATAAAAATTGAAAATAGATATATATATATATTAATACATACCACACCCGATTATATAATCATCTAATACAAATAAAAGTATAAAAGAGGAGAATTGATACGGAGCAAAGAGGAACTCGAAATTGTTTTGTTCATAAGAAAAAAAGTAGTTGCCGTCAAGGATGCCCTATGTCACCTCTTTTATTTGTTGGGAGCACTATTGATCTTAGCAACAATATCTCTAAGAAGTATAGAGGTTTTGGAGTGGATTTTGGACCCAAAAAACATATTGTAGATTTGTACGCCGACGACGTTACACTTATGTTAGAGGCAAATCAGAAGAACAGCTGGTCAAGCGGATGAAGTTATACTCAACTTCCTTAAGAAATATGACAAGCGTCATGGTCTGAGAATAAACAACATAAAAAACGGTGGTTCTTCCCATTGGTGTCTGGAATCCAGGACAAAATAAAATTAATTGCAGGATGCTCAGTAGAGGGAAAAGTGGGAATTTTCTAGGAATTTCTGGACTTCCCCAGGGAGCTTCGGAATGCAATTGGTTGAATATGCAAAAACATGTGGTACACAACATTTAACGTTGGAGAAAATTCAGTCTCCAAAAAGAGAATTGACTTATACAACTATTCCATTGTCCTTATGTCCTCTACAAAGCATCATCTTCTTTCCGTGGCTTGGGGCGAAAAGCAATCTCTCAGAAAGCTCATGGCTAATGAGCTGTTTCATAAGAGTTATCTGCCCTCTTTGAAGAGACCAAAGGTCTCATATCGAGAGGAGGGCTATCACTGGGTATAAAATAATTCTAAAATCTTCAGAAAGTGGTAGTGGATTTATCCGTTAATCCGAACCAGGAGTGGGCGAGCTGTGTTTTCTTCAAGTTCAGCATACTTTTTACTCATGTTTGGGACGGATGCTACGAACGAAAAATTTATGGAATTTCCTCTATACTCGCATCCAGTCAAAGAATAATTTGGAAGGCACGCCGCTTTTTTCATCCTCTTTACCATTACATAATTCGACAAAACATTAACAAGCCGTTTTATTATCAAAAACACTCCCATGGCCAAAAGACCTAGAATGGAAGGCTTTATCAAGAGAACATTTTGTCTGTTCACGATTTTAGACAGGGAGCCTCTGTTTAAGTGTGGAAAATTCTTCTTTCCATTAAATAGAGCAGCAAGGAATCATCTTCCACCGATACCTTGGCACATAAGGATGTCCTTTTCAAAAACACAAAAGAGGGCCGAGAATTGTGCGATATATATATATATATATATATATATATTTTATTATAGCTAGGCCTCCATAGCGGCGTGAGGGATATGATATAGCTATAATATGAGTCTATCTCCGAAAACGAAATACAGAGACCTTGCAGTCGTAAAGATTTATCTGACCCACAAACTTCAAATTTCTACCAACATTGTTTCTATATTTTTTAATAAGCCATGTAAGACTGTGGACAACTATTTAATTCAGTGTCCATGCGTTTGCCAACGTCCTGCACTCCTCTTCATAAGGAAATTTGTCAGGATCAACGGTTAAGGAGTGGAAAAAATAATTGTCACGGCCATAATTCTATTCGGATTACAGTTCGAATCCATAAAGCTCCTCGCGACAACACGAGCTATGGAGCTAATTTTATCGAGTATTCGCAGCTATTTGGCGGAGAAATTAACTCTTGACAGAGTAATGTTATTGGAGACATTTCGGGCCCATCATGACTCGACGGCAGCGTGCTATACCTGGCATTTAGTGTTGAAGATACCCTACATCAAATCCCATTTCCTTGAAAATATGTGGGGGATCTGGTAAGATATTATCCGTCTGCTCCGCCTGGACATCTCCAATTTCTGCAACAGATTATGAGGCAATACAAAAAATTTGTTAAAAGACAAACAAATTAATATATTCAATCTTTAGCATTTTATTTATTATTTGCACCTTTTTTTTATTATATTTTTGTTTGATTACCATATTTTTAGCCTAAATGTTTTTAATTATTAATTTTTATATACAGTGCAGCTAGATTTTAGATTAGAGATTTAATTTTAACTAAAATGTTTTGTATATATATTTTTTATATTTAATATCTCTAAATCACTAAAATCTATTAAAAAAAAGTCATTGGAGTTTAATAAATTCTAATTCAAAAAAGGGAATATATATTTAGAACATGCGAGCAGTTACAGTTTTTGTGTTGGTCCAATCACTCCCCTATAGATAACTACTTGATCATACATAATCCTACTACACTGGGACATAACCACAATCTTCAGCATGAAAACCTTCTGTATATACGAGCACAGGGATGATCGACCAATTAGAGATACATTCAAATAGTTCACTTGTTAACAACTCTAAGTTTCATCAATAAATATATACATTAACCCATATGTTAGATTAGAATGAAATGTTATAACGTACAACAGTATGTGATTCCTTTGATGGCTCTATGATTCAATATTGTTGAGGTTTTTTAACTATCAAATGGCCGCCCTTTACATTCTCGACGGCACAGTATGTAGACATGCACATTCTCGGCCGATATCTTGTGTCCCGTCTCTGAGAGCAGAAGGGACATTTCGGGCCCCTCATACCTTTTGAGGACCTTGATGGCTCTGGACTCAAGGATGGAACCAGATGGAGTAGTAGTTCATAGGGTTAAGGTCCGGCGAGGAGTATATTGTACAACTCCTGAGCCATGCAGGCAGTGGGGGCCTCTGAAAGGTCAAGTCACTCTGGGGAGACTTTACTGGACCGCTGAGGTTCAATGTAGAGCCTCCTTATTTTTTTTGACGCTCTCTGGGATAAACAGATAGGGAGGGGAGGGGGTGGGGGGGCTGGGTCTCTTCAAATGTTTTGACGATCGCCCACATCATGCAGGATTCAGCCGCCTGAAAATTGACTTTTTACTGATCTCGACTTCCTTGATGGTCTTAGCCTGCACTCTGTCGTTATGGTGATGTGGGAGGGTTTACACGTTGAAAATCCTCCTGGTTCATCAATAGTACCTAGCCTTTTGCGCGAGACTTCATGGCGGCGGAGGGGAACCTTTTCTCCTCTTAGCTCTCTCCTCCGAAACTTCCGCCCCTGGGAGCCTGTCGTTTTTTGAAGGTAATAGCTATAACATGCTCAGGTCTTCCTTAACTAGTTGCCTCTGGAAAAGTCACTAATTCCTTCCTCTTGCCTATTTTAGATGAGCTCGTTTCTTCTATCGGACCCTCTTGATCGCCTCCAGATTGTAAGCCTATCTCGGACGACACCTTTTGTGCCTGTTCTGAACTCCACTGGCCTCTTACTTACTTTCCTCTCGTGACTCAACAAACTTGTCTTCGAGATTTTGAGCACTTTAAGGGCCTTGACAATTTTCAATGTGCCCAAGTCCTCCTGACGACACTGGAGGACGGTCTCTCTTTTGCCTTTGGAAGAGAGTGACATGTGTGGCTTAAACTAAGTTTTCTTATTAACTGAAAGAACTCATCTAGAAGCCTGCATCCATTCAAAACTGGACAAAAATTCACTTTTTAAGCGGGGAATTTAGAGCGGTAAAATGTCCCATACAGTATCTCATCTTTGTACACAGATGGAATATAAAATTTTCGTGATATTCTCGAATATAAGTGGTTTAAAAATAAATATATCATTCAATCTTTGACTGTAAGCCTAGTTGCTGTTGATGCTGGGTGATAAAATCGGTTTGTACATTTTTGGGGTCATTATTTGCTTTCGAAGAAAATACTATTTTATCAAATTTCATTTCTCACAAAACTTTGAGTAAAACTACATTATCTCCATTTCATAGATAATTACAAGATTAATATAATGAAAAAACATCAAAAAGTTGTAAATCTACTTGCAAATATGCCCCTAGTTAGACCTTGAGCTTTCTGTAATCAATTCTTTAAAAAAGAAAATGAAAATGAAATACCACGGATTTATTCTTCACTTGAAGATAATTGACATTTGAAAAGGACTTTTATGTTCGCTTTAACAAGAAGTTAGCATTGAAAGATCAACTAAATATCAAATTTAAACATTTGATTTTAACATGTAACTTTGTTGACAGGCTGCAGTAAAAGCTAAGTTGTTAATATTTATGAAAAGGCGAAAAACTAACTTTCCACGCGTTTATATACAAACTTTAAAGTTGTTTTAAAGCCCAAAAATCGAGGAAAACTTTTTAAAAGTATATACTCAAGTGTATGCAGTTGGTTATTGAATCAGGGATGTGTGGTATTTTTTCACATGCTTATAGTGAGAGGATATAGAGGCACTTTCATTAAAAATTAAAAACCTCACTTTCGATGTCAATTATGATCAATGTATTTTTTTTGAGAGATAAAAAATGTTTTGCACTATAAAGAGCTTAGAAAAAAATGTATGTCCCTAAAATATGTTGAGGGAATAAAAAGAAATAATATGCGTTTTGAATTTGAAAATTGTAAAAACATAAACCATGCTAGATTTAAAGCTTTACAGAGTCAGCAAATTATTACAATACAATAAAAATTCCAAAAACCATTACATACATCCGTTATCATTTTAGAAACGTTAAGCCTATACATAGATGAGTGAAATATGTCTAATATATTGCTTTAAATCTATTTACATCCAGATGTTAAATATGACTATGATATGGTATAGTTTCAACATGATTTTAAATGAAAACTAATAACCATAAAAATTGTTTTTCATAATAAACAATAACTAGGCTCAAAATCCAAAATTGGTTATTGACATTCAACTTAATATGGTTAAGTAGATACCCTTGTGCCGATCATATATTGTAAATTGATTTGACAAATCGTTCTGATCATTTAAAACATTTGTGTGTTTTGTTTAGGACTATCTTTATTATACAAACTGCAGATTTTAAAGATTATAAGAAGACATAAAAGAGTATTTGGAATCTTAGATGTAATAAATATCTACTATTTTTTATAAGACTTAAAGTAAATCCACAATGACAAAAAATAGATTCAATCTTTTAAAGATAATATGTACTACACTTAATCAATTCTGAAGATTAATTTACTTCAAGTAAAGTTTTTATACCTTTGCATACATATTTTTTTTTGTTCTTTTGTTGAAGTACAAATCTTAGACTACAACGCTTATCTATTTTTTTAATTACAAATGTACTGCAATCCTTATACAGGGTGCGTTGGAATTTCGCAGCCGCATTGAACGGGTTTAGGAACCCAGACGGCGGTTGCATTAAATAAATAGCTGCTATATATACAAATAAAGATATTTGTTTTTATATAATGATTACATATTATAAAATAAGCTTGTAGTTTTTTTTTTTTTGAAGCGGCAGATATTATTCATGCACCCTGTAAGAATCGAAAACAAGTTCCTCTGCCTAAGTGTGAATGTTCTTTTTTTCACAATGAATAAAGGGTAGGAAATGACTTTTATTAATATTTTTGTAGGATTCAGTGGCAGTATTAATACTTCATTACCTCCGCCGAAGGAGTATTGTTTTCACTGGCGTTGGTTTGCTGGTTTGTTGTTGTTTTCACAGGATAACTCAAAAGTACCGAACGGATTCGGATGAAACTTTGTGGAGTTGTTAGAAGTGCCAAAAGAAACAAGTGAGTAATTTTAGCATCTATGAGTGCAGAATTAGATGCAAAATGAGCTAAATACTAATTAATATTTCAAGTTAGCCTACTCTATGCCAATAGATTCGCTGTGCTGATAAATCAGGTGCCGGAGCGTCTTCCTCTCGGAATTTCCGTCTAGGGAACCCTCCCCCGTCCCTCTACGCCGCCCCAGTCGTGAAAAATCCGCCTCGGAAGGATCATAAGGACCCGTGACGGCGGAGGTTTGCACTCTCTGAGTGTATAATTCCTCTAGTTTTTAATTGTGTACAGTTGATGTTTTGTAAGCTCAGTAAGATATCAGTTTATTTTTACAGCTTTAGTTTTTTAATGCATGTTGATTTATATTAGATGCACTTTTAATGTTGAAAATTAAGTATAAAAATTGTAAGCCAAAAAAAATGCATTATAAATTTCCTTTTTTTAAATTAGGACAATATATAATATTTTCTTTATTGTCACAAAACCCTAGAAAATGTTTTTATTCTTTTGTAAAAATAAATATATTTTTTTATTTTCCTTCATTGTAATACAAACTTTGACAATGATCTTTAGCGAACTTGTTGACCTGGAAAGATTTCGAGGGGCATCATGATAACTTGATAGAGTTTATGTTCTGACAAAAAGAAATATTTCTATTGGATATCACAAGAATATTCCTTCATGTATTCCTCAGACTTCTTAGAAGTAAAACTACGACTATTTTACATCAAACCATTTAAATTCACTTTCTAACCTATATATTTCAACAAAAAAAAAAAATAACTTTTATATAATAAATACTTTTTTGTCACATTAATGGGACTGATGATACACTTGCAACATGTGACAGCGATAGAGCTATTTTCACAGGAACAAATTTTACACGGCTTAAAACGCACGCCTTATTACACATTCATAAACATGAGGGGGGGAGACAGAGAGTCAAGAGTGACGTCACCATCAACAATCGTCAAATAATAGAGCCTCCACTGATCATAGTTGGGAATTTTTTTTGGGTGTCATGAAAGCATTCTGGCCTAGACTTCAAACTTGTTGGAGATCCCTCGATCCCTTCCTTCCTCCATCCCTCCTTCTATCTTCCCGGGACTCCGGGATAAATGCCTTGTACACCAAGAAACGAGTCTCCTCCCTCCCTCCCATTAAGAGACACATCCCCTCACCTCGACTTCGGTGAGTGGAGTCCTACCCCTCGTCGGTCCTTCGTCAGTCAAAGGAGTTCCTTCCCTCATCTTCGTTAGAGAGCTCCCGTACCTCCTCTTCGTGAATGGAGCCCTACCCCTCGTCGGACTTCGTTAGAGAGCTTCCCATCCTCGTCTTCGTTAGAGAGCTCCCGTCCCCTCCTCTTCGTGAATGGAGTCCTACCCCTCGTCGAACTTCGTTAGAGAAGCTTCCCATCCTCGTTTTGTTAGGATCTCCGTCCCTCCTCTTCGTGAATGGAGTCCTACCCCCTCGTCGGACTTCGTTAGAGAGCTCCCCATCCTCGTCTTCGTCCGAGGAGTTCCTTCCTTCGTCTTCGGCATAGGGTTCCCCGTCCCCCTCTCCGTTAATGGAGTCCTGCCATTCGTATTCATGTATGGATCATCTTCGTGATTGGAGATCCGTCTTCCATAACCTCCTACATATTAGAAGACTTTTTTCTCTTTTTTGGAGTTTGCTATTGGACTACCCCCCCCCCTCCCCCCAGACTAATGCACCCCGGACTATCACCCCCCGTGCCATTTACTCCCATTACTAATATTTTTTATCCATGCAGTCCTCTTATGAGTTAACTATGTTTTTTTGTCAGTTGACCAGTTTAAAATTGATGTAATCAGATAAAATAATAATTATACTTTAGTTTATCATTATTTTATCATCTTATGTTTCTCATTTCAAATCCCGCAATAATTGTAACTGGTTACCAAACTTATCAAAAATTAGTATTAAAATGCTTATAATTTTATTTATTTTCTAAGATATATCGTTAAAATGATTAACCTAAAAAATTTTACTTTAACATGACTTGAAAGAGTTTTTTTATGGATGTATGGTCTCTTTTACAAAATTTTCTTACAAATCCAAAAGTTATAGGCGTTACCTATTTACATGGGCCCACTGGAACTTCTAAGATCTTTAAAGTTCTTGCCGATCTCACTGGAAGAGAATGGCCAAATCCTGGGGCTCAAGCTTGCACAGGGTCCTTCCTCTGCTTAAAAGCAAACGAGCCTCTGAACTTCAATGGGCTTGAGAAGTTCCTCGGAGTTCTTCAAAGAGGGTAACCTCACGTCCGTTGGGGAATTCTTTCAAGAAAATACAGATAAAAATTATATACTAAGTTTACGATTACAAAGCTTCGTTCGCTTACCTCTGCGGGAAATATACCTCTTGGGCCACCTATCCCCTTCTACATAGCCCTTACGCATTAGGAATCGTGCTATTCGAAGGTATATTGCTTGCTGTCTGGACGTCCCTTCCCTGGCATCGAGAGACGATTGAGGGACTACATATGATGCAGATTTCCCCCGCTGTGTCCGAAATTATTATGAAGAACCCCTTACGGCTCCATCAAAAATGGTTCCGATACCGCTTAGCCACGTCTTCTCTATTTATGAGCAAGTCCCATGGGGATCTAAAGAAACGGGGATGCCATTGGTGTGGGGAGGTCGAAGAAACGTCTTTCCACTTTCTTCTATCACTGCCTTAAAGTGTCCCAGTCATTAAAGCTGTGGAAGAGATAATGTTAGAATAACTCGGAGTATCATTAACCTCTACTGACTGGCTTGTATCACATCTCCAACTTACGAGGATGCTTACAAGATCGACGCACGTGGTATCCACTGTACAAGGACCCTCTATGGTTCAAGAACGTGCGGAGGTGGACTTATGGGTCTCCAAGACTCGGTCCTAAGAAAATCTAGACATTCTGCGCTCTAGACCACAGGAAAATTTCACCAACGGGCCTCTCTCCTCAGGGGACCAGACAACAATAAAAAGAAAACCTCCACCTCAAGACTGGGATCTTAATATATTTTTATCACCCCTTTTTTTACCAGTATCTCTATATTATTGTATTCGTTGTCTATCGGCCCGTATTTCTTATGATTAATTTTATTGCCATTTTGTATTAACATCAGAAGACAACGCAGGTTTTAA
>CP045892.1:26621938-26643347 GCA_013387185.1 Caligus rogercresseyi
CCTTTTTATTTTGTTGTTGTTGATAGACATATCAGCTACAAACTTTTAAAAGTAAGTTGTGTGAGATAGCCCTGCTTCCATAGAAAATTGCTTCTGAACAGATAAATGAGACTTGATTTTGGATTCATTTCGTATGGAAAATCTACGGTTGAAATTATGAAGATTTTAAAGGCTGCAGTGAGCGGAGCAACGGTCTACAGGACCATAAAAGCCTTTAAGGAGTTAGGCAAGATATCAAGGAAGGTCAGGCCCAGAAAAAAATTGTGAGGACACTGCTTGGGAAGAAGAGGATCAGGGAGAAACTCAGGACAAAACCAACTTGATTCATGAGACTGATGCCTAAAGAGGAGTACATGAGCACCACTAGCATTTGGAGATTGATCAGGAAAGACCTAAGGATGCTCGCTTATAAGAAGAAGCCCCTCAGATTCTGTCCCAGGCCATAATGAACAAGCCTCTTATCCGTGGGAGAAAATTATTCAACAACTCTCCTAAGACAGGTCGCATCAGTTCTGGACAGATGAGAAAATTTTCACGGTCCAGGCCACCCACAACAGTCAAAATGACCGGATTTTGACGTGGAAGAAGGAGGACATCCCCGTGGAGCTGAGGACAGCCTTCAGAAGGCAGAAGCCACCCTCCGTCATGGTCTGGGCTAGCGTGACGTCGGACGGGAAGAGGCCCCTTTGATCTTCGTCGAGGAGGGTTGAAGGTCGACCAAGCGGTTTATTTTTACCTCTTTCCGAGGAGGTAGTCCCATGGGTACAAAGAGAGTATCCAACGACACCTTAGTGTTCCAGCAAGATGGGGATCCATCCACACCAGCAAATTGGTTCAAAGCTTCTGTAATGATATGTTTGCAGGCTTTTGTCCAAAGTACTTGTGGCCACCATCCTCCCCAGATCTGAACTCCATGTACTATGGAATATAGTCCATTCTGGAGAAAAGGGTGTTAAGCAAGTCCCAGCCATCAGTGGAGATTCTAAAAAAGAAACTGCTTCAGCCATGGGCCTCCTTATCTAAGGAAAAATATCTGCCATCGTTGCCTCCACCGTTAGGAGTTTCAAAGCTGTACTGAAGGCCAAAGGAGGATACGTGGAAAATTCAAAAAATATTATAGTTTATTACATATTATACTATTATTTGTATTTAAGCAATATTTGGAGAAATTTAATACAAGATTATACATCGTAATACGTGTGCCTCATTGTAGTGAATCACCCTGTATTTATAATCTCCACATACCCATATGGATTGATCCCCAGAAAGTATGTGATATAAAAAAGAAGCCTCCTTGAATCAGGGGCAGAAATAAACTGGTAGTTTTACCATCAACACTGACGTGTTCTCTATACATCAATGGCGTAGCATTAGGACAAACCACACAGGGCAAGTATAAGTACAAAAAAAGATGTATATAGATTATTTCAGTATATGGTTAGTACTTACAGTTAAAGAAGTGAATTTCTGTTCGCTTTGATATTGTATAAATATTTGAAATAATATAGCATATTTGGATTTTGAATGTTTTTAATTAATAAGTTTAGTTACTAAAAAAATTATTATTAATTTTAGTATCTAAAAATCCATTTCGTAGCTTTTAGTTCGAATGAAATAATGAAGAGATCCATTATATTATAATTTCATCTTCTGAGGGGTCATTGAAGTAAAATTTGATATAAAATAACAATATACTAAGACTATTAATTCTATCTAATTATCAATGTTATCATCCGAAAAGTTTGTGTCCGAAGAAATTGTAAAGGGTTGAATGGTCAGAGATTCCATCGGACAGTTGGCGATTGATATATAGATAAAATTAATATATAACATTGATAATTTTTTAACAGTCGTTTTGATGCACTTTAATGAATATTGTATATTTAATAATGTTTGTACTTAGAATAAAAAAATATATATTTATATTTTGATTAATTAATATGATTTTGTGGACTTTTGCTGTCATACAAAAAGAAAAATAAATCATTTAATTTTGATTCTTTTATATATTACACTAATCGATTAAAAATATGAATAACAAACCACATCGTTGTATTCAATATCAATAATTGTCCTTAAAAAGCATGATAAATAAAAACTAAACTGGTATTTCATATTTTTAAATTTCCGGTAGTACAAAAAAATCTAGTTTTGGACTCCTAAAACTGAAGGATGGTTTCAATTATGCTATGATAAAAGACTACTACAATTCTCTTTATGTCTCAATGAGCAGAGCCCTATTTGCCTGGAATGTACATAATTCCTGTTTCGTCAATGCAGCACACAAAATATATGCATTAAATATAGTAAATGACCATTAAGCAAATAACAATAACAAAATAGTAATAATTCTAATGGGACTCTTAAAAATGGATACAAATCGATATTTAACTACTTCCTCCTAAGGAAATCATGTTATAGACAACTGGGTGAAGGGACATTTAAAATACCCCCCCCCCCCCTCTGAATCAACACTTCCTCCAGCTCTGTATCAAAAGCTTGTCCTTTAGATAGACGTTTTTTCACAAATATAATTAACCTATAAAACGACAAATCATATGTAGGCTGATAAGAAATCCGGAAGTTATCTTTTTGAAGGCATGCTCACATTTATATTTATATGAATACATTTATCAACTGTATAAAAAATATTCAACACTAAAAGTCAGCAAAGTTGAAGGACGGATTTCATTTTAAAAGTTAATCATCTACTAACTGTATTTTTATTCCCTATCAGATCACAATACTAAGAAAAAAGATGTGACCCAGGTTTGGTACTTATTTTAATGCTGATATTTTTTATGGTGTTTTTGGTGAAATTTTAAACGTTGAATTTTATATTATAAATATTAACTAGATCTTTTATTGTTGTTTTGAGTGAAAATATTTACTGTTTCTTTTAATATTTAGCTTAGTTTTTAGTGTACTATTGTATAATTTAAATTTTTCTTAATTGATTTTGCATTGATTAAGATTAAATTTTTTGAATTTACTAGATCCAATCTAAACATGACCAATACGTAACTTTTATCACTGCATTTAAAAGTATGTTTTTGTAGCCAACATCAAGAATATTTAGATACAATGAAATAATATTTCCTTTATTGACCAAAGATATGTAAATGTGTAACAAAACATTAAAGTTCATGATTCTAATTATAAAGCTTAAAAGTGGACTCCTTCTTCAATGAAGTACCTGGTATAAGGCAACGTTACTATGAAACATAAGTCTCTTGCAGTTCTATGGTTTTCCACGAACTGATTTACAGATTTCAAAATTATATTGTAAAACCTTGGTAATATTTATTTCCTCACCAACCTTAATCAAAATTATTTTGTTGTTATATTATATAATATATATATATATATATATCATATTATATTATATATTATATATATATAATATATATTATATATATATCCAATCATCAACTCTTTATAAACAATTTACATTATGCCCAAATAAACGTCATAAACAATTTTTGTTTTCATTTTTTATTCTTCAGCATTTATAGGGTAGGCCTCAAAATCCGCATTCAGGACATCAGCAACGGCTATTTTGATACAAATACTCAATACGCACCCACTTTTCATGAACCCCTAACACCCAATTAACCTTTTTATAGCATTCTGACATTTTAATGCCATCATTACTAATAATAAGCTTTATCCCATGGAACAACATCTTTTTTTTGTACCTTAATACACAATTCATTTATCGAGTTCAATATCGACAATCTTCACGGTTCACAATCTCATAACATTTTTTTATCATTAAAACTACATACTTACAACTAAAAACAGTGTAAATATGGGTAACTATATTTACAGGGAGGGGTATTTGGTGCTTTTAAGTTAATATAAGAGTATTTTTGAAAATGTAAAAAAAAAAATATGTATGTCTTAAAATAATATACATTTGTATATAATAAATTGAAGTTTGTTAGCATTATAACATGGATGGCCACTTGGCTAAAAAAAATGATTTTAGATTTCAAGTTTATCTTGGTAAAAATTGCAGGAGCTTTCCTATGTGTTTTACCGTGTACGCTACCTAAAGAGAACGGGTAAGAAATTATTCTATATTTAGCCCGAATAAAAAGCATTCAAAAAAATTCACTCATATGAGATCATGCGCTATGTAATCCCTGGAACAGTGTAGATGGAACATTTTATTTTAAAATAGTATTAAATTGAATAGTTCAGAATTCAAGAATAGAACAAAGTTTGATCGGGATGACCATTGAAGGAAGAATATTAATAATTGGGATTCACATATTTTACTTTCATGGTATACAATGAAATAAAACGACTTTAAAAAAGAAGGATTTAAATACCAGAAATCTTGGCAGAAAATTAATGAATAAAATGTGAAATGAAAGTACTATAAAGTAACAATTGTATTTGATCATGAAATAAGCTATTTTCTTCACTATATATTATTTCTTCTTTGAAATAATTTGAAAAATGATACTGCATTAACATATTTCCTTATAGAGACTAATTAATATCAATAGTTATTAAAAAAAGCAAAAAAAAGATACTGAGTAACGGTGTTTACTAAAAAAAATGAAATTATTTACCGATGAAGTCACTGAATATATTGAATGTGTGTTTCCCTTTCTCTTTCAAAGCCGTTGCTTTTGATCTTGACTTGGAAGTATTATAAAGGAATTATATGAATAATAAATCCAAATTATAAGTTTAACTAATTATTCTTTTTAAATAATTTTCCAAAGGATTCTTTTGCTGAGAAAAGTTTAACTTTTTAATAATCAAGATTAAAATAACAATCCATCAAAATCACAAGAGTACCTATTTGAAAATTATGTAAAAATATAGAAATATAAGAAATAGTTTTGATTGTGTACCTCGTGTTTATAAAGTATTAAAAATATTATGTTTCGTTCATTATTCAAGTATTTTTCGTTTACAAAACTGCTTTGATTTATGTATTTAGGCATGTTTTTTCTGTTTTGACTACATGATATATTTATACATTATTGATAGATTATCAAAACAATAATTGATATTTTAAACAAGTATAAATGCAAATAAAAAAGTCATTGTAATAAATAATTCTTAAAACCTTGTTCTAAATATTACTTCTCTTATATATTTATCTGGTACCTTTGTACTACATATTTATATAACTAGTTCAATACCTAATCAATCTAACTTTTTTTCGGAAAAGGGCTGCAGTTAAATAGAAATTTGAAGGCCATCTCCAAAGAATTGTCCTTGCCTATAAAAAGTTAGACTAAGCCACTTAAAACCCATCTTATCATTCCTATTTTATCCATATTTGAACAACTGTCTACAAATATATACATATCTATATTATTCTTTTCCTTAGGAAAATGTTAACAAATCCTCCATAATCCTCCGTAAAAATAAATTCAACGATTTCTATCTCCCAGACCACCACCAGCTTATTTCCTATTCTTAGGTCTTGATAATGTATTCCATTGCCTTTCAAGGGATCTATACGCTTTAGACTAAATATATATTGTATCTCATATTCAAACAAAATTTCAAGTTTCAAACCCATGTAGAAATCATGAATGATCGTAATTCCGTTCAATCATCGCCTGTAAAACGCCTGCGACTATAATATATATGAAGCAGATCGGCATAACATTTTAATTTAACTAGAAAGAAAACATTCTTTTTGACAGGCCCTTTTGTTTGAAATGAAAAAAATAATATTTTATAAATAAATCAAATACTAAAAGGAGTTGCAATAATAGAACCAACTATAGGCATTTTTTTATATATTGAGGCTCAAACATTCATTTCTCATCAATATATATATATATATATATAGAGAGAGAGAGAGAGAAGAGAAACGAAGAAGAAGAATTACTTACTTTGACATCATTAAACATTTTAGTTTAAAATGATTCCTCTCCTCATAAGCCTTCCAGCACATATTAAAAATTTATAACAACGTGTAAAGAACATCTAAAAGAAAGGCAAATGAGGGATATCGTGACATGAGCAAAGTATACAGATGTTAAAGATCTATCAAAAAGTAATTTTTGTTTAAGAGCTTCATACGATGTAATCATTCTTTTTAACATTGATAAATATTAGCAGACACATTGGGTAGAATTTGATCAATCCCCACCAATCTGCCACCCAAATCTGAAGACATTTGAGATTTTTAGGGAGAAAGCTGAATATCGAGCAGCAGAAGCAATTAAAATAGATCGCAATTCTTCTGCTTGAGGCTGATGGTTGCACAGTTTACTTTACCTTTTGATATAGCAAAGTTTTCGGACGAGGTTTGGCGATTTGTCACTCAGTAAAATAGCTTTCGTAGTATTTGCTTCCATGTTTTCTACTCTACTAGCATATAGGGAGACCAGTTTTTTAAGTGTGGTAACATGTTGACAGTCGGCATATGCATAGGCATTTATTGTAAAATTAACCCTAAAAAAAGGTAATTCATATCATTAACAGATCATAATATTATTTCGTTAAATTGAAAGTGATCAACACATAAAGCAGAAAGAAAAACTTTATTTAAGAATAAAATTTATATATCCTGATATTGCCTTATAAAATACAACTTTTATTGAAGAGCTCCCTTGTTGATTGTCTTTGAAGCCCTCTTGTATCTTCGAGCAATGAGTCTCAAATGAGAATAAAAATGAACAATAATGTTTATTTATGTATTATTTTTATACACAATTCTACTGCCTTTTTTACTTTGTATCTCCTGTTACAAATGAAATAAATACCTTATTTAAAAAAATTACAGGATTAATAAAAAAACAATATTTATATATTGTAATACACGTGCGTAATTTTGTTTCATTAGAATATATCTGACATTGAAGGATTATGTTAGTCAGCAAATATGTTCATAAGACTTTTTAATATACATTCTCCAAACTCATGGCCAAAACCATTTCTCACTCCAAATCAGAGCCCTTATTCGTTGTGCAGACTTCGAACCACGGCCAGAACCTTTAGCGAACCCTATTGGCAAAGTCAATGATATCCATAGTCCAGCGGTCTTCAAAGGATGAGAACTGCAACATGTCTCGTTCTCTGGGGCTTGATGATTACGGTCAGATATAAACATGCTATCATTTTAGTCAATACTGCATCTTCTTGCCCTTGTGCTGTTTGATCTGTTTTGTTGCTACGCGAGGTTGTCCTCTGGAAAAAAGCTTCTCACCAACGCATGGCTAACCAGACCATGGTGTATGGACAAATACACAAAGTACACAAATAGGAGCAGGAGAATAAGTCTTGAGCCATCCTTTTGTTGTTAGAGAGAATCACAAAAGGACTTCCGTGTAATATTTTTAGTAGCTCTAAAGCTAGTGTCATATTGACACCAAATATGTCTTGTCAAACACACTTCCAAGGCCTAAACTCAGATATGCTCCACTCGACAGATATTGAGTCAACACCGAATATGGTTGGAAGCGTCTAGTGCAACAGCAATTGTTCTCCTCCGTCTTTAGCTTTCGTCACGAAGAAACTTGTTTTATAACGTAATTGTAGCAGAATTATAAGCTGACATTATTTTTTTTTGCGTTGATTATTTATGGTACATAATTTAACTGGTGTGACGATTCTCTACGGCAAAGTGAAAAAAATATTACTACACTTTTGTTTTTATTAATATTGTATTGGATAAATACACATCTTATTTCTAATTGTAATATTGAATTCATCTAATGTTATACAAATCAGCATCCTATTATATACATTCTTTTTTCTAAATATATTTTGCTTAAAAATATGTTTGAGTAAGATTAATCCTTATAAGTATTTGCCTTTAATATATATGCAATATATAGACATTACATGATGATCAAAAGACATTTTTTTCCTCTCATAAATTTTACTACGTTTTCCCCCTTTTATCTTTTTAGGGACATTGGTAACATCAAATTCCCCTCATAAAGGCTTTTGGGTTTGTTATAATCAACTATTTATGGATATTTTATTGATCTCTCCTATGATGTGTATAACAGGAAATTATGTGAATGTATGATTAACTTATAAACATTATTGAATTAAAACAAACTTTATTGTTTTATAATCAATAAACTACGATCCAATAATTGGATTATACGCTTTAAAAAACTCTTTATTGAAGTTCATCATTAATGGATTTAAGCTAGAAATTAAGTTATAGAGATTCATTAATACAAATATTTTTTTTCATTAGTATTTGTATGAGTACAAATACCAGCTTAAGTACCAACAAAATAAATTATTCTACGGTATGCATAATATTGAAATTTACCCATATTGGTTGACAATACTTTTGTTACAAATATATGCACCTTATAAAAGTCATTACTTGATTTTTCTGACATTAATATTGTTCAATGTGAACCAAAAAAATCATAATGAAGGAAAAAATAGTAAACAGTTATTTGACGATAATGGTTTTACCATCGCATACAACTTATATTTGGTATTGCAAATTTAAAAGTTGAAGCTGTTGAATTGTTGTCTTATATCATATTTACATTGGAAATGAATACATCATATTCTCAAACAGTTTCAGATAGGAGTTTCTGTTGAATGCTATGCTAAGTTTTCATGACAGATGTTTCATAACGTTTTCCAATTACTTCTTTACATACAGTAGTACATGCCAACCAATATGGTCTCTCCATTAACATATTAAAACACAAGTACATTTGGTTAAACTTTGGTATCCAATCGTTGTATAATAATTTTAATTAACAAATGAAAAGCAAAATTTGAATGTTAAATATATTTGAAAATAATAAAATATTTATTAATTATCTTCATATTTCCGTATCCATCCATTTTTTAATTCTTAAGTAATGGTTATTTGTTACTGAAGAATTACTGTTTTTAGTTTCCTGCATATCATCTTATTATAATACATCTGCTTATATTTTTTGAAATCAATTGCCTATTTAAAGTATACTTTGAAAGAACAGGCAAGAAACGAAGATATTATATTGATAACTCAAAAAGGAATATATATATATATATAAAAGGTATATATATATATACATATATATATATATATATATATTTATATATATATATATATAAATATATATATATATATATAATATATATATATATATATATATATATATAAATATATATAAGTATATATATATATATATATATATATATACCTATATACATTTATATATGTATATATATATATGTTTTATATATATATATACCTGGTGACAACTAGGTGTTGGAACACTTTAAATTAATTACAACTGATCAATAGCTTGCTTAGATAAAAAAAATATTTTATCAAAAAATATTGGCCATATTCAATTTGTATTATATTTTTAACAATATATCCACCATTGGCGACCACCACAGCGTTGAGCCTCTTCTTAAATGACTGACAGGCTGTACGGATAACATTCGGATCAATTTCTGCCCATACCACCTCAAATGAGGCCTTCAGCGTACCCAAATTCTTATGGCTCTTCGTGCACGCCTTCCTCTCCAGAATTGACTAAACTACCACAGAAGTGCTCATCATATCGAGGTAAACCTTTTGATTAATCTTTACCCCCTCTGGAATGAAGATAAGCGGAGTTTTCCTACCTAAGGTGGTGATGCCAGCCTTCACCATGACGGAAGCTGCCTTTTGGCGCTTGAAGACGGTATTGTTCCTCACGGGCACTTGCCGGATTTCTTTTGCCAGAATGCGGTCGTTCTGGCTGTTGAAAGCAGCTTGAAGGGTGAAAACCTTTTCGTTCGTCCAGATATTGGAAATTCGCGTACGAGATTTGAGCCAGTTTCTAAGTATCTTGGATTTTCTAGCCTCTTGTCCACAGTCGCGTCACTGAGGAGCTGTCATTTCTGAAGGTGATAGGGCTTGACTCCAAAGCCTCTCTGACTATTTTCCTCATCACTCCAGAGTTAACTCCTACCTTGTGTGCCATTTTCCTAATGGATCGCTTATTGTTTCAATGAATCTTGATTCGTGTTCTACCAGCTTTTTGGTCCGCACAGACCTTGGAGGTCCTGATTTAGGCCTGTCAGCGAAGCTGTTTGTCTCCTTAAAACGCTGTATCGTGTAAGAGACATTGATTTCGACACCTTCATGGGCTTCAAGGCTTCCACAATTGCCCTACAGCTATGTCCCTTTTGGTAGAGCTTTACGATGGCTTCACGTTTCTCCATCTTGAGGATGACCAAAGGAGTACACAAAAACAAGTAAAGTAAAATATGTATTAAAAAAGATCTCTTTTATAATATACAGGTGATAGAGCCAGGAAAAATCTAGAATTGGACCCAACAAACACACGCATATGTACTGTCCCCAGACATAATTGTCACCCGTATATATATATACATACATATATATATATATATATATATATATATATATTTATATTTGTATATATATATATATATATATATATATATATATATATGTATATATATATATGTATATATATATATTTATATATATTATATCATGTGATATTCGAAATTATATCAATTTAAAAAGATTCCGAAGTCAAATTTAACTAAGACTATTGTTTTCTTTTCTGGAAAGAAAAGGATATTTCAAAGATCTGTATATTTTAATGGATTAAAGAAGCCCTTCCATCAGATAATATTAATTCTGATGAGAGCCTAAAGTCAAAAGTGGTACTCGAGATCTCTTTTGCTTGCTCTTTCTCTATATATACTATAAAGAGAACTAACTATTTTGATCACAATTAATAGGAAAATGAAATGAAAATAAGTTTTTATTGATGATAATTGTATTTTTTGAAGGAGGCTGCGTAAATAATAGAACAAAGTTTATGATCTGCGATAAAATGATTGCGATAAAATGAATTGAACCAAAAATATTATTTTCTCGCAGGTTGCTCAATATTGATAGGAAAATTTGTGAAGATACTTTTTGACATAAGTAATATAAGAAGAATTATTTGCAATATATATCTTACTCTTTTATTTGTAATGTACATACTAAAGGAATACTAAATATCTGGAAGTAAAGGCTCCACAAACTTTTTAAAGTTAATTATGATCAAAGCAAATTTTCACAAAATAATAATGTTAAAATTGTAGTTATATGTCCAGGGGTATAAATGTTATGATTATGTTATAACTCAAAATAGAAACGCTATAAGGTGCGATAATCTCACTTAGTGGATAACATGGTTTAATTCCCTTTGCCTACTCCTTTGGATTATTTTATATGGACCTTGTATACTGTTTTATGGATAATATAGATGATAAAAAGAAGAACAAAATAATTTATTAAATATTGCTATTACATTTCAAAAAGGCTTTTTATTATTTTTCAAAACACAGAATATCAATGGCATCTCTGGATATTTCTTTCTTATTTTAATACGTCATAAAAAATATATTTACGCTTACTTATCTTTAAAAAATATTTTACTAAAAACTAAAAACATTGTTTATGGAGTTTTCTATATGAAGTTTTTTTCTCCTCTCCCTAATTTATATCTTATTCATTCACTTAGATACATCATTTGCATATTCCACGGATTAGACAACTTATATCAAAACAACTAAAGTACAACATTAAAAAGGGGGAAACCATATAAGATAAGTTATGTACAATAAAATACACAATAAATGTTTCTATTTTGCAACCAAGCTTCTACAGGCTTTTGAGATAGTGAATTATGGTGTCAAGTAATCTTTGACCTGATATTTGAAGAAATGCTCGAGAAACAAAGGGTCTAGGAAGAAATGGCCCAAAAATAAATGACCATATATGGAAAATGAAAATGACGACACACAGAAAAAATAGCCGAAATACATGAGTAGGCAAGTGAAATACACCAAAGCTGTATAAAAACACTATTTTCATCTAAATGACTAAGTAATTATAACAATTTTTTTTGCAATCAATGATAAGTGTTTGTACAATCAAATACTTGTATTTTGCCTTTTTCTTTGCGTTATCATTTTCTTTTTTTCCTTGGATAATTTTTTTATGGGTCATTTCTTTCTAGGCCGTACTTTCCTGGTCCATTAATCTGAACACCCTTTGACCTATTATGCGAACAAGCTTTATAGACTTTGGTATATTTGATGCCCGTGTATGATGGAAAAGAATACTACAAATTTCATAAGTTGTCTCAGTAGATATGTTACAATCGGGGTTGTAGTGAACAAAAATATATATAACTATACTAAAATTTTGCAACACCCCTCAAGGAGGGGAAGCTCTCTATCGAAGTCCGGCGAGGGGTAGGGCTCCATTCGAGAAGACAAGAGACGGTAAGCTCTCTATCGAAGATGAGGGAAGGAACTCGGCTTCCTTTGACTGATGAAGACGAGGGATAGAACTCCATTCACGAAGTCGAGGTGAGGAGAATGTGTCTCTTACTGGGAGGGAGGAGACTCGTTTCTTGGTGTCCAAGGCATTTATCCTGGAGTCCCGGGGGAAGATAGAAGGAGGGATAGAGGAAGGGATCGAGGGATCTCCAACAAGTTTGAAGTCTAGGCCAGAATGCTTTCATGACACCCAAAAAAATAGATTCCCAACTATGATCAGTGGAGGTTCTATTATTTGACGATTGTTGATGGTGACGTCACTCTTGACTCCCCCCCCTCCATGTTTATGCATGTGTATATAAGGCGTGCGTTTTAAGCTGCGTAAAATTTGTGCCTGTGAAAATAGCTCTATCGCTGACCATGGGCACACATGTATCATCAGTCATTATCACACTTAATTGAATAACAGAAGTCCTACATATATATGTGATCAATGTTTATTTAAAGAACTCCAGTTTGCTGACCACGAATGAGTTGAGTCATCAAGAAAGCAATTCTTAATCAATATAATGAAAAGGAGAATCGTAGGCAATTTTATGATAATTCGAGAGAGTGGCTTGAGATAAGTCGCACATAGGTACAAACTCCGAAGGGATCTCAGGAGACAGTATTTCTGTTAATTAGCAGGCAGAGGTTCAAGGTCGATGAAGGTTGTTGGATCTTAGTACGGAGTTGTACTTTTCTCTACCAAGTTATTCCTTCTATGAATTCTATTTTGTTACCATCCATTTTTCCCCCTCTCCTTTGTCCTACTGTCACTTATGTTTTATGTGGCCGACTTTTTTTGACATGATAATTAGCAATTATTATTGGATTCTGTATTCAAATAGTCAACATATTTTACTAATAAAAAAGAAGGAGAATTTAGCAACTATGGCATGTTAATGTTAACTCATTTTCACAAAATCAATTTAAACCTGGATTCTTGTTTACCCACCTAATATGTCCATTTGTTAGAAGACAAGGATAAGGTTTTTCTGATAGAAGGGCTCTAGGTTTCCTAATAATAAAAGAATCAAAGAAAACTTTGATTGTACTCCTACATGGGTATGCAGTAGAAAATGATAAGGTTAGGTGATTATGCATTAGTGTAATTAATTTTTGTGCATCATTAATGGCTCATTAGTATTTATATTTACGATTATAGTTTTCAAAGTCATCTTTATTTAATGGTTGCTCATTTAAAAAAAATGCGAAATGCAACATTACAATCCCGTTGATAACATATGTCTCCTATAAAGTAGTTTATTCCTAAAGCTATTAATAATTTATAACTGTCTTCACAATTTGCTTTTTTATTTGTGGAGTAAAACTGTTAATAGAGTTTGTATTTATATTTGAGCAAAACAAATAATTTATTTTCGTAATCTACTTATACAATATTCTATGAGTGTTAAATAATAATAAAGTTGGAAAGTGAATAACAATATAACCAAACATATTTAAATACTAAATTTAAAAAGTATGAAGTTAATTGTACATTGATACAATTTCATAAATTCAAATTATTTAATGTATTTGGTAAAGAAAAAGAAGGGACGGTCTTAAAAATGACATTAATTTGTATCAAAAAACACAATGAAACATATTTTGAAAGATAACATCTTGCAATATCTAGCTGTTGTTTTTAGATGGATCATAACTAATCATATTGAAACACAAAAAATACCCACATGGTGTGGATAATTTACGTTACGTTATATTTAATGCTCGATGCTAGTGCCATTTTTAGTACAGAGAATCAGGGCTATATTATACATAACTTTAAACACCCATCAGAATGGATTTGTCCAGGGTCGTTACATAGTGCGGGGATCAAGGACGGCAATAACAGAAAACCGGAACAAAATTCAATGGTGCTGTCCTGTCAATAGACTTAATAACGCGTTAGACAGCATCTCACATAAAGTGTTTTTAGCCTGTTTTTGTTAGATCAATAGTTTAATAAATATGATATCAGTTGTTTGTTAATAGGTAAACGATCGAGAATCAAAATATATAATATTATTAATTATTTTGTGTCCTCCCCAGAGCAAAAATTTTAACTATAATGTTTATTTATGTTTTATAACGCACTTGTTTTGGGTTTTATGTAAATATCTCGTTTTTTTTATTTATCTACATAATAAACGAACTGGTTAAAAAAATCAAAATTATATATTTATCTGATGACATTATGATGGCGTCTAGTGGGTACCCCAAGGCATTATCAATATATCGATTGAAGAACCCTAAAGCATATTGAAGCAATAAAATGTCAATAATATTGCCGGATTGAAAAATAATAAAACGAAACAACTATAATCACTTCTATCAATGTTAAATTAAAACATAAAGATATTCATATTTTTCCATGTTTAAAGAAAAAACTCGGCACTTTTTTTAGTGACATTCTGTTTATTATAAAATAAAAAGATAATACAAGATAGAAAGAAATCCGTTTTTTATATTGGCCCATATCAAGAGCGAATAAGTTGTATTGCACAATCTTTTTGTGTTATTTTTTATACATTTAGATCCCATACACCATCAACAAAGAACTTTAAAAAAATATTGAGAACGTTATTAAAATTGTTATTGTAGATTGATAATAATTGAATACTTAATTAAATGGTATAAAGATATAATTAGATAAGTTTGTTGTACCCTAAGAACAAAAATAAGCTAAACTACGGAAAATAAGTCAATTCAAACTAATCAGATTAGCTTTCTTAACGTGCAAATTTTTTTTTAGTATTAATTTAAAAAATTGAACTAATATAATTTTATAAGCTTTCGAAAATTATCATAAAAATAATTATTGGGATGTTAAGTAAGTAAAAATAGCAAATTTTGACGGATTAAATAATAAGAATCTGACGTAAACAAAAAAAATCTTATCGAACGATGATATATGTATTTATCAGTTTGTAACCTGTATTACGTTGTTATACAGATAAAAATACATGGAAATTAAATAACATAATTTTAGAGCTAATAACATGTCCACATAACCAATGGGACAATTAATCAAATTCAAGCATAAATATTGGTTTATGTTAAATCCCAATAATAATGTAATAACCTTTATCTCTTATTCATTAGATAATTAGGTATACAATAAAATATGATATTAAATTAATATTGGTTGACCATTTTAGTTGTGAATATTTATATACTTTTTCTTCGTTCACTTAAATTTGTGTTGTTAAACGATAAAGATTAGTTGTCAACTTTACATCCATTTGTTCATTTATATATGTGTTACGCAAATGCCTGGTTTTATGTTTTTATATATTATCATATTGTCTTATGTGTATTTTATGTACACTGTTTGTTGATGTGACAAATTAAAAAGTTTTAACCGAAAAAAAACTTTATATATCCATACACAGTATATAGTAAAACACACAATTGTCATATATATAATCATTTCCCATGGGTGTCTATAAAATATTTCAACCTGTATGAATCTTTTGATGTATTTTTATGTCTGTATATTTAGTGTCTCAGATGTACATTTCCTACCATATGTATTAATAGTGTTTGTGTCGATCCCAAATTATCGATCCGGTACAGTCCAGTCTTAGGACCGTCAGTTCTTGAGATCGGTCGTTGGATGGGCTTTTTGTCAGTCCTTTTTTGCATAATATGTTGAAAGAATACTTTGTAATACGTTCTACTACTAATATTATAATATATATTCTAAAATATATATATATAATATATATTATATATTATATATATATTCTATTTTAACTTGGCGTTAATTCAATGGCAACAATAGAGATATTTACTATTATTATTATGAGTTTGGAAACATTTTTTTTCCTCAAAAATATACTTTCAGTATAGTATCGTCATCATTACTCATTAAATGTTTTATTAAAAATATGCATTCACAAGCCTTTACTTCCACGCTAAGGCTCATTTTTACGTAGTTCATCAACCATCGACGATTTATGTTGTAAAAGTAATCAATATTTAATTTTTATTAATAACCTAGTTATAAAGTGTTATATTTGTCATCAGCTCATTGAAGATGTTACTTTCCTCTTATAAAAGATTTTTCTCCTTTTCATAGTATAAGAGATTTTGACAGATGACGGCGCGGGTTATGACGTCGTAAAAACACTTTTTCTTTTTTTAAGCACCGACAAAAAGGTACTGACTGGGCCGAACCGGACTGCTGTCCTATATATGGACCGACACAACACTACTTATTTCAAACTACTACATTAAAAAATGCACTATGGTTTACAAAATATTGCGTATGAATGTATAGGTAATTATAAGTTCATGTTCGTTAAATATTGGAACATTTCATAAATATACTTAAGCCATGAGTAAAAAGTACATAACAAAATTGTTTTTTTATTAGGTTGATTAAAAAATATTGTATATTTACTATTTTAATATAATCATTTAACATATATCGTAAATTATGTTTACGGGCATTAATAAACAATTAATTATATGCTATAAATACCGAGGAAACTATTGTACCAGCTTCAGAGCGCCATTAATGTTGCAGGTTGCTCCAAATCAATGTAATTTCTACAGTATATTAATTGGATGTTTATGTACATTTTGCGTATAAAAAAAAATTATATATCTCTATGTAAAGGAAAAGCTTATATTTTTACTAATTTAAGGCTGCCATTTTAAAACGCTTCGATGACTAGCGAAGGAACCTTTGCCAATAAAAAATAAGGAAGAATATTCTGCTACAGTTTTTTATGTCGACATAAAAGCTTATTTACCTTTCAAACATGTTTTCATTCATATGATATCTCTCATTCTACATCATGGCTCAATTGATTTCCCTCATCTTGTGAATATTCCAAGGTAAATATAGAAATTTAATCAATCACTTTGATTTCCTGGATTCAATAGAAATTCGTGCATACCTAAAGATTCAGAAGTAAATGAGGCATATTCAAAGAATATGCTTACTCTATACCATATACCTAATATATAAACTCAATAAAGCTTTTCATGCGTACATATTTTTTTTTGCTATGAATGTCCTCATATTTAAACATATTTATTTTTTGGTTTAAAATAGGTTATGAAAAAATAATCAATTTTGTTTTAATATGAAATATTATTATGAAAAAAACGCGAACCGTAGCAAAACAACTGTCGTAATTGATTGTTTTTTTTGCCTATATGGTTCGATAGAATTGCATCCTACAGGATTTAAAATAAGCATTATAGCATTAAAACTAGTCTATCGAACCTAGGATCTTATCAATGAGTAGACCAAAAATGCCATCCCCTCTCGGGATCGAAACTGCGCCCCAACATTGAGAGTTTAATCGCACCCCTATCGCACCCCTTTTTAATTGATTAATTTTTTAGAAAAAACTGTTTTATTCATATGTACGATATGATCATCATATCCTGAGCCATTCTATTCCGTCTTATGAAGGATTACGCCAAATATTAGGCCGGTGGTTTTGTGCCAGCTTCTTTAAACTTGTTATGGTCACCTAAAGCTCTTGCCCATTTCTCAAAACACATTTTCACACTTCCCCGATAAAGTGTTTTTCTAAATCCCAAGGAATTTTATTTTTCATGGCAATGGTCTTTATTCCATTCAGATAATACAATAACATATAAAAAATAAATATAAAAAAGGGGAGATTTGTGCTTGGTAAAAAACATAAATCAACATCATAGTTTAAAATTTATTATATTACACAAATCCCCATACACAATTTTCTTATGGTAAAACTACTATTCTTTTTATATTTCTTATAATTTAAATAATTATTCTGATGGCCTTGGCGTAGTGCGGAGAAGTTGACAGGAAGTATTTGACGACTTTGGACGCGTTTATCCCAAGATCTCCACTGAAAGTCAGATTTTTTAGAGCAAAAGCTGTGTACCGAGCTGCCACCGATATTAGTATTTGCTCACAGTCTTGCTGTTTTCATCATCTCCTCTCCAGTAAGCCTCAGGGATATTAGGCTTTGCAATTACTTCTTGCAGTCCTGATTGCTCTTTCTTTTGTTGGTCAAGTTTGATCTCAACGGAAGCCGAATAAGATCTACGCTCCAGAATTCTACTTCGAAGTTCACAATGCGCGTTGCATTAGTTGTTCGAATTCTTTAAGGATTTTCAAAGCAGGACAGTCGAAAACGCGTGCTTTATCTCTTGAATAATCGTCTTCAATTTTTACAATTGCTTCTGAGCTGGTTTAAATTTTGTAGATTTTTGCAGCTGAAAAGTAAACTTCTTGCCATCATTTATTCCCTCGTGGAATGCAATATCC
The DNA here is from genome assembly GCA_013387185.1 of Caligus rogercresseyi. Lineage (NCBI taxonomy): Eukaryota > Metazoa > Arthropoda > Copepoda > Siphonostomatoida > Caligidae > Caligus > Caligus rogercresseyi. The sequence goes on from CP045892.1 coordinate 26,640,513, forward strand.
TCTTCTCCACTCTTTAGGAAAATCAATATCCTCATAAATTTTTGGGTGGTACTCAAAGTATCATTTGATATTTTATCCTTTTCAATAAATTTTCGCACCAGGTGGCCAGGGAATATGACATTTTGCTCCCCTCTGAAGTGAAAAATAAAAACTTACTGTTTTATTATACAGAGTATATAAAGTTTTTTCTTTCTCTTCAAATCTCCTCCAACTTTTCAGGCTGATGAGGAAGGTTTATGAAGAATATAACCCCCCCCAAAAAAAAAAAAATTCTGAGATTATATCGAAAGTTGAATTAGCCTCAAAATGGGGTTTTTGTTCCAATATCCGTTTTAATCCATTGTGCTTTGCAATACAACTTGTTGGATAGTTTCGCTACATACATTAGTCGAGCGAATATAACCCTGAGCGAGTCTGTCACATAACCCCTCCACTCCTTTGGAGGATTTGAATATGCGTCCTGTCAGGACTTTTGTATAAGTCATGAGCGACCGTTCCGAAGCAACAGCTCCTCCTAGCTCAGATCTTTTCCTTTGTGAACTCGGCAAATATCTATGATGAAACAGACTTTTGCCATTGGCATTCCTCTTCCGGAGCGCTCACCAACAGTCGGCAGGGACTTTGCAACATATATCATTGTGATATTAGTTTACAATTATAAAATCAGTCTTTTATAAATATCAACTTTGCATCCTCCTACCAAAGACAAATGGTGTCCATAAACCAGTAGAGAGAATATTTGTCAATCCAGATTGATATCAAGACATTAAAAGATTCGTGTATGGTGGCTATCCTACGATCAAATAATTTTTAAGAAATCTTTTAGAAATTCATATCTCATATTGTATTTAATAATATGTTGTAATTCTCTTAGGCATTAAAAAAAACACCAGCATTTTTTCAAATAATCGGTTATTTATTCAAAATCATACATACACAGTATATTCAATTATAAATAGAAATAGCAAGAGGGTGTGATAAAAATTATATATAACCATTTTATATGTTTTTGTTTTTACAGCAAACCTTCCTTGCGCTAAGTAAGCGTATAATTTAGAATTTAAATGGCAAGTTTATTTAAACGAAGATCAATATTTAAAAAGCATATGTTATTTTCACTCTGTCTATTGATTCATATTTCAGATTTTTATCAATAAAAAAGAGCATTATATTAAGACGAATTCGGTGTAGATATATATTTTTGAGCCACGGCTGGTCATGAAACTATGGTAGGGACCATTCCCCCCCGGACACTTCCCCCCACACCTCCCCCCCCAGCACATTCCCCCCTGGACAGTTCCCACCCGGCGAATTCCCCCCTAGACAATTCCCCCTGGGCATATCAATGCCATTGGACATTTTGAACCTAACATCAAAGTAAAAGGATGTTTCTATCATTTATCTTCAAATATTTTGAAAAAGTTAAGAACCTAGGATTGCAGCAACGATATTTGGAAGATACAGAATTTGCCATATATTGTAGAATGCTCTGTTGCCTTGCTTTTTTAAACCAGAAAAATAGTTATTACTGCCTTTTTTTTTTTTGCCTAATGGTTCAACAGAATTGCATCCGACTGGATATAACTAGCATTATTGCATTAAAATTAGTCTATCGAACCTAGGATCTTATCAATGAGGTAGACCAAAAATGACCATCCCCTCTCGGGATTCGAACCTGCGCCCCCAACATTGAGAGTTGAACACGCCTTAACACGCACGGCTATCGAGCTCCCTTGCCTTTGCCTTTGAAGAGCTCGCACATAAAATTAAAGAAAAGTTTAGTACCGACTTCGACGAAATCTTCGATTATTTTGAGACACTTACATTGGTCGATATGAAAGAAATGCTTCCCGTAGTCGCCCTATATTACAATAAATTTGTGGAATATCTTCAACCAAACGGACGAAGGACTACCACGGACAAACAATATGCGGAAAGATGGCATCGTCGGTTTTCCTCGCAAGTTGCTTCCTGCCATCCAATTCTATGGAAGTTCCTTGAATTCTTAAAAAATGAAGAAAAACTTGATTCGTATCGACATCATTCAACAGCTTGCAGGTCATCCTCCACCTCTAAAGAAGACGATATCGCGATTGTTATCACCGAATTTTGACCATTTTGAAAGATTATGAGAATCATGAAATTGTAGATTATTTATGAGCTATTGCTCAGAATATTGCATTTTGAAAACATTTAGAAATATGTTTTTATATTGTTTTGGAATTATCTCTATGTGTTACTTTAGAAAATATATAGAAAATAAAATTAAAAAATATGTAAAAATATAAATTTCATAAAAATGATAAATAAATTTTTTTTTTATATTATTTATGTAATATAAGTAATATTAAGTATACGTATACTAATGCATATATGAGGGATTTACCAGGGTTGGAATTTTAGGTACCAGGGAAGGGAATTTTTTTATGATACAATTTGTATTGTTCAAAAGTATATTCATGTAAAGGTTGCTTTTAGTTAAAAATGTTTTTTTCATATAGATGGGAATTCAACGTCAAGAAAGTATCCAAATCATTGGCTAAATATTGCACATTTTGAAACAAGAAAAATATTCCTTTTGATGTGCTTTATTTTTGATTTGAAATCTATCACTCAAATTAGAGTTATTGACAACGATTTTTTTACAAATTAGTATAAGTTAGACTTTATGATATATTTTCCTTTATTTTTTATTAGGATAACTGTCCGGGGGGATTTGCCGGGTGGGTATTGCAAAGGGGGGAATTGTCCGGGGGGGAATTGTCTAGGGGGGAATTGCCGGGTGGGAATTGTCCAGGGGGGAAATTGTCTGGGGGGGGAATTGTCCGGGAATCG
>CP045892.1:26643447-26666478 GCA_013387185.1 Caligus rogercresseyi
AATTATTTTCTTTCAGATTGTCGAAGGAACGAAAACATAATTATGTCCCGGCCGGCTTGAAAACATTTAAGTCCCGGTCCGGTCCCGGCGGAAAAGAGGTGTCCCGGTTGTTCCTGATTTATATATATATATATATATAGGTATATATATATATTTGCGCTTTTCTTTAATGGGAAGTCAATTGATTTGTGTTCCATAGGATGTTTCTTTCAATCATAGATGCTTGTACTTCTTTTGTTTTCCTGTATTTCAGTTTCTTATATAAAAGTCGAAGTAGTTGCGTATTAAATGCATAAGAAGACAATGCTTCTTCATATACATGATCCCACGAGTGTGTGAGATGCTTTATCTACTTATAACTATTAGACCTTGGGCTGAAGTGGTAAAGAGTGGTTATTCATAAAACTATTGAAGTAGGGCTAGAATCTGCCACGTGCTTCAGCAGGCCTTAAAGCCTACTTTATTCAAAATGTGGATAAAATATAACCAACAAAACACTTGAAAGTCACTTCAGATGAGTGTAACAATGGAGCCACAGATTTTAAATAGCTTCTTTTAAGTGTGTAATTTAATTTAACTTTAAGCCTAAACTCCAACAAAAAAAAAAAGATTTTAAGGAATGTAGCCTGTAAAAATTGGTCAGGAACCGAATGTTTTTTTTTTTATTCAATTATATATAGTTATTCTATATAAATTATATATGTACTTGGATTTTGTAGGAAATGAAAAGCTATATATATTTTTAATTTACTGTCTCGTATTGTCCAATATTTAATGCACTTGCGGTACTCTAGTATTCAATGAATAGCATAAGCTTATATTGAATATCTATTTATGTATCTGCTCTATAATACTATAGTTATAGTTGTTATTTATTTTCGAAGTTCAAGTTCTTCACACAAGGGAGCGCTGGGCAAAGCGACAGTAGAACGATGTTCTCTGCTATTGAAGGAATAAGCTCTCTATATCCTTATGTCTCTATGTGAATGCTACAAAAAGTCATACATTCAAATATACCTTAACGATAGTCAATCGGTACGGTATTCGGTAGATTCTACCGAATATCGTATAAAACACGTATTTACTGATTACTCGTAATAGAGATATTGATGGTGGTTTGAACTCTTCCCAGGTATGACTTGAATGTTATATGCAGATGCATATTTTAGAATCCCATTATGAAACAATTGACCCATAATGAGATACCTCAAGTCTATTTGAGGAGCCTATAGATGCCATGAGTGTAGCAGTGATGTTAGAGGTTCATTGATGTTTTGTTTGAAACCCCAATTTTCCCATAGTTTTTGGCACGTGGATTTTGGTCCAAAAAATTATGATTTCAGCCCTCGAAATTAGCCGGGTTTACACATTCTTACTTAATATAAATAAGGATGCACTTTTGATAGTTCTCGGAAGCTCAGCAATAAACATATTTTTTAAATTGGTATCTTAATTACTTTGTATATCTGTCGACTGAATCATGAACATAATGAACATTTTGACCTGATGTGAGAGGATTTGCTTTATTCAAATAATATAAGTAATGTAATCCATGATCTGTAATTCTCATAAAAATATTTATGATAATTATATAAAGCTCAAAATAATATTTGTTATCATGAAAACCTGAACATACTTATCCTTTAAAATCTTTTTTTTTTTTTTGCAAAAATATAACATATGTATATTATTAATTTTTTTGTAATCATAAAACATTTTTATCATATTATTTAGGCTAAAATCAAACAATAACTTAAGTATAATACTCGCTTTATTTTATAACCAAATAACAAGAATTGCACTTACAAAACACGAATTCATAAATTGATATTAAGAATTGTACAAAATGAACTCCACTATTATAAACCCAAATATAATTTTGCACAAATTAAGTTACTCATGCTATATCCAAGAATTGTCTTTGCAGATTTGAATCACATTTAAAACTTGAGTTCCCCGTGTATTGAAATAATTCAATGGGTTCACTTTATTTGTCTTTGTCAACCTCTAGGGTTCTGTTTCATTCAATATTTCTCATTCAACATTTCCTAAAACATTTCATGTAAACAAACAAAACAAAAATTAGTCAATACTTTTCGAACACGGTACGTACAGACTGTATATAGGTATATGTCTATACATTACATATGTATAAGTTTATTAACATAGGAAATAACTTTTGTATTGCTTGTATTTCTATATTTACAACTTTTTTGTTTATATTTTTAATTAAAACATATTTACTCATCCTTATGAAATGCATCCATAAGCAATTATTTCTTTGAATGTAATACCGGGAGCTTTGTCAATATTTCTTATATATATTTGTTTCCAACTTTAGATTGGGCTTGAACAATAATGAAATATATATTTTCTTTTAAAATATTAAGTCCTTTTCATTTAAAAAAGCTTTTTAAACATTGCTATAATATAAACTTACAACTCTTTTAATTCTTTTTCTCTCTCTCTAACTCCGATGCTATGTCAATATTTGAAATGAAACTGCAAATAATAAATAGAAGAAAACATCCGTGGGAAAAACAAGTACTGAATGTATTAAATCCAAAATGTTTTACATTGTTTGTTGGGCTTAAATAATGCATTATATGATAAAAATAAATGCTCATTATTGTGTTTTTAAACAAGGAACTCAATACCGATTGTCCAATGGATTTGGTGCTTTGATTGCGTATGAATCATCTGACAATAATTAATTGAAAATATACGAAAATTTGTTATTGTGCAATATAAATTCTTGATCATAATCCCAGTTGTGACGAGAAGGTTCGCCCTCTAATTGTATTCACAAATTCGATCAGAGTCAATATCCTCCTAAAATGTCAATGGCTTATTTTATCGTTTTGGTTGGCCAACGAATACACTTAAATACTCCCACAACCGACGAATTGAGTGGAAGAATAAAAAGATTTCAACCACAGTTTTGAGCATGTATAACTAGTCGCAAATATTACCCCCACCCTTTCAGATATACACTCTAATTGTCTTCCTGTTTTGTGTTTTCCGAATTAAATATCGAAATTCTGTGAATATCCATCGGAGCTACACATCATCAAAATTTATAGCCAAATCTTACTGACTTGTTCCTCATATAATGTTTTGCACCTAGTAATCCACGATATGGGATCATGGATTATCCACGCTATGTCTTTCGTAAAATCCACCACACTGGAAACAATTTTTCTTTTACCATGTCAGGGTAAGATTTCAAAACTTTATATTTGTCTAATTGGGAGTTGCCATATAATATAATTGTCAATGTCTTCAGTTACTTCAACAGAATGGAGTCTTGATGCTGATATTTTTCTTCGTCACTAGGTATATCCCTCACTATTCGTTGGAAAACTAGAACCACAAACTCGATTTCCTTACATTTGATGTTTTTGATCTCCTCTATAGCACAACTGAGGAAGTCATGGGGGATATTTAATAGATTCTCTAAATCATTTGAATCATAAAATTAATCGAAATAATTTTATATTATTATATTAGTAACTTACTATTCAACTCTGTCATCCATTATACAAATAATTATAACACACATTTGTCTTTTAGTTATAGTACTAACGGACGTAAAACTATAAGGAAACAAAGAATTATACTCAAACACGTAGAACATGAACATGAGTACCAACTTTGGGAGCATCATTTTAAAAGTCGATTTTAGTCTATTAAAATATTAATATTATTTAAAAAAATTGTTCAATGTGAATCTTTAGTATGTTGCCTTCTCAAAATAGTTATGAAATAGTAGTAATACCAGTTTTTACCCCTATTTTTTGTATTATCAAAAGATAAGTCAAAACTGGTTAAACTCGGTTTTTTCAAAGCCCTCAAACTAATATTAAATATTTTTTCGTTTATGTACAAATAAAATACTTTGTTTTCTAAGCCTTAATTTATAATATAAACTCATTCAATTTTGTTTTTATTGAATATGACGCGATGCAGAACACTTGAAAAGTATGTTCCCAAATGGGAACGTTGGCGTGTAAGGGTTAATATCATCAGTACTTCGTCCTACTAAATTGATCTTTTCTTTACTTTCATGCCAGATATCGAAATTATAAAAACTGTTCTGAAATGCATGGACATATACCAAAAATATATTAAATATTGATTATAGTCAATAGACTCGAAACAAAAATATATCGCCACTTAAATAGAACACTAAAATATGATCACTTTTTAAAATATAGAGCCGATTTTTTCGATAAGTACGAAAGATATATAAATTATAAAAAGGGATTTGAAATTCACAGATATAGTAAAAAATAAATACTACTGTCATTTGTGGTTATTCTTACTTTGCACTAAGATAACTGGGCGTGAACTATTAGAAATGATAAAAATCCTGACTTTCAAAATAAAAGACTATAAAGTCCAAACCTTTTATCGGACAATATTTTGAGTGGTATTTTTGGAATCTACGCATAAAATGGAACTCAAAATAGAAATTTCAGCCCAGGGGCAAACAAAGACCTTAATTTTGTTACATAGTGTTATTGATCAATCTTATTTCCTAAAATTCCATTAGAATTGCATCACCACTTACAAAAATAATGATAATAGCCTTTTTTCATACAAAAGGAACCCTGAAATAAAATAAAAAACCTGTTTTAATAGAAGTCATAACATTTTATAGGTCCAAGTATTTTCTTCCTCATTATCATGCCTCGGTTGTTGAGCAATCAAGGAAAGCGTTTCAATTGAGGAATGAAGAGGGATGAGGAGAAGATGAAAGAAAAGAGGATCCTGATTCAATTGCATTGAAATGTAAATTACACTTTAAAGAGGCTCTCTTTCTGCTGAGATTGTGAGTGTCACTCTGTGGTAATTCTAATACAAATTACACAAGGTTAGTCATCAAGCCCACGCCATTCGTATATGAAGTTGAATGAATGTACTATGACATTTTGATTGATATGATTGGTTTAATAAAGAAGAGCCATAAAGGCAAAGAGGAGTTGGCAATATACAAAATAATCTAAGGATACCACAGGTGATTGGTTAAAAGAAAAGAAACAACAATAATATATAAATTCTTAATTTTCCTTGGGAGTTGAGCCCTGACTTTAGGTGACTTTCCCTTTTCTGACATTATATCACAGAATTAGGGTTTTAAATAATTCAATGTTTAGAACAGGTGATTATGGAATCCCTGCTTAGAAGATTGAGTAAACTGAGTCATTTATTCAATGAGGCCAAAAGTGTATATATATATTTCAAGTCCTATTGAAGGCATCTCGTTTGTAGATATATAAACTATATAAGAATAGACGAGATGTGATGTAAGTGACTAAACTGCAATTAAAAATAATTAATAAGTAATTCAATTTGTGTAATGATCCAAGACTCATCAGAGATATTAAAAATATATATTATTTAATTATTTTACATATAAACTTATCATAAGAAATGCTTATATATATAATGTAATATGAATACCAGCTAAAGGATCTATAAAGTTTTGTATATGAAACAATCGTGAGATAACTCATTCCTTAAGTTTCCAAGCAACAATATGCGATCCACATGATAGTGATTCCAGCTTTAACATACTGATAAAGTCTTGGAAAGGGTTTGTTGCAATCTGACCCTCCATAAGAAGAACCTAGTCGTACTATTCATAGTGGCATTTGCATGTCTGTCCAAGAATGTAGGGGGTTAAAAAAGTGTGATTGGGATATTAATTGAGAGGTAAAATTGTTTTGGTTTCTGTATTGTATAATTGTGTCCTCGAAAGTTGTGAACGCAAAAGGATTCTTGCTTCAAACCAATAATTGACATCTCTTCCTGTCTTGGCCTTCGAAGGCATGCTTTACTTCTGGATTCAGTCGTGTATCACTCCATTTGATCGAAATTCCTCATGTTAGTGGCTAGTCTCGAGAGTCCTATAGGATCCATTGGAGAGAGTTCCGACCTTGGAGGAGAGATCACCCAGTCATTAAGTACCCTTTTTGGGCACCAAGTGAATGAACTAGAGCTCAACCCAATATTTCAATTATGTCGGGGATGATTTGATAATGGTCTCGACTTTTGGACTCGGAGTATTATTTGGTATCCTATTTCAAAAACCTTAACGCCATAGTTATAGGATCCCTCATAAGCAGAGCATGGAATCCTAATCTAACGGACTTTTATAATTTGACTGGATACATAAGCCTTTCTTAACCAAAAGAAATATTAAGTTCTGATTATCTCAAAAAAGGTTTATGAAATTGAGGACAACCAATTCTTGTTACGAATATTGTGTTTATATCATTAGTTGAATAAATAACTAATATAAACGAAATCCCCAGTCGGTGTACAGTAAATTAGTAAACAAAATTTTAAATTTAATTATATTCTTATTTTTCCTTATGATTATAATCCATGATTTAATATAATCCTTTCGGAATCGGAAGCGAATGAAATTAGATAAAGTTTTTAGTCTCACGCGGATAATCAAAATATATTAAAATAATAAGTTAACAAACTATTTTAATCTGATTAGTTTGAAAACTAGCCTCCATTGTGATTGCTAGTCCCTTTTCTCTCTTTTTGTTATACAAAGATCACTATGCTTATCTCTCGCAATTAGAGATTTGGTTAGTTACATATTTGATTGACGAAGGTAAATTTAGAATGCCAAAATCGGATATCGTCATTTACCTGTATTCCACATTATCGTTTTTATCTCGACCTTAGTAAACTTATCCGAGATGACTCTGTAAAGTGAACGATTATTTAAACGTTCCGCATTGCTATTGCTAATATCATTGTCTTATTTAATATCTTCAATATCATGTTCTAAAATAATAAATAATTAAGAAATATAAAATAACTCTAAGTGATTGCTTACTCTTTGAGAATAACCTTTTGCTTCGAATTATTTTCCAATTACCCAAGGTAACAATAGTCCATAAAAATATCATGCTAAAAAGTTAGAAAATGAGTTTCATTAAAAAGCATAAATACTTTGGTCAAGGTTAAAAATAATTTTTCTTCGGACATGCAATGCTTTTACCCTTATAATAACATTTTTAATATTCTTACAATCATCAAATTACTTTCATCTGTAAAAAAATATTGTTTGTTTGTTTGTTTAGCTCCTAGATCAGCCCCACCACACCGGAACTCATCCGGTATCAGCCGGTAATAAACTGTCTAGGAGCTAACCTTTATTTCGAAATAAATTATATTGACACAAAAGCAAAAAGGCTCTTAGAAGATACTCCTCAATGGGCTTTTTCCTTCTTCGCATCTCCTCGGCCAGTTCGTCCATCTCCATCCTGTTCGGGGCCACGCGCAGATTAGGTGGATAGGGTTTCATCCTCTTCCACACAGTCGGCAAACCGGGGTAAAGAAGACTTTCCCATCTTGTAGGGTGTGCGTTTAGGCCAATATGTCCGGTAACCATAGCAACGATCTTCGAGACATTTTTCCTCTTAAAATGAAAAATCTTCCTTCCAATATACGGCTCGGGGACGAAATGCTTTGATTGTCTACAGGAATCCATGGCCAGCCATTGGGCTTTCCACATTGACAAGGACGTGTTCTTTAGGGAGTTCTTTGTCTGGTTGACGGATATAGGCACAACCACTTGGCCGCCTGATTGCGCGCCTTCTTTTGCGAGGAAGTCGGCATATTCGTTGCCCGTAGTGTCGTTGTGACCCCTTATCCATCCCACTGTGATGTCACATCTGGAAGATTCGAGGGCTTTCCTGCAGTTATTTACGTCCGCACTAATCGTTTTACCCGGCCTAACGTCCAAGCTCTTAATGGTAGAAAGACTGTCGGACAAAATTAAGAGCTTTTTGCCCTCCATTTTGCTCATTCCTAGGCCACTCACAAGACTCCTCATGGCCTCGACCTCTGCTTGAAACACAGTATTAGTGTCGTCTAGCTTCAAGATTCGCTCTTCTAGTACCACATCACCCCGCGCGATGATCCAACCTGCTCCTGTGTGGCCACATATTTTTGAGCCATCAGTATATCCAATGATATCGAAATCATCAACACACCACTTTCTTGTAACACTGTATCCTTTTTCCCCAGACCACACTGTTATACTAGGACTGGGAGTTGGAATGTTGTATTTTCCAAGAACTTATCTATATACCGGAGATGTCCTTTGCTCGAAATACCAGACCAAACAGGAGAGTTCACACTCCTTGTTTGAAATCTTGCTAGACAAGCTCGCTCCATTATATATAGATGCAATGGAACTAACCACACAGCACCTCCATGTTTGCAGTTGGGGTTGATCTCATGGCTCCGGTAATCGATATAAGGCCAAGTCTTTGTCCTTCTTTAGACAACTTTTCATGGGGTTATTGACTTGAATTTTAGCCGCGAAAGCTATTGCTCCGTAGCTCAAAACTGACCTTACATAGGTTTGTAAATCCATTTTGACTTTGGAGGGCTAAGACCCCAATCGAGCCCCACAAAAGTTTTGAGGGCAAATAGGACTCTTTTTGCTTTAGAGGTGATGTACTTAATGTGATCATTCCAACGAAGATTATCATCTATGATTAGACCGAGATATTTAAACGTTTTTACTCGTTCGATCTCGATCCCATCCATAATAGCGAAGCGTCAAGGTTCTTTTTGCGTTTTGAGAAGATCATAGTTTTGGTTTTGGCATTGCTGAAAGTGGTATTTCTAAATTTAGCCCACACCAGGAGTTTATTTAAGACATCTTGCATCAAACTGACCAGGGTAGGGCGGTCAATATCCCGAACACAAATAGTCAGGTCATCTGCATAGGCTATTTTGAAGACTGGTTTCTCGATTAGGTCCACTGCTTCCTGAAAGGCAAGGTTCCAAGCCATTGGAGAAAGGATCCCTCCCTGGGGGCAGCCTCTCGTTGGTATTACAGATGCTGTTCACGCCAAGACTGGCATATACGAACCTATTATTTAATAGATAGTTATACAGCTTACAATTGTTTTTATCTATGTTGTGTTTGTTCATGGACTCAATGATATGGTCAAAGTCAACCCTATCAAAAGCTCCTTTTATATCTAGGAAAACCACAAGGGCTTCTTCCTTCCTATGATAACTGCATTCACAGAAATTTAGAAACTCACTGACAGCTGTGTCAGTGGATTTACCTTTGATAAAGGCATGTTGATTTTGAAGATTCAAGTCACACTTCTGGTATATTTTCCATTGGACCATCCGTCTAGTATTTTCAAGGCAACATTAGTGAGAGTAATAGGTCTGAAAGCTCTCGAACACTGTATCCTTTTTACCCTGTTTCGGTATAAAAATTACTTTGAATCTCGCCAGATCTTCGGAGTGTAACTTGTGCGAAGAACTGCATTATAAGTCGTGTCAGCGTTCCAGAAATGTTCAGGTAGGTGCTTGTAAAAAATATATTAACAACTTGTTAATATATTACCTTACGAGTTCAGGGAATTTTTATTTAATATGTTAACATTCAATGTAAAAATATATTAAAACAATAGAAAATGACTAATTATTATTAAATATTTTTTTCCAATTGACAGTTATTGAATGCCATAAATGATCAAAAATAAAGTACTATTATATTATTTAAACAATGCAAAATCATATCTTTTGGCAAATATTTAAGTGTTTAACACTTCTCAAGACTTTCAAAGTGTAAATGATTGTTATACATAAACAACTGATACCAGATAAATTCCAATGTAGTGGGTCTAATCTGGGAGCCAAAAAAAAAACAGTTAAAAAACATTGTCAGAAATACTTTGGAGGTCATTTCATATGTTTTCAAAATGAATCTAAGGAGTCTATTAAACAAAACCAAAAAGCGCTTTTCTTTAACCCTTATTAACATATATGCAAAAATAAGCGGGAGCAAATGCGTGGACTATTAGTGTCGGTTCTACCTTTGAAATCACTTTCTTTTAATCATTTGACTCTGGCTGCTAAGAATGATATTTCATCACTGACATTTTCAGAATTTTTCCCATTCTTCATTCATAACAATACGCCAGCATGTATAAAATTAAAGAATTGCACTTTTTATCGATCCATATAAATATTTCATTACTTACATGTTGTACATTGAGAAAAAATCTATATTTCAAGGTTGATAAAGCCCTTTATAACTTATGAAAAAGAAAAAAAATGTAAAAAGCCCATTTTGGTGTTTTACCCTAACCGGCCGGGTTTATTTTTGCTCCTCTATAGCCGGGGGGGGGGGGATTCCACCCCCCCCTCAGATCTCGGCAACGGAGCGACGAAAATTTGTGAAATTTGGCACACAACTAGGTCTTCCACTAATGTACAACCACACGAAATTCATCACCATAGAACAAAGAGTTTTTTAATTAGCCATGCTCATTTATCAAATATGCAAATTTTGCATCAAAATGTTATCTTTCATACACATAACAGAAATTAATGCCACTAACATCAATCTTTAGCATTATTACATCATAGTATCATACTGATATAGCATACAGTCACAGAACAGTAAAATTAATTTGCATACAGTAATTAATTATGCAAATTAGTCGGTATTTATGCATATTTTATGCTATGGGAAGTTCACGTTTTTGCCACGCGGACGTTCGCCAATGACCTGCTGCGCCGTAGGGGTAGGTTCGATTTTTTCGAAAATGGTATCAAAGATGTGCACAATACTTTAATCTTAAAAGTCATAAAATTTTAGCGCGTAACTATTTTTTTCACGAAAATATCCCAGAAAACCGGAGGGGGGGGGTGGATTCCCCCCCCCCCCCCCGGCCTGGTTAGGGTTAAATATATTTTAGTTCTTATCAGTTTACACAAATATAATCATTTTTGAGGATCCAAGATACATATGCAATAACAAAATACACAAATTGGTTACATGAACACTTATAATTGTTGTTTACTTTTAATTATTTTTTTCCTATTTGGTTCGACAGAATTGCACCCAAAATAAGTATTAAAGCGTGTAAATTAGTCACTCGAACCTAGGATCTTATCTATTAGGTTTGACCAAAAGGACCTTCGCCCCTCGGGAGTATTTGAAACCTGCCCCCAACATTGAGAGTTGAACACGCCTTAACGCACTGAGTTGTCACACTCCCATAAGCTACGGAAAATGGGATTCATACAAAGCGTCAATGCGACCTCTTCTATTACATGCTACAAGTATGACAGTTTAGGTTATAAGTCTACCTCGATGGAACTTGAGGTATTTCATTTTGGGTTAATTGTTTCTTACTGAGATTCTAAAATAAAGCGTCCGAATAGTACATTTAAATCATACTTGAGGATTCGAATCAACCAACAGTAGTCTTTATTACACGTAATCAGTAAATACGTGTTCTTACTATAACATATATAAATCGTATAAAAACCACATAAAAAATCTCAATGTTGGGGGCGCAGGATCGATTCCCGAGAGGGATGGTCATTTTTGGTCTACCTCATTGATTAATCCTAGGTTCGATAGACTAATTTACATGCTAGAATGCTTATTTATATCCAATCAGATGCAATTCTATCGAACCATTTAGGCAAAAAAAATAAAGTTATGTGTGAGCATTTTTTAATCTCAATAATTTTATTATATGGCAATAAATAACATTCCAGGTTTTGTCCGTCTTAAAGTACATACAAGGCAAATAAAGAACAACCATCAAATAATAATACTACAAAAAGTTTTTTCTGCTGTAAGCGATTGTTCAATAAGACCCATGCTTCATTTTCCCCAGTCTTATTTTAAAGACCTTGCATTGTTCAAAATGTATGCATGCCTCTCGCAGATATAAACATATAAAATATTTGTATTTTTTGCCCACATAATATGTAAATTACTGATTGCATATCCTTTGCCAACTTCCATCAGATTACGACTCTCCCTTCATTGCTTTCAATGATGCAGTTTTCTTTATTGAACATTATTAATACATACATACCATATGAATGTATAACTGAAGTCCCATCAATAAAAATCTTTTATAGGAATGCAACCTCTTTTTGGTAAAAAGAAAATGTTTCTCCTCTTCCTCACTAAACTACATACTTTAGTTTTTGTTTGTTTGTTTAAAATCAAATTACACAACGAAAATATGATTGTTGCCAGGATCACTTTTACCAAGAGCAAAAAAAATTGAAAGTGTAACAGACATCGATGCGTTCTTGTAACAAATCAGATAGGATTCCATTTAATTTGATCATGTCAATGGTTGCCTCCTATTTCATTGTAAACATTATTAGCAAAAAAATATCCTAAAGAGGTCTCGTAATATTAAAAAAATATTCAACTGAAATCCTCTTCAGAAAAATATTCAAAGGTAATTCCAAGATGTGTAATAATAAAAATACTTTTAGGCAAAACTATTTTGAAGCATTTATATTCATGTGAAAAATTCCAATGTTGAGGTATTGGTTTTCTGATATTTATAAAATTTGTACTGTTTCATTTATTCTAGCGTATACAATGGATTGTGACTTGCAAATTTAATTTTTACATGAGTTGTGACTGAAAACAGGGAAGAAACTATAATATTTTTTATTGTAATTAGATTTTACCAATTATGCTTTATATAAAATAAATATATGTATATATGTGTAACCAAATGGATAAAGGATTAACACCCTTGGTTATCTTGTCTAAACTGATCTGTATTTCGTAGAGGTATCTTTTATTCCTCTTTTTATTAATATAAATCTTTATGTTGGGGGCGCAGGTTCGAATCCCGAGAGGGGATGGTCATTTTTGGTCTACCTCATTGATAAGATCCTAGGTTCGATAGCCTATTTATAATGCTATAATGCTTTTATATCCTATCGGAGCAATTCTATCGAACCATATAGGCAAAAAAAAAAAAAAAAAAACAAAAATATCTTTCACAAGTTTTTAATAAATATAAAATTGAAAATGGAGGTACATATAGGACAGAGAGAAGAACTCTGATATATACATATATACGCCGTTGACAGGGTAGTAAAAGATGCATAGCTGATCAATCTATTGGTGTACCAACATATACAAAAAGACTGACAAGTGTAAGTTGAACAATTATTGCCCAACTGGCATGTAAGCATACCTCAGGACTGGAATTGTACTGATCAAGTGGTCAACATGCATTTGACAACACAGACTCAAACACCGGCCATCTCACAGCCGCAAGTGTCGCCATCCATAACTGAATTTGCTGACCATTACTCTGGCCTAAATTGTCTTTGTTTACACGTCTACGGAACAAATGGAACCTACTACTAAATGACAGTCCATTGAGACTCTACGTTCCGAGAAAGCTGAGCCACAACTTTTAGTCAAATTGCAGGCGAAACTCATTGTGAGTGCTGAAAGATTATTCAACTAGAAATGAGATGATTACCTTGAGTTTATTCAGCAATGCCTTGTATATCTAAATACAGAAATTAAAGAATATCTTAATTTTTTTTGTTTTATTAAGATGTTTAAGAATAAAAAGATGGTAGTATCGAATTTCTTGAGCCAAAATAGTCTTCCAATTATTGTTATGGCATAGAATCCAAAGTTCTAGATATGAACTCTGATCAAAATATTTTCCATTGATATTCTAAGGATGTTGAAGTCGACATTCTTATAGCGGTTTTCTATAAAAATCATAATTTATAGCTTTATTGCGTGAGAAAGATTCTAACCATTTCTTATTCTTGATCACATCCTTTCACATTCGGTTTAACTAACTCGTAGGCACGGATTAATAGCTGTGTAACAATGGTATTATTAAAGTGACCAGTAGGATTAATTTTTTTCAACGGCAACCAATATACGGCTTGTTCTACGAAGATCCTTATCTTCACAAAAGATTCCTAGCCTTGAGTAGAGAAAAAACCCTACCAAGTTTCTTCGGTTTTTAAGGTATAAACCGCTAGTGTGAACGATGTATTGTGTCGTTGAATTATTGTGTTTGTTTAGAACTGTTGCTTTTCTTCTCCGATATACTACTGGTGAGCATTAATGTTTATTACCTCCGCCGTAGGAGGTATTGTTTCACAGGCGTGGTTTGTTGGTTGGTTTGTTTTGTCAGCAGAGGCAAAAGTACGGAACGGATTCAAATGAAACTTTGTGGAGTTGTTGAAAATGCCAAAGAAAACAGTGATCAAATTTTGGCATCTCTGAGGGCAGAATTAAGATGCAAAATGAGCTAAATACTAATAAATATTTCAAGTTAGCCTACTCTGCCAATAGATGTCGCTGTGCTGTGAAATCGGGTGCCGGAGCGTCGGTCCTCTCAGAATTCTGTCGAGGGTAACCCTCCCTCGTCCCTCTACGCCGCCCCAGTCGTGAAAAATCCACCCCGGAAGGCTCATAAGGAACCCCGTGAAGGCGGAGGTTTGCACTCTCTGAGTGGTATATATGCCTCTAGTTTAGGTACTGTTTTTAACGCAAATTATGTTATGCTGACTCCATATAGGGTTAGCCAACGACAACATGTTATTATTATATGCATGGCTATACATTTATAGCTGTTTTGAAATACAATATATATATATTTATATTTAATGAATGCTTTTTCCCTCTGAAGGATACACATTAATATTTATTTGTAAGAATAAAAATCATATTATAATTATTATGGGATTCAGTACATTATAATAAAAAGTATTGATGTATAAAAATAATGACTTGTTTAGTAAGTATACACTGCTGCTACTATTTCTACATAAATATAAGTGACATTTCGTTCATAATTGAAACAAAGAAACATCTCCAAGCAAAAAATAAAGTTGACCTTGGAAATTTGGGTATTTGTGTTGTCTTGTGAGGTTCGTGTTGCATTCAATGTCTCTTTTTCGAAACAAAATGTTAATATATATATATATATATATTATACTGCTTATAATAATAATAATACCACGAGAAAGCATTTTTTTTAAAGCATGTCCTCTCCCGGCATGACCTTGGAAATTTTGGTATTTGTGTTTGTCTTGTGAGGTTCGTGTTGCATTCAATTCTCTTTTTCGAAACAAAATGTTAATATATATACATATATATATATATATTATACTGCTTATTATAATAATAATACCAACGAGGAAATACTATTTGTACTTTTTTTAAAGCACGTCCTCTCCCGGCATGCGTAATGCATTTGAATTAGGACGTGATGTCACAGCATACAATTATTATTTATATATTTAGCCCGACCAAATAAATACTACTACAACACAATTGTTGAGTGAAAGGATTACGAAAATGAATATAAGCAATTCAGCCTTTTTGAAATATAAATAGTTGTGAGGATGAAATCAAAGTTGAAAATTACCCATACGATGTTTTCTACAGCTGTTCATCTTTATTTAAAAGGTCACACTTATTTCATAACGTTGGCATATTAAAATATAATCAGATTTTGATGATTATTGTATTTAGGCATGTTATTGATTCTTATTTGTTTGTGCCTCTATGGTTCGACAGAATTGTATCCGACAGGATTAAATAAGCATTCTAGCATGTAAATTAGTCTATCGAACCTTGGAACTTATCAATGAGGTAGATCAAAAATGACCATCCCCTCTCGGGATTCCCCAACAATGAGAGTTGAACACGCCTTAAACCCATATATCTATTGCACTCCCTTTGTTGATTCGTAGTTTATATCATAAAAGCAATTAGCATTGTTGCAAAAATATTTTGGTTGTTTGTTTGGATCCCAAATATCTTATTAGTGTATTTTGTATAATGTACATTGATTTTGATCATGTGCAGGCATTTATTAATCTCGTTTTTGAGTTTTCACAATTTATGTTCTTATTTTTATCGGGATGTATATATAAAAATGATAAAGTTTGCTGATGTGTTTGTCTCTATATTATAATATAATGAAAACATATTAATGTTTTATACCATTAAGCCATGATGTATTTTTGAAATGAAGTATTCATTTATGGTTGCTATTACTTGTTTTCTCAAATATATATATATTTTTTTTGACGAAGGCATTCCTATATTTCATGGAAATATACAGTAATAGACATAGAGAAAGTCATAAACATATCAAGCAAAAACATAAAAAAACTTAATTGTTTAAGCAGTTAAAAATGAGAAAAGTGAGAAAATGGTCAAAAATTAATTTAATAAAAGCTGTAAATATTGTGTTGTAATATTTAAAATAGAGTTGGATATCTTTTTCCTTCGCTTTTATGCTATATATGCAATACTGTAGTTTTGTAATAACTGTATGCTGCAGCATTTTATTTTCGAAGCGAGAGTAAAAAAGTCCTCTTTCTAAAGCGAAGCTCCAAAATTCCTTTCAAGATCTAATTTAAGCATGGAGTAGATGGGACGCAGCTCCTTACATTCGTATACGAGATGAGTAGTTGTTTCCACATCCACTTTGTAGAACCAACACATTTTGTCTTTGCTTAGAAATGAGGACATTTCCAGAGTCCCGGTGACGACACGATATATGAACCACTTTTCTTGAGGGGTGATGAGGTGATTTTGATAACTTTTTACTGCTTGTTTCTCTAATGTCTTCAAGTTTCTTCTTATTAAAACAGCCTTTATTAGAGTAAATGATGAGGTGTTCCATATTTTTTTAATTCACGAAGTCTAATTAAAGACAGGTTTTCTCTGAAAGAGTGCATTGAATTAAAGTTAAAATGGTAGTTGCACTTTTACTTCTATGTTGCAGTAATTTTCTTATCTTATTGTTTTCTCAAATAATTATTGAGGCACCCTCTCACTGACTACTTAAAAGTTTGTATTTTAAGATATTTTTTGTTTTGAATGCAATCATATTTTTGAAACTAATTTTTGAAATTTTACTCAGTTTGACCAAACCTGTGCAACAATTATTACATAAAAGAATGCAGTTTATATATATGAACATATTTTTATGGTTCAGCCAAATGGTTATAAAAACAAATATGACATAAGCTTTAGCCATTGTTTAAATTAGCCTCGTTAATTTACATCCTTTATTCAAATTTGAAAGTAATATATTTAACACTAGAGTAAAATATCCTAATTTAACAAAACATATTTAGTTTACTTTTTCAAACAGGAAAATGTGTTATAAAATAAATGGAATTAAAAATGAAAGGGTAATCTTTTGTTTACGGCTAGTAGCATGTCTTAACAAATTACATAAATCGCTAAACCTTAATATGAGTAATGAAAATTTTAATCAATTTTAGTCACTTTTTAACAGTCTTTATGTTGAATTTTTTTTCTGAAGGGAATTTTTTTTTTGCATTCAATTTTTTGTAGCATTTAAATTACACAAGATATTCTTAACTCTTTCATTAGGAATTCAGTAATTGAAAAATATTCTATCTATCATTATAAAACACTAATTGAATAGAATAAGAGGAATATAGGTTTTAAAATAATATATAAATTGCTGTGATCTTAATTTAGGTTCAAAGATATATATATATATATATATATTTAAGACACGGCTTTTAAGAGAAAAACAGTCACCCTTAAGAGAACCCCTTCTCTTGAGTGTGACTGTTTTTTCTAAAATATTGTATTATTATTATTTTTAAATATAGAAGTCATTCTTTTTATAAATATTTCCATTTATGTACAACTCTATTAGGCACAAATTTAGGTCGGTTAAAATTATTTTTCATTTTACGTGTTTGTTTAATAATCATAAAAACATATTGGATCTTAATAAAAATATATTTTAAGCCAAGGATATTTAAATTTAAGATATTAAAAGTTTCACAAAACTGAAGAGGATGTATATTATATTTAGTGATAATACTTTATATGATAAAAAGAAGCAATTAACACTATATCATTGGAAAACAATTCTCAAAGTTTCCACATTATAAAAATCTATAGTTTAGAATAACTTTTTTTAGAAATGCATAACCCATGTTTAAACAATGTCTATTATTTTTACAAATGACGTGGACAAAGAGCATTTCCTTTTTTCTAATTAAGAGTATGAGTTTGTTGATATTTATTACTATCATCCACGATAGACTCACACGAAAACGCAAATTAAGAGTATGATCGCTAACATAATTTTAAAATGTAATTTCTTCTTTTTAGTAAAATAACAATCCCTTTTTTGAATATTGACACAATGTTGTATCCCGGTAGACAGAGAAATACCGAATATGCATATCTAAAAAAAATACATTTAGCCAAAGGTATACAATGTCTCAGTCTATTCAAGATAAATTGAAGCACAAGGTATGTCCATAGAGTTAGAGATGGTAAAGGTCTTTCTGAAACGTCATTGGTTCAAAAATAAATAATATAATACAAAGAAGTGGATATTATGCATAGAGATATAAAGATATAGAGAACTTCTGATTCCCTTCAATAGCAGGAAACAGCGTTCTATTGTTTCTGTGTGTCCACTATAAACAAAGTAATTGATACTACGCCATTGTAGTCTGATCATGGAGATATTTAACATAACACAATGACGTATTTCTCTTCCATCCAATTGCAGAGAAACATCGTACTTCAGCTATATTCTTGACACAATGACGTTTTTTCTCTGACGAGTCCAATAAGTTATCTATATCTTTTTATCTCTATGGTATTATGCTGCTACAGAGTGTTACTTCATTCACAGCTCTGAGAGAATCCTTGGGCCTACACCAATGACGTCATTGTCGAATCCTTTGAATATACTCCTCCATTCTACAGATTAATATTATTTGAATTAAGTTTATATTCATATTCAAGAATAAAAAACAGATTATTGATTTGTTTTCTCATATCCGTCGATAAACGGATCATCATTCTGACTATCGGCCGTAGAAAAAACTAATAAATCAGTGTAACCAAGTGAGGGGGGGGGGGGGGAATCGAGTTCATTAGTGAGATTACGAGGACAACCTTTTCTCTTTCCCACTTATTGCCAAGAGAACTGAATTTTTCGCATGCAGTGGCATTAACATTAACTCGCAAGCAGGAAGACGAGGACAGGGGGGCACGGGAGGTAACTGCCCCTCCAAATTCGGTTGAGTTCTCAAATTCGGGCAAATTTGTTGAGGTATTCGGGCATTTAAGTTGTAGAAAAATATAAAATTATGAAAGCCAACCGGATTTTTTAATATTAACGAAATAAATATAAATAATGAATAGTATTTAATTTCTATAAAGAAAATATTAATCTACATAGTTTAAATCATTCGATTATTTTTTCACTGATTTAACAGTTCTTGATAAAATTCGGGCAAATTCAATACTGCCCCTCCCCCTCCCAAACCAAACATCTCCCATACACTTATGCATATATATATATATACATATAAATACAGTATAATCTTAGCTTAATCTGAACGAGTGCATACCATTTCCTTTTCATATACAAATTTTGACCATGAAAATGGGTTTTAAATGTAATTTTTCTTGTAGGCGACTAAAATCACTTCATTGAATCTTGAATCCAACTTGTACCCTCCTAAAAAATAGAGAATGTATTTTCCTATGACTTATTTTATCTTTTTTCGACTATGAAGACATTATGGATAAGACGTGACACAGGGAAGAAAATATTTCTTATATTTTATGAAGGCTCTGGCCCTTAAAGGAAAATTTGGAAAATAAATATAAGGTCAAAATGAATGTCTTTATTCTTTATCCTTATACCTATAATTCTACGATGAAAATGTCTTTGGCTCTGATGTAAGAAGATAATAATAATAATTATTGTAATAGGTATATATTTTCTATATATTTAAAAGAAAAAAATTATCTTTATAAAGTTTGTAAAAAGGCTTTGGAGCTATTTTCATATGTGTATATAGCTACATATCATGTATATCTACTATACGAGTATAACCTTGAAATAATTTTAATAAGGTATTATAAGTTTTTGTTGGGGTTTAATTGCTTTTTCCAAAAGTTCTGTTTAGTATATGTAACTGTATTAAATATAAGTTTTTATTTTCCCCAAAAGGAGCAAACCTTGCGAGTTTAAGGTAGAAACAGTTTAAAAAAAGACAAATATTGTACATGTAAAGTGCCGAAAGTATATATATAAACAACTCATGGGCGCTCTAGAGAAAAAATGTTGCAACATCATTCTGATAAAATTGGACATTTTATATATTAAACAACTTGACACTTTAATGTTAAGCTTCCGAAGATTAGCATCAAACGGCATTTCTTGATCATTTTTTCTTAGAATGCCCCTCACTTCCCCTCAAGTACGAAACCATGCAAAGGGGTTGGAAGCTGAATAGGAGACTTCTCGAACGAACAGACGTCATGGAGGCCCTAAGATCGGGAGTTGAAGATATTGATCGGGATATCGGAACGGGACAAAATGTTCGAGAGGCGGTGGATCGCTTCTACTCCTCTGCACGAAGAGTCTTGAAGTCGGCTGGAATTGAAGAATCTGCAAGAAGAAGAAAACTGAAAAACAAGTTATTAAACTGCTAGAAACATCAGAAGACACAAGTGCTCTTGAAGAACTAAAGGAATTCATAGAGTACGAAAATGAGGGAGCCAGAATTAGAGCGCGCTGCCTAAATCACAACATCAACTCAAAAAATCTCAACCTCTTGCGGTACTTAGAGAAGACCAATAGAGCAAGAGGCATAGATATATTAATATAAATGGAAGGATTTCAAGCTCAAAAAGTGAGACGGCGAAATACATTCATACTATTTCCAAGACCTCTACTCATCTTCGACAAGAGAGCACACAAAGCCAATATCCTCAAGGTTCAAAAGAAAATAAACATAAAACCCTCACAAAAACTTTTTCAAAGAGAAGTACGGGCATATATTATAAAAAGCTCCCCAATGATAAAGCACCGGGCCCTTCAGGATTGACAGCTGAGTTTTATAAGTCCCTCCCAGAGCTAGATGCCCATTTGGCAGAACTCTTCAATGGTTATTTTTTTTGGTAATTGCCCCCCAAGAAAATACAAATGTGGAAAGGTTGTTTTATTTCCTAAACGAGGAAAAGACAAAAGGAATTAAAAACTGGCGACCCATAACACTCTTGGACGTTGAATATAAAATATACACTGGGTGTCTGAACGAAAGACTGAAGTTTGTTACAGTGATGAGCTCCTTCTCTCCCCAGCAGTTCGGCTTCCGATCAAATAGAATGATGGAGACGCTGTCATGAGCATAAAGTCCGCCATCGGGGAAAGCAAGGCATCAGGAGAGGATATCGCAGTTGTGGGCCTCGACTTCAGGAAGGCATTTGAAACGGTGGAGCATCATCACATTATCAGTGAATTGCTTTCCCTGGGGTTCCCAGAGATCTTCGTTCAAGCAATTCATAATGTCCTCACGGACTCTGAGTCCGTTATCGACGTGGACGGGTACCCGAGAGTACAGCTGAAGCGCGGAGTGAAGCAAGGAGACCCCCTGTCTCCAACCCTCTTCCTAGTGGCCGTAAGTCCTCTCCAGAAGATGTTGGACGAGTCATTGCGAGGCCTAACCGTGGGAGGTTGTAGGGCCACGAACGTCTTCTTTGCAGATGACGGGACTGTTCTGCTTGGAGGAGATAACATTGGGCGGAGTGGAAGGTGATGTTGAAAGTCCTGAAAGTTTCGAGTTAAAGTCAGGCTCAAAATCAATGAAGACAAAACTCAAGTTCTTACCATAATAATGGGCTCCGACAAAACCTAAGTCCATGTGTGTTAGTGGACAGTGCCAGTGTCTGGGTAATTCCATCTCCCTCGACTTGGGAGCAGAAGAAAATGTCCGGCTGCTCAAAAGTCCCTAGAATCCTCTGTCGAGGAAATGGGAAGACATAGACTCTGTCTGGTGAGCAAAATCAGATGCTGGAACATGGTTGTCCTGCCCCGTGTCAACCACATACTTCGGTGTACACCTAAAATAAAAGACGCAGCAAGCAGATGGAAGAAGATGGGTGAAGACTTTGTCAACATACCTAACAATGTGGGGAAAAAACGCCTCTACGCTCCAAGAAGTGAAGGGGGCCTCGGAATGATCGACGTGGAAATCCATGGAGCGTTCTCCTGATCTCCTGGCTAAAGAGATACCCTTGGTGGACCATCTCTGGAAGAATGCCTTATCAGGGGCCAAAAGTCTGTCCAGTCCAACATTGGGCCCGGGCAAGGACAAGGGTCCCCCCAACCCACCGCTCCACAGACCATGGAACGAGCTTTGGGACTTCCCACAAGAGCTCCTGGAAGCCTACTGGAAGGGGGTCGGCGTAGGCGGGCTCTGATAGGGAATCCATTAGTCAAAGTCGATGTTCCATGGCCCATTCTCCAAAAAAGAGGCCTCCGGACGATTAACGATGTCCTTAACCTGAAAAACGTAGACCATCCCTCCGTTGTTCTCCTTAAGGCTTCCCTTAGGAAATTGTTTGTAGACGGCGTCGTTATAAAAACAAAGGAGAATGTTTATCAAGTATCTAACCGGATTATAAAGAAAAACTACTTACTTATCACTTCTCACCACGAGAAAAAATAAGAGAGAAATAATAGATACAGTAAACCCTCAAACAAGGACACATCATATTTTAAGGATATAATCGCAGGAATATGGGACCCCATGTTGACTCCGAGGGAGCAGTATCTAAAGTACAGAATCTCCTCGGGGTGTATTTTACAGGCGTTCTGCTACAGAATGAGGGGGCGATATGTTCCTTGTGCGAAAACCGCAAAACTGTTGCCCATCAGTTCCGAGACTGCACAGATCTCGTTCATATAATGAAAATTATAAAAGAGGGCCTAAAGGAAAAATAGGCAGGGATCTGAGCCCAAACGAGATCTTATATGGATTCGTAAGCAAGGACTCTAAGCTGAGACTGGCTCGAAAGTCATCTCAAAACTCCAATCAATTCTGGCGAGGGCCAGATTCAAGAACTACAAAGTTTCCACAAGGATAGCGGAGGTGGCTTTAAAAGAATACAACATCTCTGGAAACATTTTTAAAAATACATCTACATATAATTTTATAAAACATATGTTTTTTTACCATACTATCAATTTTATATGTCTTTTTCCTTTTAGTCTTTATAGTTTTATATTTCTGTGATAATTTTTTTGTTGATTGTTTAATAATTTTATTAATGAATAAATGTTGTTTTCCCATTGGGATTAAAAACAAAAAAAAAAAAAAAAAAAAAAAAAAAAC
>CP045892.1:26666578-26719790 GCA_013387185.1 Caligus rogercresseyi
TAAAATTTTACTTCTCTAGTTGATCATATTGTTAATAACACGACGTTTTAATGTATTTTATGAATATTATAAGATATAATATCATGTGAATAAAGTTTTACTTGGTAAAAAAAGACGATTTAGTAAAAATACAAAAAAAAATTTAAAGGGAATTTTTGAAATACTTTTCTAAATAAAAAAAACGTCGTCAACTTTTTTTTGGAGATTCCTTCTTTTAAAAAAAAACGATCACTTTTTTTGAGATTTCACTCTTTTTGGAAATTTTTATAGCTATCGTTTATCGCTTACCGCAGGTTGGGATTTGAAATTTTTTACCGTTTATCGTTTATCGCAAGTTGAGAAAAAAGCTATCGTTTTATCGTTATCGCAAGTAAAAAAAAGTTATCGCAGAAACCACTGGTTACCTCACTATAATATAGTTGGTAAAATTATCTTCATTTGAATTATTAAAATATTTCCGTACTTGAATACAGGCTCCGATAATTGTTAATTGTATATTATGTTATAATTGATAATTACTAAGGAATAAATCTATTATGGCTATGAAAAAAGGGACTCTATTGGAGGGATCAACTCGGAGGGATCATGTGGAATTGAACCCTATAACAAATAAGTTCAATAGAAGGAAAACCATTATAACTTAATAAATAAAAAATGGCATTCATGGGTAAAAACGTGCGCAACTGGTCTTAAAATGCTTGTTAAAATTTGGCCGTCATTTTTATGAAGTAAAAAACTTAAAAAATACGTTTCCTCATGTTCTCTATTTTCATTTAGAATTGTTTCTGCTGAACCACTTCATTTGTTAAAAGTGGCACAATGTTATATTATAATAATTGAACTAAAAAGAAACATATGATAGTATGAAAATGATAACTTAAAACGTCAATTTGATAATAATAGGGAAAATTATATATTTAAATAGTATTTGTATCTCAGTATTGTGAATTAATATCCTATTTGATTACAATATCGTGAAAAATAGAGGCGTTTTAGTTGCATATATTATATTAATGTATTAAAAAGTACTTATTATAATATTAAATTTCATTACAATTGAATTATCTCTAAATAGATTTGTATTTCCATCGTGAATTATTATCCCTTTTTATTATTGGAGTCATCCCTTTTAACTGTCCTGGAAAAAAAAACATCATAAGACGACGCAGGTTTAAGTTTTTATAATTCCAGTTGATTCGAACCTATTAAAATTTCAAAATGTATTTTATATGCATATAGAAAAAGTGAAATATAGAAATAAGTGATTTAAAAAAATATTATCTTTATGTTATTAGATTGTATTATGTGAAAAATAGAAACATTTTTGGGTTGCAGTTCATAATATTAATGTAATAAAAAGAACGTACGATAATACGATTTAAAAAAATAGTATGTATTTCCATATACTAAATATTGTCCTTATTATTAAATTGCATTGATGTAAAAGATTAGACAATTTTAGTTTATATTGATAACATAACAAGTACGATTTTATTGCTGTGTACAATTGTGTATATACTAATTTTACCATTCGGTTCTAATTGGTTAAAGATAAGGGGGAGCTAAATGAAGGCGAATCCAATAACCTTTTTTTCTCTCTTTTTTTTCATTTAAACAAAAAGGGGGAAAGAAAAAATAACAGCATGTCGTGGTTCTAAAGGGGGAAGGGGTTGTGGGGAAAAGGACGATTCAAGGGGGGACATGTCGGGATTCACTTTTTTAAATATATGTGATTTCCCCTTACATAGCTTTTATTAGTATTGTAAAATAGTTAACTCCACATCAACTCCTATGTATTCTTATCCTAATTATAATTAAGTATCCATGTCCCATTTAAATAAACCCTATGTTTTTATTTTTATATGCAATAGTAATGTTGTTTAGTTGAGTTTTGCTCCTTAAGATTCAACTATAATGTTTATATATGTGTGTGTAGCAATTTTAGCGATTTTTTATAAAATTTTTGTATTTTACTTTCGAGTTGTACAATTAATAGTAAAGATTAAAAAAACATTAAACAAACTCCTGTATACTTTGCTCCTTATTATTCCATAAAATAATATTTCTGCTGCGGCAAAGTACGCCGCTTTGAACCTCAAAATTCCTTCCATCTTCGGTGATTCGTGGACACTAGCCGACAATGAAATCCGATACTTCCCTTCCCGGTCACTTTTTTATAGTGACGCCATAAAGAAGCTTTTAAAGAAATTTAGAAACTACAAATAGACTTATTATAACTTTCCCTATTTGTTTTTTGTTTACTTTTATATACTTTTAATGAAATATATTTTAAGATTGTTCAGGCTAGGATGCTAAAAATTAAACTATAATGTTTAATAATGTATTTTTTACACTTAGCATATAATTATATACCTTATACTTTTGTTATTGATATATTCCATGAACGGTGAAATAAAGGATATATATATCTTACATTGCGTTGTTGTACCTATATAAATTATATATGAACATGTACAACAGGCGTCGATAATTACGTTTGGACGCAGGTTTCCCACCATAATGACAGCGCAGGTCATAGCTTTTTTATATATCATATATCGAAATCAAATAAACTTTATCGAACTTTTGAAATACATTTAATTTTAAGAACCCTGGTTCTTTTCTTCTTGCACAAGATTACGACCACTGACGTGTGAATACGGTTTTGACCTTTGCGTCATGGGGACTAAAAATCTTTCACCTGTTTTTTTTTTTTTCTTTTCCTTTATTGGTTAGATGTTATATAAAATATATTAAAAATATATTATATATAAAAAAAACATTATAGTTTATATTAAAATCTAAACAAGAGGTAAAACAATAAACAAAAATATCAAATGGGTATCTATTTAAAATATTTCAAATTTTTGCATAATTTTAAAATATTCTTCTGATTTGGATGGATAAAATTTGATGATGTTTCCCGCATGGACCCATGAGTACTCGGTGACGGAGGGGATCTTGAGGGAGAGGGCGGGTATCGGGCGGCAGCTGAGAGCATCACGGATCGAAGATCATATATTTTTGTTATTTGAGGACCCTCATCTGTAACTCAAAAATCTATACCTTCGAAATTGATGTATAATTATATGTTATTTTTTTCTTTTTGAAAATATGTGTTGATTTTTTTCACAACAAAGTACGTCACCTCGCGGGTAGACAGAAATGATGGTAGGCAAAATTGGTCCATGCACCCCTATTTGCTGATCCCTCCTCCACACCCTCCTATTTAAGAGATATTTCTTTCAACTGGTGTGAGGACTGTGCTTTAACAACTTTCCAAAAACTCCAT
Organism: Caligus rogercresseyi; assembly: GCA_013387185.1. NCBI lineage: Eukaryota > Metazoa > Arthropoda > Copepoda > Siphonostomatoida > Caligidae > Caligus > Caligus rogercresseyi. The sequence goes on from CP045892.1 coordinate 26,669,871, forward strand.
AAGTGAAGAATGTTTCCTGAACGTGAGTGGCCCAACACAACTACGGGCTTCCTTTCAATTCTCCTTCTACAGTGACACCATGAAATGACTATTAAAATTATTAAATATTTAATAAATATTAAAGGAGAGCGGCATTTTCTCATCAAATTCCAGATCCTTGGCATTTGAAGCTGTCATTTGATTCGATTTAAAGAAGAAGCTGACCATTGCGAAGCTTATATTAAGAATAAGTCATTCCAGTACAAAGGAAGCCTCGAATATTGAGTTCAATTTCTGGAATATATGAGGACAAGCTCGTTCACAGCTGAGTTACAAATTCATCGAGTAGTATTTTCTTTAAGACTCCATGCAAAGACTGTGGAGTGCTCTACAACCAAAACATCTCACGCTTTTGCTAATTCTCCGTCTCTTGACATCTTGAGAGGGTTAGTTGACTTATTGTCTGTTATTAATGAGCATTTTTTCATCATATAGAATGAAAATATCAATTTTAATTAACAATTAAACACTTTTTTGTAGGAAGTAGAATGTCACGTATGCTTGAGAAACGTTATTGCCTCGGGCTCTAAAATCCCTCTACTAGACATTTATGTTATTGATGCTGCAGTACAAACGGCCTTTCAAGCACGATAAGTTTGCTACCTAAAGCAGTCGTATATTATCTTTGAAATCTCTATTAGAGTTAAAACATTTTTTTAGATTGAATACAAAATAGTAATAAAGTTGATAAGAGGTAGTTGCTTTTTTATTCTCTTTGGCAAATGCATGTTTTTAATATATATATAATTGAAGAGAAAAATTGCCTTGCTTATATGTTCTTTTTATTAGTAATGTTTGAAACACACATAAAAACCAGAGCGATGATGAAACTTTTTTCCTTTATGTTTGTAATCCTCTTTGCTTGTCTCTCAACTCTCACACTATTTTTCAAGTCTTTGATAGTTCTGTCTATGATTTTTCTTTTCTCTTTTTCTAGTCATCACTTTTCAAGAAAATATGTTGGATTCACAAAAACATGTATACTTTCTTTCAAATTAAATATATTTTTTAAGGTGATACTAGGATAAGTGGCGAGTCCAAAATTATAGAAAAAAACAATATTGACAGAAGTGCTATTACTTCAGATTTTTTTCTTAATTTATTCAGGTAGGAAAAATAATATATATATTTATAATATATATATATAGCATATATATAATACCTATGAGGTGGCCATCATTTTTATTAATTGACTCTAATTGATAAAAATACTTGAGTGTATTAAGTATATGACGGACAATTTAATTCACACACATAAAATAGTTACTTACAATGCGACTAAAACTTTCTTAACAATATAATAATTACAATTACTAAGGTATTTACAACTTTACAATACATATTTGTATACAGCCCCAGAAAAAAATCTTCTGAGATAACTGCAAAGATAGAGGCATCACTGAATAGACCTTAATAATTATTACTCTAAAAAATGTCATCGTCAAGGAGTGGAGAATCTTTGAATCCAAAAAACAAAGAGAACATCGAAATAAAGATGCATAAAAAAACACAATAGAGTACATTTTAATCTTCCCACACAAACAAAAAAAAGATATACATTTTATTATTAAACTTTAGTAAAGTCGTAAAGTGCATTTGGATCTTTCTTGCATTATCATCGACGGATGGGAACTATTTGACAAGGCACACTTCCATGGCAATATAGTCGTCCCTGGAATTTTGAAACTGAAAGTAAAGTATTGATATAGATAAGATTTTAGAGTATTTTTGCAAAGCGCTTTCAACTTTCAATAATGAAGGCACAAGTTTGATATCGATAAAGAACCATTGAAAAGAGCACTAATTTTAATGCTTAAATGCTTACTCATATCCTTAGGATGCAACCCAGCCGAAACAAATAGGCAAAAGTTATTATTTTATAGTAGGGATTTGATATAAAGCTGTTATCCAGTCATATTTTTGAATCTTCTAAAGAATAATCTATTCATACCTAAACCATCTTATAAGCCCGCTCAAGAGTACAATAAAGCGATTTTGTCCTAAAGAAACCCCTGAGCCTCCAAAATAAAAGAATTGCATTCTTATTCATTAATCAAGACGAGCTTACGAGCCATGGACTAATTACAGTCATTCAAACTAATTAAGGTCAGCTCATATTCTGTAGACTCGATAGACAAAAAAATAACAGTGGAGTCAGCGGCTGAGGCGTGATATTCACCGATAGAAAAAAAATATTAAATGTTAAATTAAGCATGCTGAGTCTTTAAAGAAATATTTATATTAAATAGTTTTCATACTAAATGGTATGTAGAACTTTTAGGGATAGAGAAAAGGCAGTTCTCGCAAACTCAATAATATACATGACTCTAAATATAACTTTTCATTTGGTTACCACTGTTTGTTTTTTTCAGAGTACAGCAGTTGCTTTATTTACTTAATAGTAAAATGTGGAATGGGGAGGAGACACTTCAAGGATTCCTCAATGACGTCATGGATGTAGGCTCATGAAGAAGAGACAATTGTATATTTAGGATCAATATTCTTCTCCCTCCGATGAACAAAAAAAATATTTGTTTCTTGAGTAGGAACAGTTGCTTTGATCAGTTAATATTAAAATTAGGATTCCATTTAAAGGATTCAATGATGACGTCATGGATGTAGGCCCATGAAAAGAGACAATTAGTATTTTCTGGATGGTATTCTTCTCTCGGCGCAGATAGTGACACTTTGTAACATATTCCTTCTTCATTTTGATTTTTTCCTCTCCTTTTCATTTCAATTCATGTTTCAAAAGCACTACCTTTTCCCTGCCTCTAAATACCATCCTTAAAGATAATAATTTTCGCCACTTCATGGGCCTTGCTCCATTTATGACTGTATTAATGTGTATATATTTGTAGGTATCACATAGTTTAAGATTGCAAACAATGAACCCTGGTAAAGTAGCGTCTTGGAATAGTATTTTTATGTATTGAAAAATATTACCAAATGGCTATTCTTAATGTTTATTAAATATAATAGATAAATATCTTTATTACCTCCGCCGAAGGAGGTATTGTTTTCACTGGCGTTGGTTGTTGGTTGGTTGTTTGTTTTGTTGTTAGTTTGTTTGTCAGCAGGATAACTCAAAAAGTGCGGAACGGATTCGGATGAAACTTTGTGGAGTTGTTGGAAATGCCAAAAGAAACAAGTGATTAAATTTTGGCATCTCTGAGTGCTTCTTTAAGATGCAAAATGAGCTAAATACTAATAAATATTTCAAGTTAGCCTACTCTGCCAATAGATGTCGGTGTGCTGTGCTCTCCTCTTTGATGACGTCAGTTTCTTTTTCTTTCCATGTACCTCTAGAGTGTAAACAATGATTAGAGATAGAAAGTCGAGGGATATTTTGGGCGTGTGAAAGGGAGAATGTTTGAATGGTACAATTGAGTTCAGGCTCTTGTTTGTGGGGATCGGTGGAGGTTTGCACTCTCTGAGTCCTCTAGTTTAGTATTGAATAGAGTGTGCTTGTTTTCATTTGTGAAGGCAATGGCTGTTTCTTGACAAATGGTTGGGGTATTACATGCAATTCTTTAGTGCTATACATGACAGCAAGATATGATTATTGTTTTTTAGTGTAATATCCCAACCCCTTTCGTTTCAAGTCCCTCAAAAATCATTTCATCTAAAATAATACACTCTTTATATAGAGTCAACTTTTCTCGGGCTTACACAATCTTAAATTTTGTCCCATATGATGCCCATTTAATGTGCATATCATGCACAAGTAAACATACTTCTTCCATCCGGATTTACAAGCTTGATACAGTAATCTACTACCTATTGCTCAATAACCCTTTTTTATTTCCTTTCTAATATACGTTTATCTTTTAGTGACGCCTTATTGCGCACTTCAGTCCACATTTAATGACTGAGGACAATATGATCCTCTAAGACTCATAAATTTACCTACTAACACCCTATTACAGAGCCCATAATAGACTTGATAGATTTATGAGGATTAAGAATGTTAAGCTCTGTATAGCACTTCTTAAGGCAACAATAGAACTACTCACTGTACTACTTGAATTAAGAAGGATGAGGAAACAGTGGCTACTGGCTTTTGTGTTCTTATCTATAAAATAATTTTGTCAAATGAGAACTTGTAATAGGAGTTTATCATCTTAAATGAGTCCCCTTTTTAATTAGTGACTTAAAATTAATTCAAAAAATAGGGAAGACATATTATGAATGTTATAATGAAAAGAAATGTATTTCAACATTAAAGGATCATGGAAATGAATTTAAAGGGGGTGGAAGGGTTACAACACAAGTCTCTATGATGAAACAAAGCTGTTTATGATTTTTTGGATAACGTTATATAACCAAGATTTTTTAGCAATGTTCTATACAACTTATATATTCTTTTTTGAAAAAATAACATGATTTTTCAGAGAATTTTTATTTCTAAAAGATGAGTTTTTTACGTATATAAAAATGAATAAAATTAATATCAATGTCATTTTCTTCTTTACATACTCTTTAAATATTCATTCTGACAAATAATAAACTGATATTAGAGGAGTAGTGTATTTTTTTAATTTTATATCTATAACATTATATTTACAACTTTGTTCAAATGCGAAACGAAACGAACAGATAACCCTTCGCAAATATACTATACAATTATTTTTAGTAATTTTTAAAGTTTATATGGCATTCATTATTTTAGCTTCATGATACATATTCCTTTAAAAGTTTGAAATTAATATAATATTTCTCGAATATCTTTTTAATATTATATATTTGTAATATAGTATTTAATAGAATATGTATATGTTTGAATAGTTAATTTTACATCTGAAGAAGGGACGCAAGTTATCTATTAAAAATGAATAATTAGTTGTTTTTATTTAGTCGACTTTTAATCGATTAATCGATAACAGCGCCCAAAACTAAGGGACTGGTTTATCTTGTGGATTTGGAATAAGTAAGTGCATCTTTATTATTATGGAAAATCAAAGCTTTAAAAAAATTACGTTATTGGGTTAAAATTCTCTGAAGAACTTTTTCTAATTCGTTGACTTTCAATACTAAATCTTATTCTAATGACGTCTCTGACTATTTTTTCACATCCAAACGTGAACTTATAAGAAGCATAGAGATATAAAGACATAAAAAGAGCTTATTGGATTCCTCAGAGAAATACGTCATTAAGCCCAATATAAACAAATCTTTCTATGATCGACTTACGATGACGTAGTACAAATTACTTTGTTTATATTGGGCAAATGCGACAGCTGAAAAGTGTTTCTCTACTATTGAAGGGAAGGATGTACTCCATTTATTAATATCTCTATGATAAGGAGATATAATTCAAGAACATATTTAAAAACCGGTAAATATATCTAGAAATTCCAATAACATATAGACAGAGGGGCGACCTGTCGATTAATCGTAACAAACAAACTTGAATCGTCTGAAATTATTATTAATCGTCAATCAATTAACTTTTTGCAACTTAATCTGAATATAATATTTCTAAATTAAAATTCATATGAATATTAATAATAGTTAATTTATAAATGATATTATAGACAAGGAATAAACTAAATTAAATGCTGTGTATACGTTAACTCCTTTCTATCATTTGCAGCACACAAAAGTTAATGAGATGGCAACATAATTCTTTCGTTTCATGTACTATTACGACATTTATATTATATTTTATTCGATGTGTTCACCCCAAAACAAAAATATATAATACAATGTTGATTTATGCTTTCTTACCCATTTGCTTTGGGTTTTATGAGTCTATCTTATTTAAAATAACATTAAAATGAAGGGGGGACACATATAATATATATGTATATATATATATTTGTAATAGTAAATTCATATTAATTATTATAATTACATATTTTGTACAAAAATAGTATGGATTGAATTAACTGAATCTAATGTTTCAAAGATTGTTTATCGTTGAATTGATAAATTCCGTTCAATCTTTTAGAACAAAAAGAGAAAATGGGATGGGAACATAATTCTTTTGTTTCATGTACTATTATGACATTTATATTATATTTTATTAGTTGTGTTCACCGCAAACAAAAAATATATAACACAATGTTTTATTTATGCTTTCTTACGCCTATACTTTGGGGTTTTATGAATCTATCGTATTTTAAAATAACATTAAAAATGAAGGGGGGAAACATTTAACATAATATTTAAATATATTAATTCATATTAATTATTATAATTACATATTTTGTACAAAAAATAGTGTGGATTGAATTAACTGAATCCAATGCTTCACAGATTGTTTATCTTTGAATTGATAAATTCCGTTCAATCATTTAGAACACAATATTTTTTTTGTGAAAAAGATGACTCACATCAATATCCATTACTATTTCTCAAATTACACAGGTTAACAAAGGGTCCCATGTTGTATTACATCGTATTTGCAAAAAATGATTTGATAATGATAGGGGCATAGGAACAATTGATTTATCTACAAAAGGCAATAACCTTTAGGAGATAGGGAATGGTGAAGCGCAATGTTTAAAAAAAGTACGGCAACAGGTACGATGCACACAAAAATATTGCAAAATACGAATAATAAATTATACAGGCATTCATGCTATGAGCTCAAACACCGCAATGAGCAACACAATTCAAGTCTACCTGCTTAGCAAATGCCTTAAATGGGACTAATGCGTATGTGTTGCTGAAGGATGCCTTTTGGGATGTTCTCGTAAACTCGCCCATAAAATCTTATTTTTTCAATTGACAACCTCGATTTTCTTATTTTTATACATTTTATTGTTAAAGAGGATCAAAGAAAAAGAAGCATTAATTGTATTCAATGCTAGGTATTGCTCCCGGACGTGGCCTGAAATGTCAACTTTGTAATTTAATAATTTTAAACTATAATGTTTTTGATGTATTTTTTACGCGATTGCTGTCAAAAAAATAACCAAACTTTTTATTAGTTTGGGGGGGGGGGTATTTTACAAAGTCCATAATAGGTTATTTGAAAAGTATATTTGAAGGATCCGTAAATGCCATTGATCCATGAAAGAGGAACCTTAAATATTTAAAAGAATGATAATATTTGCTCCTGGTTAATGTTAATACCGCAAAAAGGATGTTAAACAAGATAAAGTCGTATGCTTTTTAATCATTCACGCTCTTTTTATTTCCTCCAATCAATTCCTAGGACAAAGTCTTACTTTTGAAACCTTTGCGATGATATATGTCCTTTAAGTACATATGTATTGCTGAGGGATTATTTATATGAACGTTATCGCAAACACACAATGTAAATTGCTTTTTTTCTCCATAAAATCAGTTTATTATTTTTTGTGCATAAAATAAACTGAAAAATACAGTTAACATAAAATCATTTCAAACCCTCGAAGTAATAAAAAGATCTTTTAGTCTAACATTTTGCTACCTTACGATATAAGTATGCAAAAAGCTTTTTAAGTGTCAAGCTCAGAAATCTACTATGCGAGTCTCGATTTTTAGTTTTTAAATATTAATTGATCATAAAGATGTTTATTCGACATTAATACAATTTCATACGTTAAAAGCCAAAGAATTTAAGTATTGGTAAAGAATGGCTGTAGATATTTAATTTATCTCATTCTTTTGTCTGAAAGATTGTGTTTCTCAAGTACGCGTTTCAACGTTGAAATGATGAATACTTTCTCAAAATCTTGAACTACTGATTGAGATAAAATGTTATAAACTAATTCAATCAAAATAAAAAATCAGTATTTTTGAAAACGGATATAAAGTGTATGGACACGAATATTTTCAATTGTTGGTGTTTCGTTGCTTTTATCCATGGAATCTTTAATTCATCATCAAAAAATCATTTTTGAAATTTTAATTTTAATATAATCCATGATTTTAGTATTACGGCTGTTATTCTCACGTGAGATAATTCCTTCATTTCAAGATATGAAAAGATATTTTTAAATCTTTTTCAGAGAAAACACGTTGATTTAGCATGTTAAAGTGGAATATATTTTAATTAAGGTTCATATTTTCTTCTAGAAAAAAAAATACATTTTAACTACTGATCAATAAGCCCATAAACGGATATATATCTTAGAGTATTTTTATTTTAAATACAAAATTATGACAACAAATGTACTGTTGGTTAAACCAACTTATAATGAAATGTTTAAAAAACAAATCTTACTCTTATATACATCCAATAAATTTAATGAGACAAAATACAGCAAATTGATTTGATAATGCAATATTCCGAATTCATTTTTCAGTAGGCTTAACATAATAACGGATAGTTCAATGATTGAGCTTTATAACGATTATTTCCTCGTTTGACGTATTCCCCTTATAATGTCTACAAGAAGAAAAAATAATAAATGTAATAAACAATTCCAATGAATGTCACTATGATTCGGTATATATTACCGTACGCATAATTTGATACTCACAGCGAAGAAAAAAAGCGTCCACTAAAAATTTCTTTCGCGACTCCAATGAGGTCAAACCTATGTTATATTTCTCCACAATGTAGTCCCTTAAAATCCGTCAAGGTTAACATTTTGCTTTTCTACTTTTCTCTTTCTTAAGACTTGGTATTCATGTTTTGACTGCTCAAGGGACAATAATAATAATAATTGCTTCCGTACTTTCTATGTTTGGGCGAATTAATAATATTTCATTTTATTATCAAACAATAATGATAAAAATGGCGTCCATCAGCTGCAGACTCGGACATAGTGCTCCTTTTTCTTCAGCTATTGGTGCATCCAGTTATTATTATATATATATCTTTATATATATATGATTCTAATAATTTAAACTTCTTTCTATCTCTTTCCCTTGGTTTTTCTTATACAAACCTTGGCATTAATTAACTTATTTGATATTTGCAAACAAAGTTAACTTTAATCATTTCAAGACAATGCATATTCATAACCAAATGCCAAGGATTATAATAAGAAAATAAGCCTTATATGTGTTAATTAGCTATACATTGGTATAGAATACGAGCATGATACTCAAACGGCAATTAATATAAATCAAGGCAATAATTATTCTGCTGTGCAAAATATTTCCTAAACTATTCATGCATTGAATGTCTGCCTTTTATAATCCATTCATAGTACAGCTTCCTTAGTTTATGATCATAAAAGACAATGACCACCAAGCCAAAAAAAATAAAAAATAAAAATATATAAGATATATACAATAGAGAGAGAGAGAGAGAGCGAATAGAAATATAGAGAGAGAGATAGAGAGAAGATAGATAGTAGATAGATAGTAGATTAGAAGATATATAGATATATAATAGATAGATGATGATATAATAGACAGACATAGACAATAGATAGATAGATAGATAGATAGATAGATAGATAGATAGATCATGATAGATAGATTTATAGATAGAAAGATAGATAGCATAGATTAGATAGATATACAGACAGACAGATAGATAAATAGATAGATAGATAGATAGATAGATATAGGAGATAGATAGATAGATGATAGATATAGATAGATAGATATAGAAGATAGATAGATAGATAGATATAGATAGATAGATAGATAGATAGATAGATAGATTAGATAGATAGATAGATAGATAGATATATAGATAGATAGATAGATAGATAGATAGATAGATAGATAGATAGATAGATAGATAGATAGATAGATAGATATATAGATAGATAGATAGATAGATATACATATCTACTTCCTATCAATTCAGATATTATATTATGTTGTTTTATGACTCTATTTTTTAAGTTATAGCATTTATTTTTTAAAATAAATTAATAATTCTATTTATTACTATCTATCAAACATAGTGACTACAATTGCATCCATTTACTTGGCTATTTTTTTCCTTTATCATTCCTTCCGACCCCGTCAGAGCAGATAATCGATCAAACTGATTCATCCTTCAACTCTGCTTTATATCATGCCTTATCTTATATGTAAAAAAAATCAACACCTTATCGTATAACTGGCTTAAAAACAACAATGATGATAATTTTCTATGCGTCAGCAAAGCTTCATGCGAAGAATATTTTGCTATTAGTATGCAAAGCATGCGTCTTTAAATGTGCTCAAATATTCTACAGGGATTTGCTTTTTTTTGTTTTGTTGAAATACTATACTTCTAAAGACCTTGACTTGGATTAAATAATAAAAAAGTATAATACAGATGGACTGATGGATAAGCCTTGTACATTTTCATCTTATTTAAGTAGAATTTAGCTTCTTAATGGACAGATGCTTATATTTTATGTTATAAATATTAGTATCTTTGGATGTTAATTAGTAGGTACACTTTAATCAAAGAGTCATATATGAGGTTTCGTGACTTAATCATTAAAGTCCATATAACAAAAGTAATCAAGAAAGAAAAAGAGAATATCCAGCAGTTAGAATCTTTTTTTTTTTTTTGTACACCAGTACAACAATTTTATTTTCATTTTATCTACTACACGACAATAACAACAAAACTTTCAAAAAATCAAACCTTATAATAAAATTTTAACTAAAACATTAACATTTTAAACTGTAGGGGGGAAAATTTTAGGGGGGCTCTTAAGATATTTTTAAAAATAAATTTGTATTAAAAAAAAACCTTAAGTATAGATACACCATACAAAGGACAGCAATTATGTCAATAGTTTTTTCATTGTTTTATCAACTATTTCTTTAAAATTGGGGGTATGGGGATCCTTTCTGTTCTCAATTTGTATAAAAAGAACTGGGTCTTTGCCATGATAAAATTAACCTCTTCCTGATGCAGACCGGTATAAAAGAAAACAAAGCTTGTACGCCGCAATTGTAAACCTAAAACTTGTTAAAAATATATTGAAGATAGTTTAAGACCTCCCCTATCTCTGTACACTCTAAAAGGAAATGTTTAGATGTCTCCAAACAGTTCTTGCAAAAGAAACAATATCTTTCCTCCTCCGTCTTTCCATAGATACTGCCCAGGGTAAGGGTATTTGTAACCACCCTATACTTGAACCAGAACAAGGAGTGACAGAACAGTGCCGATTGAAGTCCCTTTATGATATCCCGTACCGGCATACTCAAACCATAATTTTCTTTTCTTCTGTTTATTTGATCTAAAAATATTTCCTCATTTTTTTGTCCATTAGGGAATACCGCAGACTTTTGGTGTTTGTTAATGTGATAAAACCAAAAAAAACAATTTCTAGGGCCACACTCCCTGTTTTTAAAATCTATTAATCTTAAAATTTTCCGTCTTTCTAGTAATTCATTTGGTGTAAAAAAATTGTCTTGAGTAAAAACCTCTCCTATGTAGCTTATTTTCCGTTTTATTGAGGTGTTGGTTAAAAATTGTAATCTTTTGTTCCCTGCTACGGGCTCTTGCCATTCCATGCAAGGTAATATTGCATTTGTCATTTCACCAAAGATCCTTCGTTCCTATCCCAAAATGGGCTAATTTTTTTAGCTATCTCTAAAATTTGTGCGGGCCATTACCCACATCTTCGTCTATGGAATGCCCCATTTGCTCCCTATATAAATAATCCAACGCTTCTGCCCATATAGAGTCTTTTTCTAGTAGTCTCTGAACCCATTTGAAAGAATAGCCTTCCAAAAGTTATTAATACATAATAAAACCCAATCCTCCGTACCCTACTGGAGTTATAATGCGATTCAGGATATATTTCTTAGAATATTAGTTAGAATCTTTGTTTATTAAGATATTCCTAGGAATCTCAGTGGTATCATTAATGTCAATTCTTTGTTCTGTAGTAATTCCTTAGGTCAATTTGACTCTTTGTTCGACTTTTAAAATTAATAGGTTATATATATACAGGGCTCTCAAGTATTGAAGTGAGTTCAGAGTGAGATTTTACCAGTGGCAGCTGAAATTTGGTTGATGCAAGAATGGATGTCTGACAAAGGACGCATAAATTCATTCAAACTAATGTAGTTATTGACTTCAGGTTAAACTTTGTGAGCATTTTACTGTGTGTGTTGTTTATTGTATATATGTGTCTGTGGCTTACTTTGATTCGATTAGGTAAATGAACGGACCAACGTTATTTCTTTTGTTGGTGTTTGTCCGTTCAATTTATGACTTTTTACTTTAAAAGATACTGTGATACTTTCTTTCCGAAAAATGTGGACGTTTTTTACGAAGTTCTATCAATGTTTCTTATGTCAGTCTAGAAAAAAAGTGAGGATTTTTTTACAAACAGAAGGGCAATTGATATTACTGAAATATTACCATAACATTACAACACATTTTGGTCCTATATATTTTCCTTCCCATCGTATTTCACTTCCAGGGAGCCACACTAGTAGCTCTCAAGAGCTGCGGGTTGCCGACCCTTCCTTAGCCTCTAATTAATATAAATTAAACTTATTGGTATATATAAATTAAGTGTGCCGTTTACATCTGAACTACTTGCTACTCGCTGAAATGTAGCAAAGAACATTGGACGATGGCAATCGGGACATGAGAGAGGATAGAACTGTAGGCAGACCCTTATATGGAAATTTTACGTAATAATGCTTAGCAGTTCATTTTAATTTGTTTTTAGGGTTAGTCTGAGGATGTTCCATATCTCAAAAGAATTTTTTACACGATTGATGTGAGTCGTTGTTCCTTTCTTTCTATATTATCAAATCGAGTTCTCTTTTTCTTATGTATTGATTTTAAATACATATTGAAAGAATGAAGCATTTAAATAATATTTTTATAAAGAGTACAAATATTTTTATTTATTTAATCGAAAATAAATATGTTCCATCTCATAAATATCTTTATAAGGTTGAGAGATTATTCTTACCTATTTACAAAGGTTTTATCCAGAACTTACACATGTCATGCCCATGTTTTAATTATAGACATTTGGTTTTGGTTCGTAATCAATTTATGGTCTTGTACGTGAGTTAATTTATTGTTGGTTATTTGCAACACCTCCTGCTTATTACAGAGGGCGTATCTGCATTTAAACCATAAGATCCATCATACACCTGTTTAACAAACCTTTTAAAAATCCATGCTATTTCATACAAGTTGCACAAACTGTACTATTGTATGTACTATTGTAATCGGCAATAAATTTCTAACTAACAGCAAATCAGTTAATGTTGGCTATGTTACTTTGGATCTAAAGATCAATGATATTACATCATATTTATGAAACTACGCGATTGGCTTGTTTAACTATATTTTACCCTACATGCATCGATATCTAACCCTTCAAAAAAGGACGTTGGTTTTGTCGTCTATATTACTTCACATAATGGACATTTTTTTAATTGTTGTATGAGTTATACTTTTGGTCGTATTTAATGAATTAAAAATAAATTAAAATATTTTATATGTATTTTATAAACAATATATTTTATATATTTAAGTTTTTTTGTACCTATATGGTTCAATAGAATTGCATCCGACTGGATATATACAAGCATACTAATATTAAAATTAGTTTATCGAACCTAGAATCTTATCAATGTGGTACAGGCAAAAATGGCCATTCCCTCTCGGGATTCGAACCTGCGCCCTCAACATTGAGAGTTGAACACGCCTTATCGCACTCAATGATTTTTTTTATTTTAGCAATAAATAACCCTAAATAATAAGATTTGTGCAAAAAGATTTGAAATATAAGCATTAAGTTGTACATTCCTCTACGATTCAAGATAATAAAACATGTAATAACTTTGATTACAAACATAAGTACCATGCAATCATATAATGTCAATGTTGATGATATCTTTAATTGAATAAAATAATGAATTAAGCAAAGCATGGGGTGCAAGCTAAAATAAAAGACGTATTTTCTTTAATCTAATAATATCCCAACAACCTCACAAACGATAGTCACCTAACAGCAGAGTATAAAAGTATATTTAATACAATATGCAAATACTTACAGGTAGATAGTGTTGTATCGGTCCCATTTATTCGGTCCGGTCCAGACTTAGAACCGGTCCTATCGGTCCTTAGTACCCTTGGCTTGAGATGTCTTTTGTCAGTCCTTTATTTTTCATTAAAATGGACCCACACAACGTTAGAGGTAAGTATTATTACCTCGCCGAAGGAGGTATTGTTTCACTGGCGTTGGTTTGTTTGTTGGTTTGTCAGCAGGATAACTCAAAAGTACTGAACGGAATCGAATGAAACTTTGTGGAGTTGTTGGAAATGCCAAAAGGAACAAGTGATTAAATTTGGCATCTCTAAGTGCTTTTTTAATATGCAAAATGAGCAAAATACTACTAATAATAATAATGAAATGGTGTCTCTATTCAGGAAGTAGGAAAGAACAAATGCTAAAAAAATGTTCATTGACGTATATTGTTCATTTATCAGCTCAGGACTATGTCAACCCAGTGACGTAGCTAAACTTCTTCCTCTACCCGTCTTCCATAATAACATAACATACATATATAACGCTAATATTAGAGCATGATGGAGAAAAGAAAGGAGTTTAAACATCCAGTGACGTATTTCTGAATTGACCAATAACAAGTATGACGTCAATGGATGTTTTTTAGGATGGCTCTCTCCTCACTCATTATTCACCAAACACACCTACTTATGTGACATATATGATTGGATTATAATTCCGTTAAGTGATTCAAATGAATCACTATTCATTTGTGGGGATCGGCGGAGGTTTGCACTCTCTGAGTGTATACATGCCTCTAGTTTTTATATGTTTTTCATAACATCCGGAACTCATATGGGAGTGTATATATGTCAGTAATTAGACTAAGAAAATACTTTATCAAAGTTAGTAAAAAATGGACACAATGGACGTGATTGCTTTTGTCACAATGATCGCAAGTCCACGCCTTCGTTCTTATTCTATATGACAATATAATCAAAAAGACTGCACTTGTTATTAAGAAGATATTAAATGTATGTAAACATAATATTTACAAGAGTTATTTTTGTGTTGGGGGGGGGGGGAGTTAAGAGGAGAATAGGAGTCACTTTTATTGAGTAACATGAAGAAATTTAGGTTAGATACAAATATAAAGCATGAATACAATTATAATAATAATAATGCTTGCTTTGTGTATGTTGTTGTGAAATAATAATATTGTATAGTCACATACATAAAAAACTTTTCTCTCTTTGTCCTGTATAGGGGGGGGGGGGGCATGCAAGACAAGTAGTAGTAATAATTCCTTCGTAAGCAGTTATTTTGCAACGCTCACAGTCCCACATACAAACATACTACTAGTTATTTTCGATTGAATTCCTCCTTCAATAACAACATGGATTTACGCAGTAGAAAATTAGATTGCCACAGACGATGTATGTATTCAATTTGATGTATATACAAATAATGGCGTTGTTGAATCAAATGTGTACTAGATACATAGACACAAATATACAGATATAAATAAATCCCAATGATCCCTTAATAATTGCAAAAGAACACAAATGGCAATGGGTAAAAAAATGGAGACAAGGACACATTATACTTGAATTAGGAAAAATTGAAGGCAAATTATCTTTATTGAGACCTATAAACGCCGTCAAATTAAGAATGTATGTAATGTATTGTTGGTTTTTTAATAAGATGGAATGATTTAAGGATATCATCGGTTTAAATAAAAATGCTTTGAGTAAATGATCATTTTAAGATCAATAAAATGTATCAAATATTTTGTTTCGTATCTTGACTTTGAATCAAATTCTTTATTAAGTATGTATAAATACTATAAAATATATCTTCTGCAAGGATGAAAACACACTAAATATTTATTTTTGTAGTATAATTTGTTTAGTATTTTGACATATATTTCTACAAATCATAATAATTACTAGCGAATGATAGATGGACTCAAATATAGGTAGCTCTCGCAAGAAGTTGGTATTTTTTGTGTTACGTCCTGATTGATATTATTCTTTATCATTTTATATTTTTGAGCCCATTCCTTTAAATATACTTGCTTTTTTTGGGCTTGTCTAACATTTAATATAAAAATAATATACTGTATTTTCATTTACGCAACTTTATAAGCATAACAGGAGAAAATAAAAGTGTATTTTTCACTATCATAAATCATTATATTTTAAGTAATCTGCTCTAGGAGTGACCGGAGTACTTGATCAACTACCTATTAGTTAAAGTCATTGCATATAATTTCGAGGAAAAGTCAACATTTAACCAAACACAGTTCGGAACAATACTTTACATAAAAGCAAATGAAACGTTATTGATCAGTGGACTTTTTTTAAATATAGCTTCTGCTGGAAAAATGCGATTCCAGGATCCTAAGAAGGCTGAAGAGGAAATCGAGGCTTCATTGACTGGAAAAAGACCCTATATTGAAGAATTTTATTTTAATAAACATTATTAACTGAAAATTGTATATGTATGTATAAACATATAAATATATTTGTATATATATATATAAATTAAAAAGACAATCATGGAATCCATAAGGATACTTGCCTCGGTAGGAATACTACTGGGGACCGTACCAGTGATAAAATGAATACTTTACGCATAATCTTTCCAGGAATAACTTCAAATAAATCGATATAAGCTATAGAATTACAAAAGAATAATCAGCAATTCAAAATGAACAAGTACTTTCAAAAGGTGGATTTTAATTATGTTTTTTATGGGTCATATTTTAAAAAGAAATTGAATTTTCATTGAATCATTTATTGAAGTTTGTGCAAATCAAAATATTCTGGCTTCAATAATATTTTGTAATAATAAGGAATGTCATGCAATTATTAGTCTTTACTCATATAACTATAATATTCATTTATCACCTAAAGGACTTTTTAATAATTTGCTGTATAAAATATTGTTTATTGTCAAAAAAAACTTCAATATCATCATATCGCTTATAGAGTTAAATTTGAAATTAATCAATGGAATATAACATGCTTACTTTAACTTATTGCTAAACACTTTCCTTGATACTGTTTTAAAAACAATGCCAATCGTCATAATGCAATTGAAATATTATACCATTAATATTTTCTGATTAATTAAGTTGACCCTTTCAAAAATCATCCGTAAATGTTTGAAAGTTATATAGAATATGTTGGATAAGAAAAAAAATGGATGAGTTTTTTGTTTACTATAAGGCTTCAATAATGAATAAATATAATATTCTAATACACCCCGTACTTTTTACATAAGTATCAACGCCCACAAATGATACAAATCAAGCATGCTCAAGCCATCTTAAAGGTTTAAAGATATACAGTTAACTAGTTAGATCATTTGAATTTGATATTGTTTTTTAGCTTAATACATAAACCATTATTTTTATCAAGTTTGATAAAGTAAAGTAAACTGTGTTCATTTTGATTTTATTGTAAATTATACCTAGGATTTTATATCTATTATTTCATATAGATAAACTCTTGGTAACAGCTGGTAACCACAGACTACTTATATTTACCTCCGCCGAAGGAGGTATTGTTTTCACTGGCGTTGGTTTGTTAGTTTGTTGGTTTGTTTGTCAGCAGGATAACTCAAAAAGTACTGAACGGATTCGGATGAAACTTTGTGGAGTTGTTGGAAATGCCAAAAGGAACAAGTGATTTAATTTTGGCATCTCTGAGTGCAGAATTGAGATGCAAAATGAGCTAAATACTAATAAATATTTCAAGTTAGCCTACTCTGCCAATAGATGTCGCTGTGCTGTGAAATCGGGTGCCGGGAGCGTCTTCCTCTCGGATTTCCGTCGAGGGGAACCCTCCCCCGTCCCTCTACGCCGCCCCAGTCGTGAAAATCCGCCTCGGAAGGCTCATAAGGACCCTGTGACGGCGGAGGTTTGCACTCTCTGAGTGTATATATGCCTCTAGTTTTTATTGCACTGAGATAGCTTGAAGACAATGTGAAACTCGTAAAGACGTTTTCCGAACAGTTAGTCCTATAATCTTAGTTCCCTTTTATGTATCTGTATGACTTCACTACGCATCATAATTTATAGAGCCTTAACATATGTCGTGATATTAAATCATATTTTTTCTTGAAAGAAATAACTCTATATATTTCATTATTTCAAATATATCGATTTTCATAACTTTCTCCAATCAATAATATCGATGCATAGTTCAAAGTTTTTTAATTATCCCTTTTTATTCTTTTTATTCATCCATTCAATTTTATCCCTATTTGGTTCAATAGAATTGCATCCCTTTGATTATAAATAAGCATACTAGCGAGTGAATTAGTCTATCGAACCTAAGATTATATCAAGAAGATTGACCCAAAATTGCCTTCCCCTCTCGAGCGGAGTCGAACATGCGCCTTTAACATTGAAAGCTGAACTTCGTTTTATGTTTCCTGCTTTGCAAATAATAAAACTATTAACACACACATTAAAGAAAGCTAAAAATAAGTCAAGGAATGGTGATGAAAAAAACCTAGGAAGCTTCTTCTTATTTATTTATTTGGCAAAGAAAAGAGGGAATATTGCTTTCTATTATTTTATTTTTTGAGGTATTACGAATTATAAAATTTACAAACATATAAAAGAATATCGATCAAATAATCACAGAGTGAACAAAACTCAATACATAAAACCGGAAATAATTAATACACTTATAAAAATAAATATATAGCTAAGTGATAAATCAATAAGTGATAATTACAATTAATTAAAGAAATAATTTCATAATTATAATTTGTTAAGCTATAAGATATTTTTATAGAGTTTCATGATAGATTAAGAAGTCTTTGTCAAAATATAATTTTACAGTCATAATAGTGTGTTTATTGCATTCTTTATTCTAAAATAAAAAGTATTCATCTTTAACCTTATCTTGAGTTTATTGAAACTAGAAACTGTAAGAATATTTTGTCAGTTAAACATAATTAGTTGACTATAGATATTTTAATTTCGCATTTATAAACATGTTTGTCAAATTCAATTTGAAAAATATAGTGCTTTTTTCCATGCATATTTGTGTAATTATCGGGCAATTAATTATGATTGTAGAAATAATTAGCACATCCTATATAAGATACAAAAAACATCAAAATATGAGCTTTGATATAGGTCTTGCAATTGTTCTTAAGGGTCTGTTTTAGCTCAGTGAATACTGTGAGTGCAGGTTTGGCGGGAAGACCCACTACATGGATAAGATCCTAGGTTTGGTGGACTAAATTTAATGATGATTATATAGGTCAGACTTGTTGACGTTTGCGAAAAATTGTCGTTCGTCGTTCATTTGTCGTTTATTAAAGTTATCGTTCGTCTTTCATCATTCGTTTTAAGATTAAATGGTTCGTCGTTCGTCATTCTAAAAAAGTGACGATGTCTTTTTTTAAAAGGCATTTTTTCGCATCAAAAGTTTTTAAAACGTCTGTGGAAAATATATTTTTTTGGCGCCAGGGATAGACATTCATGAAGATATTTTGAATAAGTACAAACCTTCATGTTACTGTAGCATATGATTTTTTTTAACGAACGCTATGAATTTTTTGTTGTCGTTCGTCGTTCAAAAACGACGAACGACAAACGATACAAATGAACGACAAATCAATATAGGTATATATATACCCCGGATACTGAATTCTATCAAACTAAATGAGCAAAATAAAAAGGGTTTGTATATCATATCCGAAAGTATTACATGACGGAGACAAATAAACAACAAACCGTTGTCAAATGTTGTCAATATGGACAAGTAGTCAGGACATGGCATCTTATATCACAAAAATATCCCCTTTTGATGAAGGAATTCCCGAAATAAATAACACAACATGTGCGTATATCTAAACCCTTTCCTCTCTCATAACCTTCTTTTGCACCCCATATATGTGCAATGAAAATACATAAACAATGTATAGTATGCTTCATTATAAGAATTTGCAATTTCCCTTTCGTAATCTCCTCTCATATATAAAAAATCCTGTATTTAATACTACTAACCAACCATATAAGAAAAGCATTATGTGATGCCAAGACTATGCAATAACAGTAGAGTTTCTTGAAACTCCCTCATGCAAAAAAAAGGAAAACTTCATGCTATGTACATATGTAGTAGTTCTTTTCTATAGAAAATGCATTGCGTACAATATCTACTTGTACGTAACTAAGTTCGCAACTATGTGTGTATGCATGGAAGTTTTCTATCTGAATCAAAATATTGTTAAAAGGATACAAAAGATATATTTTTTCACAGTTCTAAAAAAACACATAAAAATATATTATGTATATTTAAAATTGAGGTAAATACGTAAAAATACACAAATAAACATTTTAGTCTAACTTTTCACCTCAGCAGACAACAATCTAATTAAAATTGCTGATAATAAAAAAGATCATTACATTGCAACGATATTATACAATACAAAGAACATCTAATTAAAATATCTAATAATAAGATACATCATTACTTCAAAGTTAAATTATAGAACACAAATGGCATATATGTAATTAATATATTTTTTTAATATTCTAATTAGTTTATATGACTTAGTGCCACCGATGGTAAGTATATAATTGCTTCCGACGCCCTGGTCCACGATTGTCGAAAAGGGGAAGTATCTAGAGGCCTAAAGCAGCATACCTTGCCGCAGCTGATAGAAGAATTGCCTTTAATTCACAGGGGAAATATTTGGTATTTTCGTTAGTTTTTACATTAAAGAGTTGTCAAATGACTACTGCCCGCCAAGGTAGTGTGTATTGACAAATTATAAAATAATATGTAAGTTAATAACGAAAAGAATATAACAAATATCTCATATCTTAGTGATATTTCTGCTAGCTGAGTTAGGAGACACATTTTTGGTACAACTCTTTTGCCAGCTTTAACCCTGATTGTAACATTGAGGTTAGATTTCATTCATTCTTGGGAATGTAACATGGACCATTTCTTTGGCTATTCGTTGTAGAGTAAATACATTTAAAAAAGGCTAAGATTCACAAATATTGCAGATCGCGCCTTAGATCATGTAAATTAGTACCTCCGAGGTCGTATCCTTAAATATACAAGATAGGCCACATTTTATTTATCAACGTAATATGATAACAGAACATCTAGTGCATTGTTTTATCGATGTTTGCTCATTTTATAATCAGAATAAGATTTTTTATATTTTTGTATGCATTTTTATCCTATTTTAGGTAAGTTTTTAATATCTTTCTCGTTAGCTTTTTTGTCAGCAACGCAAGTCTAGGTTTAGTTTTCCCATACTAAGGAATATGTGTACAATTTATGGTGGCAGGAATCATTTTCAAATAAATGTGTACAGTAATGGGTGGGAGGGTATTTTCAGAACTCATGTAAACAAAGAAGGATATTTCAATAAAAAAAATGTGACGTCAACACAGCTACGATTGCTATGATCTAATACATCTAGGAAAAACTAAGCTAAGAACGTAAAGGCTCTCAAAGGAATAACGTCCGGAGGCTCCCTCCCGCCCGAGCCACCCGGGACGACAGCTTCAGTTAGGGAGGAAGTGGAAGTCCGAACACCGCACGGGACTCTGAGGCCTTGGCTGGTAGACCTCACGCATCTAGGAGCTGGGGAAGCAACGTGGCCGGGTTCCTGCAGCTCCGCCTCCGCCGGAGAGCTCACGGGTTTCAAATTTTTATTTCCTTTTAAATTAATCACTGTTTTGAATGTACTTTGATTTTATTTAATAAAGGATAGTCTGTGACGTCTTCTGTGACGTTTCATTTTCTTTTCTAATCAGAGGAATCTAAACATTGCGTTCTGCGCATCTTGTATTATCTATTATCTTTGGGTGGAGGTCATGTTTCTCTGCAGTTATTGTTTTTTATTTGTTTTTGTATTAACATAATACAATATAAAATCGAGATTCGCCAAAACTATATAACCTTTTTACTAAAAACGGAAAATCATAAAAGATTAACAAACTATCCAATTTAAGCATTCTATCATTTTAAAGTATTCTCAATAGTAAAAAGTTTTAGATATTCATTGGAAACCCCTTCATAAGCACTTTCTATATGTTTTCATTATATGCAACTATCAGTTCATGAACACCCAGCTGTTTTTTAGAATAGAGAATATTTGATGAATTAAACGTTGTTTATTCATAAAGCTCTTAATCCAAACGGACTTGCAATCAATAAATACTAAATAACTACCAAGAAAAAAAAATCACAATAATTATCTTTTAATTTGTTATTTTAGAGAAGAGTTCACATTAATTATATAAATACAATTACATATAAAAACACATTTTTTAGATATGTATTATTTAGATGTATTTTATTAAAATATGTTTTGTTATATGCGACTACTGTTGCAAAACCATTTTTTTCTTAATCGTTCTGCAAAACTCGTAAGGATGTGCACTGATATGCATCATGACATAGATTTTATGAGAGTTAATAAATGACGTCAGATGTTATCACGACTATAACGGCAAATAAGTAAAAGAGTATAAGAAGAGTACTACTAATCGTTTTTCAATTCAGGGAGGAATGACTGAATATTTCTATAATCATGTACATATATAAATGGCCTCGATTTGCATGTTTAAATCCATTCTTTTGAAATATTTTTTTGTCCTAAGGGTTTCATTAATCTCAAACCCAAAAGATTAATGATACTTTGACCAAAAGGTCTTGAGTCTTAATAGTTTGAGGGGTTTCTCAAAGTGTTAAGGGCAATAAATATCATGACTAAGAGACCAAATTAACATTTTGAAATCATAAATACTAATATAAATGGACTTATATTCTGCGTATTTGAGATTTTAGAACGACAAATTCAGATATATTCTGAATTTGACTTAACAATGAAGGAGTGCGACAGCATGTTTGTTAAGGCGTGTTCAACCCTCAATTTAAGGGACCAGGTTCGAATCCGAGAGGAGATGGTCAATTTTGATTTAACTCATTGATGAGATCCTAGGTTCGAGTGACTAATTTACACTCAATAATGCTTATTTATATACAGTCGGACACTGCAATTCCTTCGAACCACATAGGCACCAGAAAAAAATATAAAGGAACTGCATATGCAATTTAATGTTTGTGACCAAAACCTGCATTGCTTAAGAGTAAAACTTAATGAATAAATTACTATTTATATCAAAGAGAATGTTAAAAATAGAGAGTCTTTTGGGTGAATTATATATCCCATAATTGGGCTCTTACTATAACACAGATAAATGCTTGGTGTTTTTAACTGAACTGAAATGTAAGGATGCCAATATGTTGGCCTTCGCAAACTCACGACTAAACATTTGTAAACGAAGGGAGTAAATATATCATTTATCTGATCTAAACTAAGATGTATTTCATAAAATGGGAAACATATTAAATATATAAGTCTTTTCGAGAAAAAAGAAAGAAATGTCTATCACCCCATCTGGTGACGTATTTCTATAAGATAAGGAGAGAGGGACAGATAGGAGCAGACAGACGGAAAGAGGGACAGAGACGACCAGAGAGAAGGAGAGAATCACATTATTCTTATTACAGTTAGCAAATTTCTTTTTGACGTTTATTATCCCTCTACAGTTAGTTATTATGAAACAAAATAAACATTCATTATTTTCCTCATCGTAAGAAATTGCTTTGTATAGCTAAGAATCATGGTCTTAGACTGGTCCAGTAACTTAAAGACATTCCTAAATACCATAAATATCTGTATTTTTTACGCATTAGCATCTTATTATATACCTTATACTTTGGTTATTCTATATATTTTCCATGAACTGTGAAATAAAAAAAACATTTATTGATACCCATGGTACCAGATAAATGGAGTTCTAATGGATGAAATCTTTAGCCCTGAGATGTGATATTTACTCCCCAATAGCAAAGAATAAAGAGACGCCTAATATCATAAGGCCAACTGTTGTAATTATTATTATTCACGCCCCTCTTATTTCCAACCATCACGTCCGAGAAAAGGTCCAAGAGTGTAATCCTCCCTGATTGAGAATTTAGTTTGTGGACCTTAAGAAGAGCCTTCACGCGGCTTTCCACTGAAAAAAAGAAATTAATTTAATTTCAAAGACTATGTTAAGAAATAATGTATGAATTTCTTCTTCAGCTTATGAACACTGCTCGTACATAGAGGTGTATAAAGATGAAGTTAGAGTATAAAGAAGAAGATCCTATTTTTTTAACTTTATAAAAATGTAAAGTGTCACTTCATCTTCAAAATGACGAAGTTAATATAAAGATATTTTAGGAAGAAGGTATGCATTTCTTGTTTTATCTCTATAAATTGTTCTTTCTTTTTTTACATAATGTATTATTTATTGCAAGAACATATCTTTACTGTGTGCAATAAAGGAGCTCATATTATACTTATGAGACATCCCTGGAAAAGACATGAAACGATGTGCTTTAGGCATGATATGACGTCGTTATTATGAGCAATATTATTATGTCACATAGGCTTGTGGGAGGAGGGAATATTAAAAATGAAGCTGAACGTTGAACTGCCGAAATATAAGGTTAAAAAGGAGAATGAATATTTAATAGATGTTAGATTATAAATATATATTCCGGCGTAAAGTCCTTGACAATTTAACATTTTCTATTTGTAATATTTTATCCGGCGTAAATTTTTTGGCGATTTGACATTTATATTAGTAATATTTTTACCGCTGTAACAAAGGTTTAAATAGAGAAAGGATGCTTTAAATATGTGTCAAAGTACAAAAGGAAAAATGAGTTAAACTTATATTTTGTTTATTTTTCTTGAATCGCGACAAAAATGAGCTCCAAAGAAGAACGTCCGCCATAAGGGCTATAAAATATTTTACAAACCTCTCCCTTCGACACCAAAATCTGATTAAAATGAATTCGATACAATTTTATTGGCGTTAGACTTTTGTATATTCATATCTTTTAATTATGTTAATAATTTTATTATTTTAATAACATACTTAACCATTGCTGTTATACATATAATTTAGTTTTAAATAATAATATTTAAATTTTATTAATGAAATTAGTTGTTAGTGTTTTACCTCATAAAAAAGATATCATATCTTTTTATTTTGCCTTTTTTGTGCATTCATCTTATTTTAGATACATAGATTTTATAAAAGAACTGACTATAAAAATTTCATGCATAACTAACTGAGCATTCGTATTCTTGACATTTAAGTATCCATATTTTGTATCCCATCAAACTAAAATACAAAATGGTTACGCATGTTACAATTTTGAAAGAAAAGGTATTTTTGCATTATGCATTGATGTGCCGTAACACTTTATCAGAGGGGTTCAAAAAGTTTGAATCAACGATAACGCTTCAAATTGCCATCTAATGAACAAAATTACAAGTTTTTCATTTCGTTACGCTATCAAAATAATCTTCTTATACACAATGTTTATTCAAATATGTAACATAAGTTCGTAAATACATATAGTATAACTTCAAACGAACCCATTTTTCATTAACACAATTTCAATAATAGTTTTATTATTCTTGGTATTTTTAGATTTATAAACGTGTGTTAATATGGGCGTTGCCGCGAGGTAAGTTGAAGTGGAGAAATTGAAGGTTTATGTGACTGTAATATATATATATATATATATATATATATATATATATATATATATATATATATATATATATATATATATATATATATATATATATATATATATAAGCTGTCCCTAAGCTGATGCTTGCGGAACCTTTTTCTTGAATATTCATAGTGTGTACGACCATTTGGTCAAAAGCATGCAGAGAAAGAGTAACAAAACGATCCACTAAACAATTAATGACATAGGACTCAAAGACGCACAAAAGACATTAGATGATGCTGCCATCTGTGCTTCTCTTCCATTCCATTTGCAAAGAATTTTCTCTCTCACGAACAACTATTTCAGAATCATGATTCTTACAAAGGATGAGTTAAAAGTAATATCAATATGTTCAGCCATATAATGATTATCCTCCAACGCGACGGAACCTTTCGGTAGCGACGTCCAAGGAAATCTCTTGCATTTTATGAATATTTTTTGTTTTTGATTAATTTTCAACAAATTAGGTAACTTCTGAGTAAAATCAGTGGGCTAGGCCGGTCTGGAAACTCGTACCAGAAAAGTATTTAAGATCAATACGACGTTTCGTTAAAAGGAAGAGGTCATTAAAATAACCTGTTTGTGCAGAACAATGAAATCAATTCAATCGGCTGATTATAACATATTTGTAGGGGTAGAAGTTATTAGCAATTAAGTAGATAAAAAGGTGCAGAAGTTCGTCAAGATCTTTGAACCACTTGCATTTTGGTGAAAATAGTCGTATAACATATACTTATACCTCTCATTAACACACATTCAAATGAATAAAGTTATGATTTAAGAAATAATGTTGTTCAAAATAGTAGTGCCATGCTTTTCGTTCCTACCAATTAATAGACATTTGGAATTAAATTGTTAATATGGGTACATATTTGCATATAAATAATCAGGGTTAATCAGTGAATTTGAAAAATGATGATTAAATTAGAACAGTAAATGCATTTCTTAAACTGAGTTGTCATTTGATTAATCTCAGTTTGTTAGACGTGTCATCTAAAATGATACATACAATTCACAATCAATAGTATCGAATATATTATTGGAGGATATTTGATTTTAAAGTCTCATTTGAAACTTTGAAAAGGACATAAACAAATCATTAAGACTCTTTACAATCGTTTTTAATGCTTCCTTAACCAAATTATGAATTTGTATTTAATAATAAAAACAATGATTAGTTGGAAAATATAATAATGCCATATATTTGATTACATGTTCAATTGAGTAAAAGAGGATTCCTCCGGCCAACTTTGGAAACATATAAAGCCATACTAGGAAAAGAAACACAAATGGGTGTACAATATATATTTTTCTTTGGTAGGCTTCCTTCATACAGTAGGGAAAACTTTTCTCCTACGAAGGAAAATATAAAAGTTTTACAATTCCTTTGATGAAGCAATAAAAGTAAAACTCAATAAACTTATTAGATTGTGTAAGCACAGAGACTAAAGGAGTTTTTCCTTACTAAAAATTGGTCACCATGTTGATTTATAAGACTGAACTAAAAAAATGAGTCAATAATATTTAAACTTAAAATAATCAAGTAAGTGACAATCTATTTTATAAAATAAGTTTATTTCGATGCTATCAATGATACATTAGGTTTTTGAGGAGGAAAGCGTTATTGAGTTCGGCGATAAATTTGAAATCCACCCCTGAGTTTTTTTGCAATTTTGCAAGTCGAAAAAGGCGATCATTTAATAATAGTATAATTTCAAACAAGTAATCCAAAATTTAACGTCTTAAATACATTTTGCCAATGAAAGGTAATGTGAGGGGGAAGAACTAAACATATATGCTAATATTATTACAACGTTATTTTTGCAGATATTTCACTCCATCTGCATAGGTGTGAGTAGATTTGAGGAATATGAAATATCTCTTGGAACTTTTATCCTTGTTGATAATGTTACAATACATTTTTCTTTCTTTGAATTCGAAGATAATTTCTACAAAACATATATAATGGAATCAAATAGAATAAAAAACTTTTATTTTTTTTGGAAATTGCTTTACATCTAATAATTCAAAAAGTTTATTTTGTTTCATTTGCATCACACATGTATTTTTTCTCTTTTGGTACCTATATTTCTGTTCTTAAATAAAAATTGAAGTAGTTGCGTATAAAGTAAGTAACAAAACATTTTAGTCTTAAATTAATTCGACAAAAAAAAAAGAAGAAACAAAATATAACAAATAAGAATAAACAAAAAAAACATAATATCACAATTATATAACAGACTTAGGTATATATCAAACTCAAATTCGCATTATAATACTGAAGCATAACGTTGAATTAAAAAATTAAAACATATATATATATATATAAATTCACACATAGTTTGCCTACAAATAAATATATTTTTTTCCAATATATTTGTAATATTCTAGAGGCTCATCGTAAGTTACACATAAAATTCATACATATCATATAAAACATATACCAAAAATTATCTTAAGAACAATTAAAAAATAGTGTAAGCAAATCAAAAAGTTTAAAATAGATATCTGAAGAGCTTTATATATGTAACAGTATATTCGAGTATAAATTGAGATGGATTATTATAAAAGGTTCTTATTTTGTAGATTATCAACTGAGTATTGTTGATTACGCCGTCTAAAGAATGCGAGAGAAAGTCATCTTCATTGATTGTTGATCCAAAGCGATCTTCTAGGATACTATGTACAGTTTGATACATGTTATTTATAACAAAATATAAATGTATTCATCCTTCTCCACGAACGTACATGAGTTCTGAAACATGAGCACATGTAATGAACCGGATGGTTGAAGAGATTTTTGTATTTGGAAAGAAGTGACAAATATCCAACGTTTTGAACGTCATGTAATCCAGACTTTTAAAAATATATGTAGGTAAAAATAAACAAACGAGTAGCATCGTATTTTTCATGCAATAGATTGAGAGTAACAAATGGTAGATGTAGGTTTATTTTTGAAAGCTTAGTTAGAGTGTAGTATGGTGTAGCCCTTGTAAGTTAACAGACTGTCGAAGTAAATCAACTCTTTATGATGACAATCAGAATTGACAAGGTATATAAAAACGGCAATGAAAGTACAGCGCACCTATAAAAAATATAGATGGGAAGCTCATCATGGTAAAAATAATCTAAAAATAGTCATTTGATGCATATTCTTGAACATTTTTTTCTTTATTCTTATTCTCCAGTATTATGATATAAGCACTCAATTGTGCATCAAAATTTAATTTCATGCTGGATTAAAATAATATGATACATGCAAGCCCGTTCTCGGTCATTTTGCATATATTTTGAAAGAAAGGAAAATAACTTTTAAATCATAAAGAAAACGTAGAATTCAAAATTAAACAACCTTCAATGACACACTTCTTTAAAGTTACAATCTAACATATTTAAACTGATATGAGTTCATATGTAAGTTAAGAGTATTAACATTGGAAAATAACCTTTTTGATTTTACACTATACTGGTTTAAATACAGAATTCTTACAAACACGCTGACAATTGGGAGTATTCATGGAAAAACTAGTGAACACAGACTCTGATTCTTTTGATCAAGCTCGAGAGAAACTGTGATTCACTTTTTAGCCGAATGTGTTGTCACCAAAAGATACAGGATGCAATTTCAGAATTTGTACAATAAAAGTATATTATTTTAAATAAAAATAACTTTGCTTTTATATATTTTGGTTC
Source organism: Caligus rogercresseyi (assembly GCA_013387185.1). Classification (NCBI taxonomy): domain Eukaryota; kingdom Metazoa; phylum Arthropoda; class Copepoda; order Siphonostomatoida; family Caligidae; genus Caligus; species Caligus rogercresseyi. The sequence continues at coordinate 26,699,068 of CP045892.1, forward strand.
TTATCAAAATGAAATTGTTTTTATGATTACAAAAACTTTTAGTATTCGTTATAAATTTAAGTGCTCTAAAATCCCACTCTCACATAATATGTTAACATGTATAGAAAACATTATTAAAAAATGTTTTCTCAATGTTTAACGTAATGATGCCATTGGTTCTATATTGTAATCTTTATATACATACATATATGTCTTATAACACTTATAATTGTTTAAGGTGAATTAACACAGAAATAAAGTTTATTGTACGTCGGTACAAAAAAGAACAATAAAAAACAACACTTCTTTAAAGTTACAATCTAACATATTTAAACCGATATGAATTAATAGGTAAGTTAAAATATTAACTTATTTACCCATAATGACGTCCGTCTTACTTCTTTCAATGATTACGACTTCCGACGTCTTGTTTGAAAATAATATGTACATTGTTTTCACGATTTTTCATTCAATTTAATCGGATGTATTATCTAAAAAAATTGTTTCTATACTTTGAAAGTAACATATTTGCTTCAAATCATTTTAAAGTAATGGCTCAGGGTTTTTTCTACACTTGATTAAGTGGTTATTTTGTTGGATATTCCAAAAAACATGGCGGCTTTCATGCAATATTTAGATTACTTCTAACTTAAAATTTATTTAATTAACCTATAAGGATTTCAGAGAAAAATGTTAGGTCGCATAATGTCGAAGAAGAAGGTCCAAAACGAGGGGATCTTTACCTATCCTAGGATAGGTAAATAAACACAGATATGTCAATCACTCAACCTTTCATTTATTCAGTAATATTGATTTGTTTATTATGGGCCTCTCTCGACAGCTGATTGACTCTCAATGTATTATTTGTTGTTGGGAATAATCTCTTTATATATATATATATATATATATATATACGATTCCTCCACCAATGGATCAAGTAAAGCAAATAAAATTCGTCTGAATCCACACACAACAGGGAGCAACATTCTTTTATTTGTGTGTGTGTGTTTACATCAAAACTCAAACAATGCTTTAAGGCACACTCACACTGCCTTCTTCTTCTTCTTTGAAAAGTGTTGATTCAGCATTAAATATTCATTGAACCTTCTATCTGAGTAATATGTTGTACATGTAAGAATGGAAGGTCCATTGTTAAGAATAAGAGAGAGAGAGAGAGAAAAACCTTAGACGTGAAATAAACGACCTTATATTGCTGGAGTTAAAGATGACTATCATTGAATATATATGTCCGTTTAATATTCATGTCTTTTTATAAATATGACATACCACAAAATAAGAAAAAGTAAATAAAATATGAAAAATTTATATTTTTTTATTTATATACTGGCGAAGTAAATAGAGCCTATTTTATAAGCCGGGACTTTAAAATTGTGGAGAGGTAAAAGCTATGATTTATGTGGTCATATATTATGTGGGCCATAATATACAGGCATAACGATCGTACTTAAAAGAAGGTCTCTATGAAGCCTCTATATAATTTATATCCTCTTATTTATAAAGTGTTTATATTAAGCGTATAATATTTAAGTTTTTAATTAAAAATAAAGACTACCTCAATGTGAGTCATCCATTTGCTGCTTTAAACATTTTTTTGTCCTCCATATTATGTAACATCAAAGTTTAAATCTATGTTTATAAAAGAAAAACAATATGACAGCTTATAAATAGTAGAATAGACTCTTAGAGTGTATTTTGGCGTTGTATGAATCTATATAACGCTACATCAGGATGCGGCGAATATTAAAATTACTATCTTTGTAAGTGGAAGAGTAAAGAAAACCCTTTATATATATTTTTAAATGATGAATTTCATTGTATCTGAATAAACAATCACATTTTTTTAAACATTAACCAAAAACCGCCATATTATCCATGTTAAATGGATTCAATATATGACTTAAGGAAGGACACAAAAAGAAGATGGAAATAATCATGAAATAATCACATTAAAAAAATATGAATTAAAAAGTATAATTATTTATCTTATTTTGACCATATCATATATTGTGTTCTTTCAAATGCTAATGATACCTGTTAATGCTCAAAGCAAATGATAGAAGTACATTAATGGAGTACGTACTTTATTTATTCATGTATTTCTTTTTAAATCGGCTTATTGGGTGGAGCCTTTAACTCATTCTCTTTATTTTATACTGTATCATTTCGACGCCTTTTGACTCTTCCATTAAACCGGTTCAAATGAATGTATCCCATCGGCTATAATTAATAGATTGTTATCTCTCATAGATAAATGTATTCAAATATTTTTTTAATATATATTATCAATCTAAACTATGAGTAAAATATTAAACAAATTATTAAGTGCATGTATTGCTCCAAAGATCATTCCAGCTGTGTGGTCAAGACTCTTAAAGACTTAAGTATCTCACAGTCAACTGAAGAATACTTCTTCTTAATCCTTTATATATATATATATATATATATATATATATATATATATATATATATATATATATATATATATATATATATATATATATATATTAGGTTGTTCTATAAATAAGAGGTCGACCAATTAAAACTCAAAATTTTCATCAGATCAACAAAAAACTTCTCAATCAATACACATAACCCCCTCCGACTGCAATGACGTCGTGGCAGTGTCCCCGGAGCTTCCTGAGTTGGTCGTAGAGCTCGTCTTCACTGACCCTACTCAACGCCCGCTGAACGGCGAGTGTAGCCTCCAAACTCGTCCTCCCGGAGCAGGTGCTTCAACTTCCGGAACAGGAACCTGTCACACAGGTTCAGGTCGGGTGAGTAGGGTGACTGTTTCACCGTTCCACGTCCCTCCGGGTCAGGAACTCCCTGGTATCGGTGGCAGTGTGGGGACGTGCATTGTCCCACATGAGGAGACAATCTTTCAGCCGGATCTTGTCCTTTTTCAGAAAGCGCTTCCCAGTCGTCCTCAGGTACTCAGCAACTTGTCGAGTGGTCATCCGGGGTTATCCTCGACCAGGCGCTTCACACGGGCCACATTCTCCTCTGTCCTCGTCTCCGGGGACGTCCAGGACGGGTCTTCTTCTCCAGGGCAAAAACGCCCTTATCGAACTCTGTGTGCCATCTCTGGAGGGTGGAAGGCCAGGGCAGGAGTCAGGGAAGGTAGAGAGCAGGTCCCCGTGGATCTCGTTGACTGTCCTGGCGAGCTTGATCCGGATCAAGAAGTAGGGTCGATAGTCGGGTGTCTCCATTTTCAGCGGCGAGTAGAATGAATGATAGAAATGACGCGATTACTCACCTTATATACTAACCTGAGGGGCGCCATACAGTCTGTTCCCATGCAAAAATATGCGATAAGAACGCTCCCGTTGAAATGTTTGAGATAGCGTGTGAACTTTTCGAGATAGCTAACCTACCTCATTATTTATGGAACAACCTAATATATATGTATGTATATATATATATATATTAATTCAATCTTTGTCAAAACCTTACACCAGCAATAACGAATTACATCTCAGCCTACCTTAGAGTTATGGGAATCAAGTATTTATATCATGTATATAAATATTTATAATTTTTTTGTTTATAAATATTTTGTTTATAAAATTTTATATTCACGACTCTTTGCCTATATGGTTCGATTGCATCTGTTATAATATTTTTAACATTATATAGTTTATGTAATTTATCTTTCTAAAGAAACATATTATATGAATATTGTTATAAAATTGTCTCGTGAGAATTATTGTTCAGAGTAGTAAGAATGATAGTCTTCAACATTTATTTGACTTAATTTTGATCCGTGGCTAAACTAGTGGCAAAGATTATAATTTGAAATATTAATTAAAAAAAAAAAAAAAAAAAAATTTCTACCAATTTTTCAAAAGATACATATTCCTTATATTCTAAATCTAATACGTCTTTAAAATGTAAATATCATATAATGAAAATATTTCGATATATTTTGCCAAAGAATGAGATCAAAAAATATAGCATCTGTACTCTCTGATATTATTCGTTCTTAGGGTCTTAATCTTAATTATTAATAATATAAATATCCGTCTCAATTATAAATATTCTGAATGCAAAAAAAAGTAGAAGTGATTTTTTGGTTTATTGACCACACATAAAAAGGGAGTGCTATAGCCATGTGTGTTAAGGCGTGTTCAACTCTCAATATTGGGGGCGCAGGTTCGAATATCGAGAGGGGATGGTCATTTTGGTTTATTTCATTGAAAAGATTCTACGTTCGATAAACTAATTTCGATGCTTATTTATATCATGTGGGATGCAATTCTATCGAACCATATAGGCACAAAAAAAGTTTTTTAAATGATTGAAGCAATCACTCCTAATACTCCCGATGCGAATTGTGTAACGGTTATTTCAAAGTCGTGCTGTTTTATTTTCTAAGTAAATACATTTCATAAGTTGTATTTTCCCCTAAAAATCAATCACCAATACAAAGGTTGAAAAAACTTTTCTTATCCCTATCAAGAAAAAATTTGAACTTTATATTGGTTATGATTCTTCTATATTGTGACAGCCTATTTTAGATTTTTGCTTTATGATTTTAACTTAATTGAAGTTAGAATGCTTATTTGTAATAACTACTATATAAAACAGCCTATAAAAAGTCCAGCAGCCCTAGCAGAGATCCTTTTGCAGCGCTGGCTACAAGTTAATTATTGTTATTAAAGTTATATATATATATTATATATATATATATATATATTATATATATATATATATATATATATATATATATATATATATATATATATACCATGTACATTACCTCACTTTTCCTTTTTTTTTGCGTAATGAACCGGCATGAAGATACTTCAAAGACGCACGCAATTTTTGCAATTATGATGAGCGGAGTAAAGTGTCTGGGTTTGTTCGTCATGGTCATCAAACTCAGACTCGTGCCGACTTCAATCTGACGAAGAAACAGCTTGACTACAAGGAATTTCATCCTGTGTGTGGATAAATGCAAACGATAAGGACGCTAAACCCTAAAATGTTACAATTGATAAGCATGCTTTTATATATTGATCTTCTTCAATGTAAATTAATTCTTAGGAACGGAAAATCAAAGTATTTTTTACAAATATGAACAAAAAAAAATGCCAAATAATTTTTAACTGGATTTTTAATATTAGATAATCAATTTTGATACACATTAGTGGTTGATAATGTCTTATTTCAATTATTTACTTTATTAACCTATAACGGCTGTTGTTTTTCTTCTATCAAATCGCAACTTCCGATTTGCGAATAAATATATATGATGAAACTAGTGGAAAGAACAGGATCACACAATGGTTTTGTATCTGTTTTACAATCAAACATGTAGAATTGCATTTAAAAATATAATTATATATTGCATATAATAACATAAATATTGGACAGTACCTTAAAGTTCGAGAGTCTGAACGTATAACTGCTGATTCATAACATGGAGTTGACTAAAGCTCATAACAAACAGAGTTCATATCACAATTAATAGATGCATTCATTTAATACCAATTAGATGTTTTTTATAAATCAACGGCAATTGGGTTTTCTATAAATTATAATATTTTAGATTTTTTTATTCAACAGTTCATGATAAATTATGTATACAAACCGATATACAAAACAGATGCTAGTAAGTAAAAAAATACAACATATAAACATTATAGTTCATAATTTCAGCAACTTACATGAACATACTCATTAACTTCTCCAAAGTATTAATTAAATTATTTAAACGTTAACACTAAGACGAAGTGTAAAAGATTATTTATATTTTTTAAAGTGATTTTAAGTCATCTCTTAAGACGATGAAACGGAAGGGGACATATTTGACCAAATCGCTAGCGTTCATGAGTCGTCCGTGACAAAAGGGATCCGGAGGTCCAATGCAGCATATCGAGCGGAGGCGGATATACATATTGTCCTAATGTCCAGCGGCTGCAGGGGACGATCCATTGTTAGGCTCGTTGCCACTAGGGCTTTGGCGCTAAGAGGAGCGTTGTTGATCGCTTTTGTCCTCGTGGAAGCTTTGAGACTTGAAAGTCCAAATAAGATAGAGGCTTTGCAATATTTTCCTGGGTTAGGGGCATCCATTCCCCTTCCATTTAGTTTGATGAATCTCACCAATATGTCTACAGATCGACAACCTGCAAAGGCGTGAAATATATAGTTAAAAATAACCCCACAGTCTTTGCAAGGGCGGGAAAACTTGAGGAGATTTGCCGAAATCAGTAACAGATCAATAACCACCTGTTCAATCAACTGTTATTTCTTAGAAAATAACTTTTAACAAATAATGTTGCATTAACTTTACCGCCTCTATAGATTTATTGAAGTCAACCGACCCAGAATCCCAATGAAGTTATTCCTAGGAATGTTATGTTTAAGGCATCCACTTTATCACTTATAGTGTCCCCAACCGTATCCCTTCCGAGGCTAGTATCCTTAAAATTATTATTTTTGAATAATTGGTTTGAAATTCTCTTGTATATATTTATTTTTACATTTATTCACGTTGGCATATTTTCGTATTGTATTTTAAATTAATAGAAGAAGTCGATATGGTGTAAAATTCTGGTCATCAGACAATATAAAAAGCAGTCCTAATAGCTAACAAACGTATATTACGATGATGATTGACATTTGACATTTCTTTCTCTGACAGTATCACCAACTAATGTAGCCAACAACTCTGCAAACTTGATTTTGGTCACTTCGTCATCTAAATCATCGTTTGTAATAGTCTTTTTTTAATGACAAAGCAGTGGTCAAATTTAGAAATTCTTGATCTTGTCAACAAAATTGCACAACACAAATAAGCTCGCATCGTCTCTCAAATTTTTTCTTTAAAAATAAGGACCTTTTCTTGCAGATTATTTTAGAATATTGTAATTTGCAAATCAATTGGAAGTGAATTTAAAATTCCATTTTGAACGCAAAAAAGTACCAACAATTAAACATGTGCTATATTGGATTTAAGCTTTATAGATATGTATATATTGCTAAATTGTACCTAGAGAATTAAACTCATTTTTCAAAGATAAAAAATTATTTATTAAACTTAAAGAACTTGTTAACCAAATAGATTAACATACAATAGATTTTTTGTAACTTGATGTGACAAAACATAATCGAACCAAAATTCACTAAAATTTATCAAAATTAGTATAAGTTATACAAATTTAGTAGAAAATATTAGTGGTTAGTCATTATTGAAATAGGTCCAGTATTTTCTCTATTTCAATTAAAAGAAATCCTTGCCACTATGTTATACTATATATATATATATATATATATATATATAGCATATATTATTCACTGACTATATTATTTAAAAATATTTATTATGTAAAGATAAAATTTGCAAAAAATAAATAAGCTGAGGTAAGTCAGATAAGGCGTCTGAGGCGTGGTTCAGGCGCAGCATTCGACGGCCAACGCAGGGTGCGTGTAGAATTCGCTTCCCTCGTTTTCTCCCTAGCAGAGAGTGTGCCTCTCTCTCTTGCTCTGTGTGAAAGGATTTGCGTGACGTTGGAGAAAAAAAAAGAGGAGAGGTAAAGAGAAGCTAAGGAAAGAACACCTTATCAGCAGCAGAGGGGGTCAAAATATCACGTCTACAAAGGCAAAAATATATTATAATAAATTACTTCCTTTTATGCACGTTGATAAATTATAGCCGAATACCTCGATATAGCTCTATCATGCATGCTTAAGAATGCTGCGCTGGTTGTTCCATAGAGATATACATACAGGGAAGGCTTATTATGGTATAAATAAATAGTGGCCAACAACAAAATGTGAATCACGACACCTTTTATTAAATGGGGCTAATGTTTAAACAAATAAATAATATTCCTTATGTATATTTCAGTTTCTTTTATTTCAAATGGAATTTTTTCTTTGGTTAAAAATACATTATTCAGTAAAACTATTCGCCGCAGTTGCAAAGAAACATAATATCTACTGCCCTAAGGATAATCTTTTATATGAAAGGACGCATCAATTAATGTATTTGTTTAAAAATCGCGATGTCTTATTATTATTCTTATAGTCTTCATATAATATGTAATTCTTGCTGGCACATATTTATTTATGTCATCATGTATATATATCATACATATATATATATATATATATATATATATATATATATATATATAACAAAAAGAGACACCAATGTCTCAAAAAAAATATCTGACTGTGCCAATTAAATCCAATTTTTGTTATAATATTTTCCACTTTCTATAGTACATCATTTCGAAACTAATATAAAAGATACTTGAGGGAGACGATTAACTCAAACGTTACCCCTAATAAATGACAGGTTTGGTTAATTTTGCAGTTTTTTTACATGCATCCCTATTTATTTATCACAGGCTAATTCCTAAAAAAAACTATATTTTGAGAATCGCTGAAGTGTCGATTGACAAACTATTTAATAGTACGTCATAAAAAACAAAGGTTATTGGGATTGACATTTCTAAGTTTCATTTCTAATTAACTATTTCTGATTAAGTATTGAAGGTCGGCTGTTTTGAGCCTTCTTCCTCGACAGGAGATAAGTTCTCATAATTCTTTGGATAAGCCCTGTATATATCGTATCTCTATTGGTAATTATATATATATATATGTATATATATCCTATTTGGTTCGACAGAATCACATTTGACTGTATATAAATAAGTATTGTAGCATTAAAATTACTCATCGAACCTAGGATCTTATCAATGAGGTAGACCCAAAATGACCATTCCCTCTCGGATTAGAACCTGCGCCCCCAACATTGAGAGTTGAACACGCCTTAACGCACACGACTATCACACCCCTTATATATTGTTAGTTGGCAACCCATATTTTTATATTCTGTACGTCTTATGGGCAATGAGGATCTGTTTATTCAATAAGAATAAATCACAAACAAAGTTGACAGTCGTAAACATATTTCAAATGTTGCATTGATAGTTTGATCAATATTTCTTCGATATCATCTATTGTGATGCTACTAAAAGTATGATCAAATACGTCCCATCTACATAAATCACCTCACTCCTAACGACACTGTCTTCTTTGCCAATACAAAAATACAAGAACACCAAAAATGAACGATTATAAATTAATCATATTGTGATTATATTTATTCTTTATTGCATTAATTAAATATTTTTCTGAAAATTGGCTCTATGTCGTGTTTTTTAATATAATTTTTGTATTAGCTCTATTTTTAAGTATATATTTCAAGAATATTAAATGTGTATATTTATTTAAGGTCTTTAAAAGCAAATTAATAATAAAATAAAATGTTTACTTACGTTATTTTAAAAACAATCTCCTTTTTATAATTATGTTACATTATGTGATATATTATTTTTATTCAATAAAGATCGTGCTTATGAGGAGGAAAAAAATGATAGCTTGGATTTGTAGATCACAATTTTAAAGTCAACATAATATGTGCTTATCACGCATTGGAGTCGATTACGAATCAAAAGGCTTTTTACAATCATTGAAATATCCTTCGTCATTTAATTTGTAATTTTTGTAAGAACACATAAGCAATATTTACTTTTTTTGGGCAGACAAACACAAGAATGCATCTAAATGAATGACCTTTTGGAGAAACTTTGAAGGAAACATGATATAAAAAAACGGAAAATTATAATTGCATATTTTACAATAACAATAAAATTTGCATGATGTGATATTCACCAACTACTGTACTACTGTAGACATCCATTTCTTTACTTTAAAATACAAGATTTTAAAGCAACTTAATCAAATTTCATATATGACTCCAATCCACTAAAATCAATTATTTCTTAAAAACATAAAACATCTGTTTCACAAGTTTGTAATTTAAAGACTGCCTTCGATAGATAATTATATATTTTTGTTAGTTGCTGACTCATTAGAACATGTTAACATACTTAAAAAACATTTACTTTATGACAAGTCATTAGAGAGCATGTAATAAGTACCTTGGTGCATTATATGAAGACCAATACCCATCAAGGACTAATTAATACTGAAGGGTATCTGAATGAATTTAATGGTCGTCCAATTTAAAGTAATGATCTTTTGTATAATATAATCCTTACCAATAATCAGTGTCTTCAATGACAAAGAAGTTTTTTTGTAAATTCCGAATAAATCCTAAAATATGTCAACAAGACATAAGTCTAACTTTTTTGCTATCGCAAAGGATTTTTGGTCACTTTCGTTTCTTTGGCAGTAAAATATGTGGCAATACATTGTCGAAATTTCGAATGTGGATTCGTCATCGTGTAAATATGCGGGAAGTCTCCTCAAATACGTCCCGTTAACCCACATCAAGTCATTTCAACATGTGAGTTTTTGGGAATTAAAGGGAACTAGAGGCATATATACACTCAGAGAGTGCAAACCTCCGCCGTCACGGGGTCCTTATGAGCCTTCCGAGGCGAATTTTTCACGACTGGGGAGGCGTAGAGGGACGGGGGAGGGTTCCCCTCGACGGAAATTCCGAGAGGAAGACGCTCCCGGCACCCGATTTCACAGCACAGCGACATCTATTGGCAGAGTAGGCTAACTTGAAATATTTATTAGTATTTAGCTCATTTTGCATCTTAATTCTGCACTCAGAGATGCCAAAATTTAATCACTTGTTTCTTTTGGCATTTTCAACAACTCCACAAAGTTCATCCGAATCCGTTCAGTACTTTTTGAGTTATCCTGCTGACAAACCAACAACAAACAAACCCACACCAGTGAAAACAATACCTCCTTCGGCGGAGGTAATAATCTAATGAGGCTTCCCACGAATCTGTGTTTAAATTTTTGATATAAAATGCCGTATATTTTACAGACAAAGAAACCAGAGTAACTTAAAAATTCTTAATCATAAAAAAATAAAAAATAAAGATAAGAATAAAGTAATTAATTAATTATTTCAAATAGTTATCATGGTGTATCAAAGATGGCTTTTCAAGCCTGAGTCACTCAAACATGATATTCATAAAAATAATTCTTAGAGGTATTAATATAATATATAAATTAGCATTAAGCTGAATTTTGAGCATATTCACGCATATCCTGTATTTTGTATTCCATGATATTATCAGCATCGCATATTTCGTCAATATGAGTAATTAATGAGGAGAATCATTAGCAAATAAGTAATGCTTAACGAATATATTTCTACTTAATTGGTTAATACTAAAGCCACTAAGCAATATTTAAAGCTTATTTTTCAAAAATTAAACAATCAAAAAAAAGAGAAAAACAATTTTACTCCCTGGAATGCCTATTACAAGGAGAAATTGATGCAGCAGCAATGAAAATTAAATTTCGCCATATTAAATTAATAATATATTAAGTATGAATGATGGAGGATGACTTATGTTGAGAACATTGATTAAAATCTAAAAAGTATATTAATTTTAATTTTACGGGGAGTCAATGCGACGTCATTGAAGGATAAAGCCTGCTTCTTCTGTATAAAAGCAAGTGAGACAGCCCAACATTCTCTACCAGGTATTGAGGTATTATATACTCAACCTCCTATACGTCACATCCCTTATATGTTTGTACACACAATCAGTTGACCTAGAATATATGTAAAGCTCACACTTTCGTGTTGATGTCTCATCTTTCTCATCTGAATACTTTTGGTTGTTTGCAAACAGCTGCAATTCTGGGACAGATATGAATCGTATTCTTAAATAATTTTAAATTAATAACGCGCGTACAACACTATTTTAACTTTTATATTGGTATTGAAATATTGTGACAGAGGCATAATATTTTGTTTAGAGTTTCAGAATTAAAATTATCCTACCACCAAATTTTAAATGAATAATCCAAATTTTTTTTTAGATTTTTAAAATATTCCTTGAGTTTTGCTATTCAATTATTGGCGTTTTGTACGTTGTACAAAAAAAACCTGCACATACCATCATAAGTTCGGATTACAAAAGGGTAGTTCTTAATATATTTTTTTTCAGTTGATAACTCATTTTTTTCGGTACGTCTAATGGTAAGAATGATGATCCAATTAACCTCAAGTACATTAAAAAAATTACTGTTCATTTAATATTGGAATTGAACAGTTGCTATATTCAATCCATAATTATAATAATAGGTGATATTGGAAGATTCGACAATGCTATTGATAGAGGCCATGAAAAGGGACCATTTATATTCTTGAGGATTATTATCATACAAATTGATGTTCATACCTCAACAGCAGCCCTGAGTGATGTGATGCCTCATGCTCATTATGCCAACTGCTTTCTTTCAACCAATCACAATTGAGAAAAAGCTCCGTGAGTATTATCCTCAATAATAGAGTATTAAGCATAGAGATCAAAAGGTATAGAGAGCTTATTCCCTTCATCTGTATTTTTGTGTCCAATATAAACAAAGTAATTTGATCTACGTCATCGTAATCTGATCATAGGGATAGATTCTATCTCTATGATCAGCTTACGATGACGTAGTACAAATTACTTTGTTTATATTGGACACAAGCGACAGCTGAACGATGTTTCTTTGCTATTGAAGCGAATAAGTTATCTATATCTTTATATCTATAAAGTTATAGAAGATTTAAAATGTAAGGCGTTAAGGGTTAGCCCTGTTGTTAATAAATACTAACGATAATAAAGCCGAGTGATAAGCCCTCTTCAATCCAAAGAGAATAATAAAAAAGCAGCAGAAGCAACATTCCTTTTTTTCTACTACTTTGTAGTCTTCTCATGTTGAGGAGACCAATGATTGACAAGTGACAATGGGATTAAAATAAAGTCAGCAGTTGGAGATTAGAGCTCACACATATTTCTATTATTCCACAGGAATGATGATATCAAGCGACATAGTATAAAAACTAAATGTAAAAGACAAAATGTGTAAAATATCTATATACAGACAAATAAAATATTGGAGAAGGCTGTAAAAACATAAGCTATATTGACAAATTTGTAATCATATGGAAAAATAAATAATATTGCTAAATCATATATTTGTTAATCTTCTTCTGTTTGTTCGAAAGAATATTTTAAGGGAAATAATCATATATTGTCCTATATCATATGTAAAAAAAAGTAAATCATTGGTTCACACTTTATTATCTCTTAATTCCACTTATATTTATTTTGATCAACAGGTAAAAAAAAGACGGAACACGTTAGCGCAGTGGAAGCCCGGTCGACATTCAATGTTGAGGATACAGTTTCGATACCCGAGAGGGGAAGGTCATTTTGGTTGATCAACTTCACGGAAGAGATCCTAGGATTTATGAACTAATGAATTAATGCCAAAATACGTATTCATATCAACACAATTTCATTGACCTTATATGTAAAAAATGAAAAGTTTAAGGCGGATTAAATATTATTAAATAAGGGTAGGAATTTTAAGGAGCAAATTAACTAAGGAATCAGAGTAAATATTGTTTGTCTATATCAGTGGCTCCCAAACTTTTTCTGCTGGCCCCCCTTTGGTATATAAGAAATTTTTTGCGCCCCCCCCCCCCCCCCAAAAAAAAAAGAACATACACACGTTTTGTTCTCAGAGTCCATTGCAGTTTATTTCAAACATTGTAATTAATACAAACCTCAACCTTTTTTTTTGTTTTTTGTCCATTTTCTAGCAGTGTTATTTAGTCTACTGCATTTATATTTTCATTCATTCGTTTTTCCCGCGCCCCCCCTATGGGCGCGTCCCCCACTTTGGGAACCACTGATCTATATCAATATTTCAGCAGATAAATTCCATAGTTTAAGTAGATAGTTCCATAAACTAAATAGGCCAATATTTTTTGCGTATGTATATTTTACGGTAAGTTGTAGTTTCTTCTAATCCAAAAAGATATTTTATCGCATCATTAAATAAAATTTATAATTTTATTAATATTTTTATTAATTATATTATTTTTTTTCAATATATTCAGACAAGGAGTTGCGTATATATATATATATATATATATATATATATATATATATATATATATATATATATATATATATCTATATATATATATATATATATATATATATATATATTATAATTTAATATTATAATAATAATAATATTAATAAAATTATGAACAAAGAACTAAAAAATTAATGGTAAATAAAATGGCATACTATAGAGACTTTAGAGGAACCAAAATCGTTATTTACAAATGAAGAATAATTATGAAGAAATATAAAGAATTATCAACAATGCAAAGTTCATTGTGAGTGAATAAATAATGGTTTAATTAAATTTTTTGGCTATTTCTTGAAGAAAACGTCTTATGTTATACTCTCAATTTTGGGATTTAATTAGTTTTATTGGATCTACAACATTACTCACAGATATAAATACGCTTCGTATTATGAAAACCCTTCAATTGAAGATACTGTGATAGCAATTTTTGAAGATTTAAATATTTAATGAAATTGTCTCAGATAGGAAGAAACGGAGAAAGGAATTCACATAACATATATTATTGTGACCTAAACGCTAGGTTTTTTAATTAGTGTTCATTAATATTATTTTTTATAATGAATTCTTAATTATGAATATACTTTTTCTGCTGTCAATAAAAAAATTCTTAAGGAAATGATGATTTTTTTCGGTCACAAAATTGTGAAGTATGAATTTATTTCATCATTAAGATGAATAAAAAATACAGCTAAATAAAGTAAACAAATCAGTTATGAACCAGCAAAATAAATTGTATGCATATCCGTTATGGCTATTTCTATGTATATTACATTATATATAGCTGAAATAGTATTTTATTCATACTATTACTATGTTTACCTTTTTTATATTTCCTTTATCTGCGCCGGTTAATTAAAATAAATACATCAACTTTGTCGAAACATTCAATAAAATGAGCATCATTTGTTATACTGATCAACATATAAAATTATTTTTGCATCGTTCATTTTAGCAAAAATGGTCATATCAAGTATATCATATTATATATATATATCAAGTTATACATAATGCTTACAAGACTTTAGATACATTCCGGTAGCGCTCTTGATCTTTAATCACAATTCATACGTCGAAACCTTGTCACCGCTAGAGGTAGAAGTCACTATGAAAGTATCATATTGATAAGTCTATAATCGAAAAAATTAAACTTATATGTTCGTTTAAATATATTTTGCAGAATGCTGAATGAATGCTTCTATAATTACAAAGAAGTACTATGACTAATTCAGCAAAAAATATATTCAGCTCCTTGCAGAAACAATTATCAAATATATGAGAAAATAACAGCCAACGATTGGCGATACCTATGACAGCAGTGGATAATTATATACAACACTTTGAAGAGAACGTCTTCCTCACCTTCTATATCATATATAATACATTAACACCTGTATTTATTACCCTATTAAATATATATTTATACACAACATGTAATATGAGTTGGTGGCAGTGGAAATATGAGTTGAATGCATGCTACATTCAGTTGCAGCGTTTTCCACCGTACATATATTTGCAAAAGCGCAGGCCATGCATATGGAAGTGTGGCATTCATAATTAAAATTAGAAATCAAGTAGAGAGACATTGGAAAGTGCAAGGAGCAAAATTAATTAAATTATAGAAGTGAAACGTGCCATGTGAGAGAAAAAATCACGCAATCTAGAGGCTATGTACAGAGGAAGAAACATAGAAAATGTCTTCTAATTAAATTCTCTATCGCCATAAGAGGAGAGCAGTAAGAGGGAGGGAGGGCGTGCTAAAGATGCTGGCCGGGGGAAGGAGGGGGGGGGGTACTCTCTGGGGCTGATTGACTTTGAAAGGCAGAAGAAGGCAGATCTATCACACTGGAAAAGCATAGCCAGGATAAGGAGAGAGAGAGGATTGAGGAAAGAGAAAAAATCGTTAGACACTGTTATCTACACAATATATATAGAGTATAAACTCTTCAAGAGCGTCTTGCAAATATATATATACATAGAATGTTTTATAATGCATTCTTTTTTAAGAAAATAAGATTAATGAGTTGTTTTTTTTGTTTTAAAGGGAAGAAGGCCACAGCTGTCACTTCCTATAAGCAAAAGTCTTTTGCTTTTAATACCATTGCATATTTAGCATTGTTACTTGTATAGAAATAAAGCTACGTTCTCGACAAGGTTTTTTACTCCCTTCTCACACAGATTTTGAAGTCTTTTTACTCCCTTTATTATTACTGTATGTAGAGCTGAATCGCGTCCTTCACGCAGGTTACCCATGTTCATTTGGGAGGGGGGAATGCTTTGTTTTTGTGTCTTTGCCTTAACGACTTTTGTGAATGAGAAGTTGTAAAAAAAACATAATAAAGGGCTTTTAATGGAGTCCTTGACGGCGATGTATTGTTATTTAAAAGAGACTTATTAATTCAACTTATTTAGTTTGTAGGATCATCGTCTAAGAAAGTAAAATATGTTCAAATTATAAAACTAAGTACCCCTTTTGGATTGTATGAATCTATTGAATGTGGATTGTCACAATTTGGAGACATTTATTCTTTTCGTTCGAAATTCCTGGATTAAAATATATAGAGTTTCAAATTAGTTACAAGGGATTTAGAGATACTTCGTTCATGCACTAAATGCAACATCAAGAATGATAATCATTGCATTATGACGTCACGTTAAATAGACTCAATTAAAGGCTATCCAATTTCATAATTGGACCACTGAACATAATTTATACTTAGGTCTACATTAACAAAAGTATTCATCATATTATGACGTCAAGTAGATTCAAAAGGCTATCCACAAAATCAAATTGTCGTGGAAACAACTTTTTCAACAATTAGATTTCTTTGATTATACAGACAAATGGTAAAAACATGTGTTGCCAATAGTATAAGGAATCGTATGTGATGTTACTTCCATAGTTTCTGCCAATTCAATCCCATTTTGCAAAAGTTTTTTAAGTTTCACAATTACATATATGTACAAAACGAACTCTTAATACACCTTGAAGATATTATTGGCCAGTTTCATTTTGTATTAATTGTTTTTATTTTCTTTGGTACTCCAATGTTGATGGACATTTTATAAATTTAGCCATTATAAACACGGCAAAAAATAAGACAAAGGAAAGAAGAGGAAAAAGCAATTAGTTCATCTTTGAGCAATTGCAAGGCGTAAATAGCTAAGCAGCTTACTGAGGGAAACTGATCGAGGAGAATGAACTAAGAGGAATAATAATATCCGCCGCCTCTCGATACGCAGCTTTTTCTCTGAGAATCCCAAAACCACAAAGTTTGCTCTGGAACCACGCAGCCGAAGTCGGTAAACATTTTCCATCCTTGTCCCCACAATATGCAAAATTGCTCAGAATAATCAGTTTACAAAGTTCAAGAAGATATGAATGCAAATGGATTATGTTTTCATCATTCATACTATATGGAATTTTATCTTTTATCTTTGATATTTTAAAATATATGACTATTTACTTGTTATAAAAATTCGTGGTCTTTAAAAGGAAAATAATTTTAAACTAGAATGTATATTTATGTTTTAATGAAACACAATTTTCTTTTTATTATCTGTTATTTAAATATACTTATGCGTTGTACATATTTAAAATAGAATAATATCCTGCTGATGTAAAAAAAAATACAATTTGAGTGTCGAAGCTTTATTATAACAATGTTTAAATGGTTTCCAATGGTTAATAACAAAATAAGCTTTTATTCGAGGCCAAAAGTATAAAAAGAAAGCCTTAAAGTCCCCTATTCAACCTTTTCTGTCTAATATCCTAAAAATTCTCCGAAATAGTTGGAATATAAAATACTTTCAAAGACTCCAGCGAATACATCTACATTCCAAAGATATAACACAAAAAGAATGGATATCAGCAGTGCTTTTTCATGTTGTACCTCTTGTGCTCTTCGTTCAAGGGAACGAAATGAATAATGATTTTATTTGATCTAGAAAAAGCGAGTAAGCCAAGACAATTGTTCCTTTTCAAACAGAGATTAACGAAGGGCGAACAATTAGGGTTGAGAGTCTCAAAATAGAGTAAATAGTTTTCATTTTCTAATAGATAAAGTCAACATACCTTTATATCTCAGTGGATACTATTCATTTAATTCAATTGTGGTAGTCAGAGAAGAAAAAGAAGAATACTGATAAACGTTGAATCACATTGGACTTTTGTACATATTTATATATATTATAAATAGGGTGAATAAAAAAATTAATCTTTACATATTAAGTTATCTTTAAAAAATCTTTAATAAAGTTATTTCCAAAAAAAATTTACTTTAAAAAATTTAATTTTTTAATTCATATTTTTTATTGTTAAAAATGATACTATACAATTTTTGGGGGGTTTGTGTCTTTCATGATATAAAATTTGCTTCTTACTTAAATTCATAACGAAACAATTATATGAATAATCATCTTCATTACTTTAAAAAGTATATATAAACACCTTGTCTCAATATTTAAGTTAATATACACGAAAAGCTGGGTGAGTTAAAAATTGACTTCTTAATAAATTTTAATTAAAATTAAAATAATTTGTTTTACTAAAAAACATATTTTGCAAAACAATTACTTAAAGGCAAAAAGTGACGGGAACATAAAAGAAATTGATCTCTCTTGATGAATGTAATATAGTTTTGAAATAGTCGATTATTTAAAAAAAAAATGATAGGTTTAGCGCAAAGCTAGATTGTAAATCATATTTTTGCAAATTATATTCCTACTTTTTTAGTCACTTGAACAGCCCTTTAATAACACTTTTTTAATTTACCTTAAACAGTCATTTTAAACTTATATACTCGATGATGTACTCGAGCATCTTCATTTATTCAAGCAGTCCTAACTTTTGCGCCAACATAAGTTTATTTAAACTTCAAATAAGGCCTGGATTGAGGCTTGTAATAGACATAACAAACATTATAAATATTTAATATTGATTTTGCAACATATTATACTAAAAACGTTATATGATATTGTAATATATGTATTCATTTTTTGAGTAAACCGATATTCTTTCAAGGTTTTTTTTCACTCTAAACAAACTTACAGCATAGTTGGAAAAGCCTCAGACATCCATTTAATCTTTTATTATATATGACATGCAAAAAAGTAATTAGGCGGCTTACTAAATTGCTTATAAGGCCCATTAATTGTAAGCTTATAGATATCCTATTATAATTCACGCTAATAAAAATACATGAAACATACAAGTGGCTTGTATTCTATAGGAAATTCCTTTAAAAGCATTTGTCAACTTCATTGCAATCTATCCAAGGATGTGAGCACCTTATATAGTTCTCTCAATAAACTTTGTAATAAAATTTATTTATTCCATAATAAGGCTACGGACTCGATATAATATCGGAGAGAGTCTAATGTTAGTTATTAGCGAGTCCAGAACAGATTACGATATTTTTAACTTATCCTGTATGACAAGATTGTAGCACATATTTCTCCAGTTCGAGCAACACTTTAGACAAAAGATACCTAAATTCCTATAATAACATTTACTAATAATTTTATTATTTTTGTCATTTGATTAAGTACAAACTTGTTTGTTCCGGTTATAAAATTATTTTTATGTTATCTAATAAATGAGTATATAAAGTACAACAACACAATAAAATAAATAAATAAAAAATATTTCAGACAGTTCTGTTTTATAAAAAAACATAATTGAAAATAATAACGCTAAATTTTGTAAAAAAAGAAACAATTCAGACAAAAAATACCTAAGTTCCAGCAATAACATTTACTTATAATTTTATTATTTTGTCATTTGATTAAATACAAACTCTCGTGTTTGACGTGATATAGTTTTTATGAATAAATCAAGTGATAAATCAAGTTTGAACGACATTGAATTCATCCGTTTTCATTCAAACCAACGGAGATAAAACTATAATACGGAAAATAAAAACAGGGATAGTGCTAGAAAGACGAGACCCTTTCAAACAACTTTCAACATGGTTTGAATTAATATTTACAAAATATTAAATGTAAATATAACGATATATAGCAAATCTAGATTCGTACAATCACGGCCAAAAATGTTAACCATGATTTCGAGTCCTAAATATAACCATGATGAATCTCAAATCCTAATCTTAAAAAACGGTACGAGCCCTTGAGTACTGCAAGTCCAAATCCGAGCCCGCGACCCTTTTCTGTGCTGAATAAGACAGAGTAATGCATATTTATTGATAATTACCAATTTGATTATAATTTGAGCTGTACTCAAAATAATTGTTCTCTAAACTTTAGGTTATTGCATCACAATGATGGATCATTTTTTTATTTGAATGTGATAATTTTCTTACAACAATATTCAAATTACAATGTTACACAACTACTCAACATATCTATAAGTGGATTAAAAAATAAATGGTTCATCTTTTTATTCAGAAAAACCAAAATGGTAAGATGTAATTATACCATATTGTTCAAATGGTGTATGGAAGAAATGGTTAAGGAAAAATAGGCAAACTAATGAATTCCATGATGATTAATATTATAGGTAAATCAAATATTATCGCAATTATTTGGACGCTATTGAGGACTCAAAAAATCCTTCGACATGGTAATTTAAAAATTACGAATCATAGATTAAAAACATGGGTTGTAACTTTTAAATGCATTTTTTCCCCAAATTGAACCTTAAGGTCGCATTGAACCATAATATGGGTATTAGATCAAATTTTTTTTTTAAACATTTTTAAATGTGAATTATTTCCTTCTGTAATTTTGACCAAATTTCCTCATAACAATTTAATACA
>CP045892.1:26719890-26735416 GCA_013387185.1 Caligus rogercresseyi
CTTTGTTTGGAGATTCTTTCTTTAAAAAAAACGTTGTCACTTCGTTGGGAAATTATTTTCTAAAAAAAGACCCTCTTATGTTGTGAATATAGACGTTCTGTGGATCCCAGGTTGGGAACCCCTGGGTTAGATCCAGTAAACAAATTTATAACCATTTGAAAATCGGTTTGGGCTCATTTTTATTATAAAAACCCTAAATAGTTATTCCATTTTTCAAAATTACACAATGTTTTTTTTTTAATATTTGAACGCTACGCTAACGGAACGCTGAACGCAAAAACATTTAACGTTCCGCTGAACGCAAAAAAAGCTGAACGCTCACAAGCCTGATAATTTGTTATAATTAATTAGAGAATATTTGAAATTTAATACATGCTAATCTTATATAAATTATATATATACTTGGATTTTGTAGGATTTTTTCATTAACTGTCTTTTGTTATCATTATCCGATATTAAATGCTCTTTCAGCTTCCGGAGTTGTTTATTTATTTTGCAAAGATCAACTTCTTCACACCAGGTAACGCTCCCAGTTCTAAATACCAATTTGCAT
The DNA here is from genome assembly GCA_013387185.1 of Caligus rogercresseyi. Lineage (NCBI taxonomy): Eukaryota > Metazoa > Arthropoda > Copepoda > Siphonostomatoida > Caligidae > Caligus > Caligus rogercresseyi. The sequence continues at coordinate 26,720,444 of CP045892.1, forward strand.
TCGATAGTTGCAGCTCTGGTACTAATCAATAAACTTAATTATGTCAGTTAATTAATAGATTTAAAAAAATCTTAATATGACTTTCACATTAGTAAAAGACTAAAATATATTCAAGGCATTAAATATGTTTTATAAGTCCTGATGTGTTAGAATTCAAAAGTGAACCTTAGGATCATATAATTGGATCAGAAAAAAAGGTTGTCCAAATTCTGATGTGGGCGGATTTTATCCTGTCCCCCAATAGGACTCCAGATTTTTTCAATAGAATTACATTTGTTGCTGATATTTTAATCTACTCAAAGAGCACATTGTCAAAAGACAACTTCTGATTTAAATTAATAAAAAGCTTTGTATATATCAACTTTAAAAACATGGATAAAAATCTGATCGTCACTATGACATTGAAAAATACCTGTTATATATTTTAACCGGAATTTGTGTAAGAGAACAAATTTCTAGAACATTAAATTTTCTATCATTTTTGGGTATTAATTAAGGAAGACTGTCTCAAATAAAACAAGAAAATGACAGAAGCTTCATATTGAAAAAGGCTCTGAGATTCGAATTATGGAATCTAAAAATGGGTTTGTCTTCTAAACTTAATTTATTTCAAATTAGTCAAATTTAACACGTTATATTAACTAATAACACATTTAATTTGACGCCTCAATAAAAAAATATACAACAGCTTCATCTTAAATAATATTTTTCGGTCATTGGAATGAGCGTACGACTAAATGTTTTTGAGGTTTTGGATTATGTATGTTTAAACCATAGATATATAAAGATATAAAAATATCTGCTATTGAAGGGAATCAGCTCTCTATCTTTATATCTCTATGGTTTAAAGATATAAAAATATCTGCTATTGAAGGGAATCAGCTCTCTATATCTTTATATCTCTATGGTTTAAACATACATGTTTATATATTATTTACTAATTTTTCTAATGATCTTCAAGATATAAAATAAAAAATGTTATATTATATGCACCTCAGCAAATGATCCATCCATAAATTTATATGACTAAAGAAATAAAATTTGCCACATCTATTCCAACTTCCTTCAATCATTGATGATTCTTTTCTACCTGTCTTGACGAAAAAAAGTGTCCGTCATTGGGAGACTTACCGAAATAAGCAACACTCTGACGTCACGGCTACATTTTTTGAAAGGAGGGAAACCTTCTTGTCTTCATCTTCTCCGAGTTCGTTGTTCTACCTGCTGATTTCTTCGTTTACGATCATCTGAGAGCCGTTTCTATGAGCAAGGGCAAGGATTTGGGTCCCGACTACCCCAAGGGCGCTTGGGACAACCCCTGGAAGCTCTCTGACTTTGACATCGGTCGTCCCTTGGGCAAGGGCAAGTTCGGTAACGTGTACCTTGCTCGAGAGCGTCGATCTGGATTCATCGTGGCCTCAAGATCCTCTTCAAGAGCCAGCTTCAGAAATACAGCGTGGAGCATCAGCTCCGACGCGAAATCGAGATTCAAACCCATTTGCGTCACCAACGCGTCCTTCAGCTCTATGGATACTTTTGGGACGACAAGAAAATATATTTGATCCTGGAGTTTGCCGCTCGCGGAGAGCTCTACAAGACACTCCAAAACCAACCTCATGGACGATTCCCGGAGCCCCTGGCATCCAAATACACCCGGCAAATGACGGAGGCACTCATCTACTGCCAGGCCAACAACGTCATCCACCGCGACATCAAGCCGGAAAACCTCCTTCTTGACCTCAGGTCAGACCTCAAAATCGCAGACTTTGGCTGGTCCGTTCACGCTCCGGGGAACCGTCGAGGCACCATGTGCGGAACACTGGACTACCTTCCCCCCGAAATGGTTCACGGAGAGAAATATGACAAGAACCTGGACCTGTGGTCCCTGGGCGTTCTTTATTTGAGTTCCTCGTGGGGCGGCCTCCCTTTGAGTGCAAGAGCCAGGAGGAGACCTATAAGCGCATAGCGAAGGTGGACATTATGTGGCCGGAGCCGAATCATATCAGTCTGGAGGCGAGGGATCTCATTCAGAAGCTACTCAAAGTCAAGCCCTCTAAGCGACTGCCCCTCAAGGAAGTCCTTGAACATCCCTGGATCATGAGACACCAAAACATGGATTAGGAGAGTTGAAGATACTTTTGGAGGATCAACTATAGCAACGCTGCTTGAAAATATTTGGGGTTACAAATAAGTGATGTTATCCTGGACAATATACTTTTATTTGTTATGATAATAGTATTAATAGAAGAAGGCTTTAACGTTTCATGGTCTGGTCACGAAATGAGCCGTATTTTCTTGTTCTTAAAAATGTGCCTACTTAAATGGCATGGATATCTTTTAAACTATTAAATATATGTACTTTTGTAAAGGCTCTACTTTTAAAATCCTAAGAAAGAAGTAGCGGCTGTAACGCTGGACAATACGATTTATTATTAAAAAAAGAAAATAATTTAATACCATGACACAAAACATAGTTTGTCCCATGATGACTTTTCACGTGTTTTGTTTATTATAATATAATTGTATTTTTTGTACAATTACAAAACTATTGCTGCATATATAGACACAAATTTGTTTTATACTGAACCTCATTTAGGAGGAAATTATTTACTAATTAATACAAAATATTTGCCACTCATGTCAATAAAACAAGAAAAAAAATAAAAGCGTTTTACACTTATATTTGTTTCATCATTTCTGTTGTCCAAATGAATTCACTTATAATCTATAAATATAATGGACGGTATATATATATATATATATATATGCGTGTTTGTGTGTGGTTTCTAAAACTTTACTAAGAGTATATCTATAAGAGCGTCGTAATTTTTTGGTAAATCATTCTTGTTACTCCGAAATTTGTAGAAGGCATTAAAAGTTTTTGTAATCATAAAATTTATTTCCTCCTTAAAAGGAAAAGTGGCTTCGTCTTAAAATATCAAAATTGAAGTAAACTCTTAATTTTATCACCGACAAATCTAGTGGCTTCACATTCTTGTAACAAATGACTCACAGTTTCTTTTTGTAGTTTACAAAAGAAGCAAAGCCTTTCTTCCAGTGTTTTCCCATGAATATTGCTTGTAGTGAGGATGTTTGAGACAATTATATACCGAAACTAGTATATGCAAACTGTGATCGAACTTTTTATTTGATAGATTTTATATTTTGATTCATGGAATAATCTTCATTTGCCTTATCACGGTGCCTCAAATATTTACATTTTATATCGTTCGTTAATTGTAATTAAATCAATTAGGTCTAATTATTCAGTAATGATTTACTTTAAATAACTTGGTATATTTTTTTACAAAATATTTGGTTATAGATAGTTATATCGTTGTTCCGAAATATGAAGAGCTTATGTCATAAAATAGTTTCGTGAATCATTTTGAGTGAGACTAATGTTAAAAAGATATACTCCTTATAAATATATTCAAATTGCAAATGTTTTGCATACCCTGTCATACCGGGTATGACCATAGAAATATTAAAATATAGAGAGCTGATTCCCTTCAATAGCAGAGAAACAACGTTCAGCTGTATTCTGTGTGTTCATAATAAACAAAGTAATTTGTACTACGTCATCGTAAGCTGATCATAAAGATATAATCTATCTCTATGATCAGCTTACTATGACGTAGTACAAATTACTTTGTTATTTTGAACACACAGAAACAACAACGCTGTTTCTCTACAATTGGGGAATCAGCTCACTATATCTTTATATCTCTATGGGTATGACATAAAAATACTTTGTTTTGTGTTCATAAAGTTTGCTTGAGAACGGTGTGTTGGCTAGGACATACAAGAAAACCATTTACATGCTTAAAGCCTCAATCAAAAGCAAGGTCTATGGGGGGTACCTAAATTTTGATATTGCGGCTTATAAATTAAATATTTCAGTTTTTATAATGTACTTTAGTGTTGGATCACTGTGTAGGTGTTTTTAGGCTTTCTGTGTATGAAGTGGAAATCAGACTGACAATGCCATCTAAATTTGTACATTAAGGACTTGAAAAACCCGTTTGGAGCCTCACTTTAAAAGTTCTGTTGTACAATGGAACGGATTTGAAACTTTCCAACATTGATGTGAAGCTAAATCCTACCGACATAACGTTTTAAATTTAAAAAAATCTTAGGTCTGGAGTAACTAATTATATAATTGTTAATAAATATAATAATTCCTGGTAAGTTAATTAGGTTTTATCGGTGTCCTGTAATTTTGTCGGGACCTTTTTATAGCTGCGTTTTTGTCGTGGCTATTTACCTCCCTTGCTCTTTTAAAGCCAGTCAATTTCCTCGTTCTCCTTTTTCTCGTGGACATTTATGTCACGAAGCTTTTTTTGTAGCAAAGCATTTTTCGCGTTGTTTATTTTTTACTATGTAGACCTAATCTCGCGGGCCCAGTCAGGGGTCCCATAGGGCTGAAATCTACCGCTGAAACACACAAAAATGTCCTTGAGAAAAAGGCATATAAGCAAAATGCTTTGCGACAAAAATGTCCACAAGGAAATTGACTGACCATGCGAGGTAAATGCCCACGACAAAAAGGCGGCTACTAAAAGGTCCACTTGGAATTTATGCACGATGAAATTACAGTAAATAAAGAACCATCAATAATAACTTAAATGCACCAGCTTGAAGCTTAAAACGTAACTCGTAGCAAAAAAAATCGATATACCTGATATATCTTGATTTATGAAGCTTTTTCGTCACCAGCTTCTATCCATGTTATAGAAATATCACAATCGGTATAAGAAAAGAGGTGTGTCCATTGGTTTGTTCATTTGGATAAATAAGTAAATGTTTGCGAATACTTTGATAAAAAATAATACCATTTCCATGGTAAACACTAGTGTTGAGTTTCGGTCCGAATGTACTAGACCGGTCTAAAGCAAAAAAATACAAATTAAGATCGGTCTATTGACCGGTCTCACATTTGGACCGATATATATCGGTCTGTATCGGTCCAGTTTTATATTTTGGTCTGTATCGGTCCAATTTTATATTTCGGTCTAAATGAGGTTTTGTTGTGTTTTCATAATTATAAGTTCCGCTATTTATTGTAAATGTATGTGTAAAAAAATAATATAATTATATGTTCACATGTAATCAAGAGAACCGCTAAACGGAAATACTATGTCGGCCATTTGGTTCCATAGACATTATATTCGGAAGTTATTGTCCTGCAACAAAAAGAAGTTTTTATTCCTTTGGTAAGATTAACAAAGTTATAGAAAATCAGGCTTGTGAGCGTTACGCTTTTTTTGCGTTCAGCGTTAAAAAAAATAGCGTTCCGTTCAATGTTTTTGCGTTCAGCGTTCTCTTAGCGTTCAAATATTAAAATAAGTGACAACGTTTTTTTTAGAAAAGAATCTCCAGGAAAAGTGACGACAGTTTTTTAGAAAAGAATCTCAAGAAAAAGTGACGATGTTTTATTTTTTTACAAAAAAAAAGTTCCGAAAAAAGTGATGACGGTTTTTTTTACAAAAGAATTTCGAAAAAAGTGATGACATTTTCTTTTTAGAAAAGAATATCCAAAATAAAAAACTTTATTTTTCTAGAAAAGAATGACGGTTTATTTTAGAAAAGAATCTCCAAAAAAAAGTCCAAGAAATGTTTGGAAAATTGAACGCTGAACGCAAAACTCTTTTTTTCCGTTCAACGTTCCGTGTTAAAAAAAAAGTTGCGTTCCGTTCATGTTCCGTTCATTGAACGTGCGTTTAGCTGGGTTGTTGTTTTATGGGTTTATAATCACAATGCTACTACACTTCTTCTTTGGAAAACATATTTAAGTAGTATTTACTAATTAGTACTGTTTCTTTTATTTCGAAGACATAAATATGTTAAATATATACACACATGTACATTGATTTGAAAATAATAAACGGAACGTGTACTAATGAAAATCAACAAAACGTCGTCAGATAAATGTTATTGTAAATGCTTATAATATCGGTCTACGGTCTGGACCGATTTAATTATTACATACGGTCTGGACCGAATATTATTCGGTCTACGGTCTAGACCGAAATCTCGGTCTAGAAAATATTACTTCAGACCGGACCGAAAATCAAAATCGGTCTGAGACCGTGTCTCAACACTAGTAAACACATACATTTTCATATTAGGTCAGAAACAAAAAAAAATATTTTTTATATGAATATCATATCTAACCATTTCATTAAAGCTTAAATAATACAAAATGGAAATTATACGCTTGTTATAAGTTGAGATACCTTAATATTCAATGACATCATTTAAGATTAAATAAAGTCTATTTTTAATTCATTCAGTACCTAAGCCTTGCTACGAACAATTGAATTAATGGATATGATGGTATGAATGTGTATGCAAATTAACCATCCTTGATTAATAGCATATTTTGTACTAACTGTATTTTTTATTTCAACTCTTATGAAGTCCATTAAAATGCAACTACAATATGGACAGAAGATTCTTGCGATAGAATACCAATAACTCATAGGATTATAAACCAGTAGAAAAATCAAGCTAGATATATGAAATATATGCCCGACTATCTATTATTATTATTTTTTTTTAATGCCACAAGGCATAACTTTAAATAAACTATCTATTATGGTTCTTTTACATATAATCATTCTTTAAAAACTTATTAAGGAAATGTATTAATCAAGGAGAAGGGGGCAAAAGAAACCCATTAATTTTAAACTTTTTAAATTCTAGACATGAATAACCAGGATTCAAGCCAGTCAATGATAATACATGTTTTTCAAGTGGTTGTGTGGAGCTTAGATCCTTGGAATGGATTTTCAAAATGCTGCATTTTCAGAAATTTTTAAGGTAATACCTAATTATGTTATTTAAAAGTAATTTAAATTTCATTAACTCTCATGTTCTAAAATTATGCAGAAATAAAACTACAATTTGAGTTTCGTAACTATGTACTAAGGAAAGAAAGGTATATTACAACTTGACATTTTAAGTTTATTAGGATTTTTTAAATATATTTTCCAATAGGGCCACAAATAAAAACGAATAACTTATAGTTTACATATACATATTTACTTATGTAACCAATTCAAAAGATGAGGGGGAAAATACACATAATAATGAGCATCTGGAGCAGTCACTGAAGGCGAGTTCATGATTCAAGGTAATTGCAATAGCGATCATTTCAAAAAGCCTAAGGCACAACAGAGCGCTTATTATATAGTTGCCTCGATGAATCCATGGGTATGACGTATGAGGAGTCATTTGAGCCGTAATATACGTAGTGCATGTATCACCAGCTTAAACAGCCACCCCTTCAACCATATTCGTAGAGTCCATCTTTGCTTTTTTCGGCTCTCCAGCCTTCTCAAAGGAGTCTCTGCATCTCGTTTGCCTTAACGTTGTTCGTCATATTGGATTGTACATTAATTGACGTGTCTTCTTTCGTGATTTCCCTGAGGGCCATGGTTGCGTAGGAAGCCGTCGGAAGAGTGAACTCCAGAATGAGGGCCTTAAACTTCCCTTCATCCCCCTCGTCCTCTATAGGAGGATTCCCTGGAGTAAGTCATCGTCAGAGAGAACCAGATTACTGTCATGACTGGAGTAGCCGCAAATCCTCCAGGAAACGTCCTTTGGCCGAAAAATGATCTTGCGGTAGTCCCCTGGGAGGTCAAAGTCTTTGACAGAGTTCTTAAGGTCCGTAAGTTTTAAGCCGTCTTGAGAGAGACGAGTCTCATACCAAGACTTGATCTCGTTGTCTGGAAGGTAAACGTCGTGCCTGGCTGGGTCATGACGACATCGTAGATTGTAAAGTCTTTGATATGGACTCGTCAACTTTCTTTATGTGTGAGCTGTAATCAAAAGAATCTTCTTCTCGTTTTGTTCTTCATCTTTAGAAGTGCTATCAGTCTCTTCTCCATTCTCATCTCCGTTTTTCGTAGGCTTTTGATCTTTTTTTAGATTTATTCTTGGTAGGTTTCCTTGGAGGATCTCCACTTGGACCAAGTCCCCTAATAGAACATCTGTTCCGAACTTTTGTATGCGTTTGGAGACCATTTCATTCCATACGAGGGACTGATATGAATGAGTGTAAAGGGACTTCATAGAGCGTCCAAGCCTTCCGAGTGCTCCTACATAGTCACTGGGGTTTTTAGATAGCCCTTTTAGAATGGTGTACTCAATGGTGTCTCTTCCGAGAGCATTTAGGACCTTCATTGCTTTTACAGGATCCTTGGTCTCGCTCCATACGCGCCGTGCCCGCTCCAAGTGGGGTTTCTCATGACCTCGCGGCCTCAAAATACTCTCAATGACCCCTTCCCAATCCCCTTGATAGCATAGAGGCCCACAGAGGACGTCAGGACACGAGAGGTTCCGAAGCGTTGAAGCCCAAAGTAATTGATAAAGCCACTGTCTCTCAGGGTCTCAAGCGCCGGGAGGAAATCGCTCAATGGCTTGTTGACGTCACGAAGTACGATTTTGAAGTGATTTCCGCTTAGATCTCCGAGTCGCAGGGGCTCTTTTTCATAAGTGTAGTCACCGGCAAGCATAGCGTTTCCCTTCATGAGAGTGATGGCACGGAAAATCGTCTCTGCCTTTGTGAATCGAGCGGAGACGCGTTGTGAGGTGATGCCTCGCTATCCTTGGTTCCTGCCACAGAGAAGAAGCCGGGCTTCTTTGTAGTCGTTGGATAGGACGGAGAGTGCGTAGAATGTATCAAGGTTCTTCTTGAGGAAAGTAAAGTGGAGGAATTGAGGGCGATGTGAGGGCCATTCATTGCGGCGATTGCTGGATTGGATGTAGGAGACAACGATGAACTTGCCTCGCCTTGTTCCTCCGTGTTGGAGTTGAGATTGGGGAAATTGGTCTGACGATGTCGTGGATGAGGCGACGGGAGCCTTGTCACGGGAGGTCACGTCGATGCGGATGGATTCTTCTCTGAAGGCTTGACAGCGTCACCTAAGTGGAAGCGATGAATTAATAAATTTATATTAAATAGAAAATAATACAATTTGAAATCACACAAAATTGAGAATCAACTAACACTATAAATTAATAGATAAATATTGAAATTATAATACCTCTAGCAGACGAAAATAAGAGGATGAACTAAGATTATGAGATCTTTTGGACCACAACACTTAAAAGCATCTTATATAATAGAATACTATATAATAAACTGTGTATCTTTGGGCAAACAAAGTATTCATTACAATGGATAGCCTTTTTAATAGGAAGTAATAGATCATATATATTAGCACTAAGTTGGTAGCTCGTATGCAATTATTTAGTATATTTATAGCTTATCCGCTACTCATAAAGACCATCAGAAAAGTAGACAACCCACTATTTTTCCACAATTATTATGTACACGTTTGTTGATCGCCTTTTCAGATGGGTTCGTGTCAATCCATCGTCCGATAACTTCATGGATTGATATTTATTATCATTCCATAATTTAAATACTGATGTTTTATACACATGAGCACCTTACATCACAGTGTTTTAAAAGCCAAATAACGTTTAGAAATATATATATGTTAACTTCAGCAAGTTGAACTGTTTTATTGAATTCAAGGTGCTTTCTATTCGTCTTGCATCTATAACAGTTCATATTTATATACATTCATTAAGGTTCACTTATTGGAAACATAGTCGATTCACTATGCTGAGGGAGGGCTAAGGATCGACCTCCGAGAATCGAATGTGTCTATGGATCAATCTCATTGAAAAGAACATCTCAGGTTTGATGGATTACCACTAACTACTATTCATGCTCGAATTCTTGAGTATATTCATAAATAATGAAATGGATCCTGTCATTCCTTTCGACGCAGAAGTAGAATTTCAGCACTGATTACCTCATTTTCTTTCTGAATGAGGGCAGAGGGATGAGCCCGCTCCGCTCTACGGATGCCAACATACATACATACATTCCCTGAATAGTGTTGAGGGTTTCCTCGTTGCTCTCTCTCTCTTACCCGAGTATTTTTGCTCATTGCATGCAGCGACTCCACGTGAGTGGGGACAAGAGGGCCTTCACGTCATCCGGAAGCTCAGAATAGGATTTATACTCCAGAGCCTGGGTTTTCTTAGACACAGACTCAATTTGGGAAGCTGGGTCTCACGAAGTCGAACTGTTTGACCCGAAGATCCACTTCGTTCACTATAAAGTCCGAGTAGCGATGCTTGAGGATGCCTCGAAACCCAGGAACATCCTTGGAGAGATACTCTGTGATTCCAACCTGGGTTCCGTCACAGGCTCGTCCTCTGTCATCACCATGTTCCCAACGACTAAAAAAGAAGTGAGTGAGTGAGCGTTTCAATGAAAAAGTGCCACGGCTAACAAACCATCAAAACAAGACAATTCACAACGTGGTGCAAGCGAGAGTGACGTCATGTGTTATGAGAGGTTGAGTCGACTTGACGTATATATTTTTCCGCAATATTTTTATAGCATTTTTAGTGATAAATAGTTATACAAGTTTTGCATTAATATTATAATTTATTATTAACTGAGCTATTAACTAGTTATTATTAACTTAATATATAAAATACAAATGTATAATTACATATATTTAAAAAAATATTAATTTTCTATGAATAAAAATTCGCTTTGAATATAAAAGGGTTTTTTCATAATGATTGTTGTATTATACAATGACCTGCATAATATATTTTGTTTTTGTGGCGAAATGGTTCCTACCTTGTGACATTTCAAGAACCATTTAGAAAAAATAATGTTACCAATAAATAGTTAATAGTATTTATCCTTCAAAAGTTGGATTTCATTTCTTCATAACATTTTTACAAGATATATAACTTTTTTCAAGTATTTTTTTTAATAAACGGGTTATTCTTCATTTTTTTATTTTATCTTATAATTTCAGGAGGACTACAATATGTTTATATATCATAAGTTTTTTCCAACAATGGTATATATTTGCAAATGAAAATCTTTGTTTGGACTTTTTGTCGGATTGAAATGGATTGGATACAAAATTAATTTAATGATGGAAATACCAAACGGCTTTATATATACTGCTTTTGACGTTAGCGGCTTGGGATTTGCTATATTCTAAATTGTGTATTTACTTAATAAAATGATTACTTTACTTCTAACTTGTTATTTACCTTCCACATTTATACAATACATCAATAAATATATAATTTGATTTAATATTCATTGGGGCACTCTATAAAAATGCGAAACACCTGTTGAATGTATCCCCCCCCCCTCCACTTAACATATAAATATTTATATCCAATGAAGATCTATAAACAAATAACAGGAATAACTAACATCTACTTGTAATTGACTAATTGATGTAGAAATATCATATTTTATAACGTGTACAAGGTCATGTCATTTATATACATTATGATTGAATGTCATTACATATCTCAATATTCAATAGTCATTCTATATATATATATATATATATATCATATCATATATATATATATATATATATATATATTATATATATATATATATATATATATAGATATATATAATATATATATATATATATATATATATATATATATAATATATATATATATATATATATATAATCTATATATATATATATATATTAGGGCTGTTCTTATTCTTCAAATGTTTGAAATGTTAGCAACATTGTGGATTTTCTGTTTCTTGGTGATAAAAGAAGACGACATACAAAGTTTGAACAAAATCGGTCAACATTACGAGATCGCGCAACGAGGTCAAAGTTTTAAAAATTTAGTAAAAATATATTTTTCCGCAAATTTCTTGAAATGGTGGACGTTACAGACTTCAATAATAATTATTAGTTTAAAGGAAATCTAATTTACTACCAGACGTATGTTTGATGTTTTTTAATAAAACAAAGTTTTCAGTAAAAACAAAGAAAAAAATGGAGTGTGTATTGTTAGCATATTTCATAGCTTTTTTGTATCAATTAACTTCACTCGCCTGTAGAAGATGACTTGTTTGCTTCAGAGTAAAATAGTACTTTTAAGTTTAGTAAAACTTTGGATGATAAATCCAAAATGACCTTGGTTGCATTCTATCAATTCAGAATTCAGTACAATCTGAGTTTACATATATGATTCAGAGCCTGTATTGACCTATAAGAAATCGATTATGAAAAAAATAAATATAATGTGGTTCTTAGATTTGCGTCAAGGTATCCTCTCAAAATTTTACTTTGTCTCTGACACATTTGTAATCCATTATATGCGTCATTTTGTACGCGAGATATATTTTTTTAATGTACATATAAACTCTCTACTTATTAAATTGACATGATTTAGTATACCAAAATATTAAAGCTGGTGTACAAGCTTTCTTTGATATGTTTGGTGTTCTAAAAATCGCTATACTTTAAGAAAAATAAGCAAATACATTTTGGCACGTACTCTCCCCAAAAATTGATCTTTTAATATGAGAATATATACAATATACACAGGCGCTGGAGCGTTCAGCTTTTTTTGGTTCAAGCGTTCCGTTCAGCGTTCAAAAAATAATAGCGGTTCGTTCAGCGTTCAGTTCAATGTTTTGCGTTCAGCGTTCGTAGCGTTCAGCGTTCAAATATTTACAAAATAACAATGTGTAATTTTGGAAAAATGGAAAGTACTATTTAGGGTTTATAATAAAAAATGAGCCCGAACCGACTTTCAATGATATAATTTGTTGAACGGGATCTAACCGGGGTCCCCACCTGGGGTCCGCAGAAACGCACCGTATATTCACTACATAAGAGGGTCGCCAGACTGGAGATTTTTCTATAGTGGGGTCGCCAAAGAAAAAAAGGTTTGGGAACCCCTGATCAAACCCCCAATTGTATATATTTTTTCCGGACCCGTAACAAATAATCATTATATTAATAGTTTTCATATATAAAAGACTAACACGCCAGTCAGCATGAAAGAAACTTAACTATTTTCACTCTTATTAAAAACAACTTCAGAATAAATATATTTGAAAAAGTGTGTCGCGAGAGACCAGCTCGCTTTTTTTCGAATACGGAGGCCGAGTTCGATATTAAGGAATCTGCAAATAGTATTTTAAACCTTCGATGTATGAGTAACTGGATCCCTACTTCTTCAGTAAGGATACATTACAATTTTAACCCTTGTGTGGTGTTCATATTTTTGTAACTCAGCCACTCTTCGTGGGTCTGGTGGACCCGCTGCGTTTTGGGGCTCTCAGCTAAACACAATAAAACTATTTTATGTTAAAATACTCAAATGATCTTTTCCTTATCTCAATTACAAGCAATATAAACAACAAAAATGATAAATAATAGTCTTTTACCTTCATTAGGTCACATTATAAATAAAACATCACTTCTTTTTGTTGTTGCTGGCTGTAACCTAGAATAATGAAAATATCAGAAATTTTTCTAACTCTCTCTCCTCACACACAAGATATGAGTGCCAGATCAACTGCAATAGCATCACACTTACTTCAGGCTTTGCAGGTGATGGTTCTGTAGGTTGGGTGGATGGTGCACAAGACCTAAAATTTCCACTTTCATTGACCCGGGTCCAGCAGACCCGAACACCCTCTATGTATGTAAATGTGTAGGGGGGGTGTATGGTGTGTGGTCACTGAAAACGTGTTGTGATATATGTTCTTCACAGAAAATGAGCCAAGGCCAATGAATCTGAGTTTGAAATAATAAAATTCGTATTACTTTTCTTTGAGACAAATGAAAACGGGTCCCACAGACCGAACACCACACAAGGTTAAATTATAATCATATTTAAGGTGTAAAAATCAGACAAATACGAGATCAAAGCTAATATAATACACAATTAATTATTGTTAAAACAACATTATATGAATGCATCTATTTTAGAGAGATGTATTTTTTAATCATCGTGCAATATAAAACAAATTTAATATTATATACCCACGAATCAACCATTTGAAATGGTCCATTTACACATTAAATTGAAGTTAATATCGTCTTGTCATTAGAAAATAACTTAATCTCAATATCAATATTAACATTAAATTATGCAAGGAACAAAACAAAACGCAAAATATTAACTGCAACTGTTTTAAGGTAATTTTTGGTTGATCAATGGCGTCAAATTATCTTTTTTTAAAGCAACAACAACAAGTTTCTAGGTCGCTTGGGCCTATGGGAATGTGCAAAGAATTGATCTTACATTCCTCAGAGTACTTAGGTTGAGAAATTCGCGACCATCATGGCCGCCTTAAAAATCTATAATCTGCTATATACAGGAGAAGCCAAAATAATACATTATCATATATAGTCATCAAACATCTCATATACAATTGTGAAGTGCGAGTATAAATGTTTACCAAACTATGCTAATTACTAGGAAGCGTACAGGACTAACCTTGTAATATGTATTTGTGTTTGCTCGTAGACTGTCATATTCTCCATGACGAAATGAAAAAAAGCTGACAAAATAATACTCTCTCGTATCTGATTCCTAAGATTTTAACTCTCGAGCCCTCCTATCCGAGCCTAATATTTAAGTTATCGAGTCCACGAATCCGAGTCCATCAAAATGAGCAAATCCATGATTCCGAGTCCACTGCTCAGATGAATATCCCGTAGTCAGACTTAATCTCAAATTATTTCAACAATAGTTTCATACCTAAATACTAAATAAGTGTTTATTTTGTAATAAGAATAAATGAATAAAAAGGTCATTCAAATGTGTGTAAATTTTTGTCACTTGGGGTAAAAATTAAAAAAAAGTGCTTTACTATTCTATAGAGAGTCTTGGTAGAGTAGTTTATAAGTTCGGCTTTATAATATTTAATCACCTTGGTTATAGCCCAGAAAAAAATACTTAAAAAATACATTGAAATGTTTGGAAAAATTTAAACGCTGAACGCTGAACGCAAAACTCGTTTTTTTGCGTTCTACGTCGCGTTCCAAAAAAAAGTTGAGTTCCGTTCAGCGTTCCGTCATTTGAACGTGCGTCAGCTGAACGCGTGTCAATTTTGCGTTCCGTTCACAAGCCTTG